>OW028733.1:45546800-46146800 GCA_932294355.1 Aporophyla lueneburgensis | reverse complement strand
TGCTTCGCAAGGACCGCATTTCCACAGTATTTATTCTACTTTCATGCTTCTTTTGCCACACCCAGCATTCACTTCCATACATACGAGTAAGCGTAGGCACCAGTACACCATTGTGAACAGCCAGTCGAGCCTTATCGGACATCAATTGGTTGGTCACAATTGCATGTAAAGCACAAAAAATAATATTTATTTATATATAAAGTGTTAAAAAATTAACTGCAAGAATTTCGTCCACTTACTCGACATCGAAAAACGAACACATAATTTTTTTTTAATTTTTTTTGAGCATTTTAGTATTTTCACATAAATAAAACAATTTATTAAAATATTTTTTTGTGCGCTGTACGCAGGGCTGCGCTTGCGGCATCGTACCGCGCGCGAGTGACTCGCTAGCGGTTCCCCCGCCGCCCGCTACTCTTCCCGCAGCTCCTCGCTACCCTTTCCCGATCCGTTTAGTCGTCCGATATCCGTCGCGCGATATGGGTGTGATTCCCTGTGTCATTTACGGCAAATACGTGCGTTCGCGCAGTTTCGCGAATACTTTTAATAATGCCGTTTACGTAGGTATTCCAATGGAGAGTACTTAGATATGGTAGTGTGCTACATTATGACTGGTGAAAGTTTGGCTGCGGCACGTAACCGTTACCGTGAACTGTATGGTGAGCAACGACGAGTGCAATCCTAGGAGTCTACCAGCGCACAGTGTTTTATGAAGACCATTTTTCGGACATTGCTTTTTTATATAAAAAGCTGATAGTTTAAGTTATTTAAATGCAATATTTTGTATCCCCATTTCACTAGTATATTTAGTTTTTGAGATATAATTTTTTGAAAATCGTCTTTTTATCAACCGGGTATTTAGAAAAAATATCATATCTCTGAAACTAAATATGATACGCAATTGTGATCTTAGAAACATCGATGGCATTTTTGGTGCTCCATATTTCAGAGTACAAATAAATCTCGGAACTTCGTTAGATTCGGACTTATTCGAGGTTTTTCGTTTTTCATTTTTATTTTTTTTCTCGGTAAATCCACCGTATTTGGAAAAGTTATTTATATTAAAATTATGCTCTCCATCTTCCCTACATATCACAAAAATAACACATCCTAATTGCGTGGAATCTAGAAGTTACTCCAAATTAACTGTTTTTGCTAGGGTTGTCACTTTCTAATCTGAATTTTGATGACTCAATTTTTATTTAATGGTACGTATTAGTTATTAAAATTTCGACTATTAATCCTAGGAACTTAGTTATATCCAGATTTATAAAAGGTTTTTAGTTTTTTATATATTTTGCTCTCGATAATTCCGTGGTATTGGGATAAGTTATTTATACAGAAACTACACTTTGCCAGCAACTTCGTTCGCGCATATTTTTATAAAAACTTTCTTTAAAACTGCATTTTGACGGTAGTTTTATTTTAGCAATTTTAATTTTTTTATAGCTATTGCGAAGGCGAACACCAAACTTATCAAACTTGCAGCAATTTGGAAATAAGCCATCATATTTGGTACAGTTTTATTAAAATGGTTTTGGTTTGTCATCTATACATGACTCTGGCGGTCAAAAGGTTAAAGGTAAAATTGCGTGCTGTTTAAAATGAGTTTGAATATTTAAATACAAACCTGGCGAGGTGCTAAGTACTTCGAATTAAGTTGATCATTCTTAGAGTGAAGCTTGATGGGTTTTCTTTGAGAATGTGGTCACTTTGACGACTGAGCAATGATCGACCACAAACGGGGCATATCTTGAGTATGACCACGGCGAGATGAACCAGAAGATGGGTCATACTCATTGTTTCTATGAATCTGAGCATTAAAAGTCTGCATGGATACATCAAAACATCCTTTACAAATGTAATCTTCTTCCATTATCTGAATAACAAATCAATTATGAGATTTTAAAGCCTGCATGGAAATAAGTACATTTAATTTGTATTTTTAGATGTTTCGCTTTAAACAGCTGCCTAAAAAGAACACTTTAGCTAATCATGGGGAAAATCTACATGCAACTAACACATTCGGTCAGCGGGTCGTCTTAGTGGCGTCACCTATTTCTAGTAGTATTAGTAGTAGTAATAGTTTTATATTTCATATAACTTATATATACCTATTAGCACTTCTAAATATCAATCCTTTTTTATAAAACAATCATTCCACTAGTATCTGTTGACTGGATACTAAATAGTTAGGTACTTGATTGTTATTATACTTACTATTACTGGAGATATTCAACTGCTAATTAGCGAGATGACTTTGCTATCAAGCTGAAGGGCCCGATAACGCCGAAGCGTTTTAATACTTATGTTGCAGTTTATACAAAGCAATCTCGTAGAAGGCTCCATAGCTCTTTCCAACAAAAGCGATAACGTCTAGATCCCAACAAAATGGGCTCCATTTTAAACTTATTCGCAAACATACGTGGGACACTCAGAAAAATTTGCGAAAGTAAAAAGAAGAAAAGTGTTCTATAGCACTCAGTACTAACCGAACCACACTCATAATTTCATCACAAGTTAAAATGTTTACCGCCCAACGAAGTGGGCACGGGTCAGCTAGTATCTAATAATATTGGCAAATAACAAAACAAAACTTTATTGCCGTCATCCGTAAGCCACAAAGTAAGCAAGAGTAACTTTCTGATCTGATAAAGGCGGAAGTCTTCACTAATGGAGAGCTCCTAGCAAGCATGCAGGTTGTTAATTGACTCCAATTTTATCACCGTCGCTGTGGTGACAATGTTTCCCCGTGCAACAACTTTGGCCGCTTAATAAATGTAATTAGTTCGAAACTGTGTTCACAGATGCCTAACAAATGACACCGAGTTATTTGGGTAGTGCGGTTTACAGCAATACTCAGGTTGCTGTGGGCTACAAGATCAAAAATAAATTGCATTTTAGCACGTCTTTCGATATAGCCCCACGCACGTCCAGCCCCACACTTCACACATTTGTTTTATTCTTTGGCCACTATTGCATAAACAGTCGAGTAAAGTTTATGGAAAGCCTAAAGGACATGCTGCGAAGGAGGGAGGGACCAATCATGGTTCATTAGGAACTCTTGAAATTGATTTAAATGTTTGACTCTGTTTAAAATGTAAAACATACGGCAATAACAATTATTACAGTACACAGTTATTACTCAAATACAAACAAATAAAGCTTTCCCGTTTGCAAACGAAAATTAATTGAAATGCGATGACACTGTCAACAATCGGATCACGGCATTGAAATATTAATTAACTATTCTCAATAATACATCGGAAATGGTAGGTGGTACTTTACTTTAAGAAGGGTGACAATACTCTACTTAAGAATTATAGAGCCCATCTCACTTCTGAGCCATGTCTACAAGCTGTTTTCAAGAGTCATCACGTACCGTCTCGCGCGCAGGTTTGACGACTTCCAACCTCCCGAACAAGCCGGATTCCGTAAAGGCTATAGCACCGTGGACCACATACATACGCTGCGGCAGGTTATACAGAAGACCCAAGAGTATAATCTGCCTCTCTGCTTAGCGTTTGTGGACTACGAAAAAACCTTCGATTCGATCGAAACCTGGGCTGTACTGCAGTCTCTCCAACGGTGCCAGATTGACTATCGGTACATCGAAGTGCTGAAGTGTTTGTATGAAAACGCTACTATGTCAGTCCGGCTCCAGGACAAAGCCTCGAAACCTAACCTTCTGCAGCGAGGGGTGAGACAGGGAGACGTCATCTCTCCGAAACTGTTCACCGCTGCATTGGAGGATGTCTTCAAGATTCTGGACTGGAAAAAGGCTGGCATCAACATCAATGGCGAGTACATCACTCACCTTCGATTTGCCGACGATATAGTAGTCATGGCAGAGACTATGGAGGGTCTCAGTACAATGCTCGATGACCTCAGTAGAGCTTCCGAAAGAGTGGGTCTTAGGATGAACATGGACAAGACAAAGGTCATGTCCAATGCTCGTGTGATACCCACTCCAATGAAGATCGGAAGCGCTACACTCGAAGCTGTGGACGAATATGTGTACCTAGGACAAACTGTCCAGTTAGGTAGGTCCAACTGCGAGAAAGAGGTCAATCGTCGAATCCGACTCGGCTGGGCAGCGTTCGGGAAGCTACGCGGTATCTTCTCGTCCCACTTACCGCAGTGTCTCAAGACAAAAGTCTTTGACCAGTGTGTGTTCCCAGTGATGACATATGGCACTGAGACGTGGTCGCTCACAATGGGCCTCATAAGAAGGCTCAAAGTCACCCAAAGAGCAATGGAGAGGGCTATGCTTGGAGTTTCCCTACGCGATCGAATCAGAAATGAAGAGATCCGTAGGAGAACCAAGGTTACCGACATAGCCCGAAGAATTGCCAAACTTAAGTGGCAGTGGGCAGGGCACATTGCTCGCAGAACGGATGGCCGATGGGGCCGGAAGGTTCTGGAGTGGCGACCGCGTACTGGAAGACGGAGCGTTGGAAGGCCTCCCACAAGATGGACCGATGACCTGGTGAAGGCCGCAGAAATGCGTTGGATGCGGGAGGCACAGAACAGGTCGAAGTGGCGGTGCTTGGGGGAGGCCTATGTCCAGCAGTGGACGTCTTTCGGCTGAAATGATGATGATGATGATGATCCAGATTCTAGATTACATATCCATAACATCCCTAGTTTCTAGTCGGTGCAATTCTATTCCGTCGGTGAATACGGCCGGCTTCATTACCCGGTTGGCAGGCGCAGTAACAGTATCGAATGACTCACGATCGCAATTCCACGTTCTGACAGTCCTGACTATTGTCCGTCTGACTAGATAATGGTAAAGTTAGACATTGGTGCCGATTCTGTTGTCACAAAATTCTCTAAACTAAACTAAAAATCACTAATATTTGGTTTATTCCTGTCAAACAACGATTTCCTATTCTGAAATAGACTAAAGTAAAAAGTAAAAGTAAAAATTCATTTATTTTCCACACTAATCTAAACACATAGGTACATAAAATAAATGGAGTGGACTGGAGCCTAAACTAGGGCAGCCCTGTATTTCAGGACTCCAGGTCTTCCTCCCGCGGCGAGTAAGTTGGTACAAATTACAAATTACAACTAGAGGTGTAGTTATTAAATAATTATATTGTTTGTGTTTGGGTGAGTGTGTGTGTTGTTGTGTGTGTGTTGTGTGTGTGTGTGTGTGTGTGTGTGTGTGTGTGTGTGTGAGAGTGTGTGTGTGTGTGTGTGTGTGTGTGTGTGTGTGTGTGATGAGTGAGAGTACGGTTGCGCGCATCTGTGTTTGTGGGAGAATGTACATAAATGTATGCGTGGTTATGGATAAGTGAGTTTTGATTGCTCTTGATTTACTGCAGACAGAACAGAGATGTTATTTAGTAATCATAAGTAAGGATTCCGTATCATTGTAATTTAAATTCAGAAGATATTTTTGTATAATAGATTTACATTCATGCGTGAGTTTTGGGAATATATTTAAAAGAGAGTTGAATTTATTATATAGGTAAGGAGCAAGGAAGCATGAGTGTCTCGTGAAGAAAGTGACACAACTTAACTATATTTCAGTTTGACAGCACTAAGATTGCACTGAGTTATTAGTTTAGTGAAAATGTCAATTTTGCTATTCTGAGTTTGCCGGTTTTCACCAAAAATTTTGACTATAATAACTTATTTAAACTAAATCTGGCTGTTTTTAATCGCGATTAAAAAGGTGTGGAATAAATCTAGTGGTCATGAACTAAAATTCACATCAACGCCTCGCCTTCACGTGCAAAATCAGTACTGTGTTTTTTGTTTTCCTTTTCTTTTGCTTATATGTATCTCGAAAATGGCGTGTCTGATCGCAAAAATAATGAAATTTTCGACACTCTTTATTAAACCCCTGCACATATAAATCTCAACACGTGGTTAATATTTTTTTATATTTTCGAACAAAAAGTGTAAAATTCCATATAAAATCAAAAATCGAAAGTCATTTATTCAAACTAGGCTGAGAGTCAGCCCTTTTTGAACGTCAAAGTTACACAAGACAGTCCCCCCAAAAACGCCTTCCCGTCACCACTTCTTATTGCTTTAGCTGGGAAGAAGAAGTGGCGCAACAAACTTCCCAGCAGCACAGCTGTCTGTTAAGTTAGAAGAACTTGATTCTATACAATATTGTGTAAGTATTTAATATTATAAAACAAAACACACATTATTCGCCATATGTCAGCTAGCACACGCCAATATACCAATAAAACATTGGAAACTAAACTCAAGCTGCAATAAATAATCAAACAAAAATCGTAAACAGAACTTTAAACCAGAATAAAAGCCTTCAGGCATAAAGGGCGTGTCCACTTACATATACAACGATGCAAAATGATACATATACATACATTGATGCACAGCTAAGTTGAAGTTACAATAGTTAAACTAGGACCTCCGTAGTAAATTAAAATAACAGTTAATACAAATAACAATAACGAAACCATGGTCAGCAAGATGACCAGTCACCACAAGCAGCACCCGTTCACGAGCATAACGCAAAGGTCATTACCCCCCTCGCCATATTTGAGGGGAGGTGGTAACCCGAACCCCGACGCTACCGCAAGCAGTGACATCTAAGGGAGCATGACGAACTTGCTGCCGGTTGCTCTGGCAAGAATATTATGAACAGCTGACGAGGTCGCTAGCTAACTACATGTTGCAATACAACTCATTTTAAATCATTGTAATGAGTAGATTATGTCCACAGTAAATGAAATTAAAAGAAAATAAAAATAAATTAACAAAAGCAGTTAAACAAATAAATAAACAATTATATGAACTACCAATATAAACTGTCAGTAGGAAAGCTAATTCTGGATTGAAAGAACATAAACATTGTCTTGAGTTAATCACAGTGACCAACTATTCTTATCGTTTAAGTAGTCGTTGATAGAATAGTATACCTTTGAACAAAGGTTGGATTCAAAGACTACAATATTTATATTGGATTTTACTTTAGCTTTAAACTCATTAAACTGCAGATCTAGCAAAGCAAAGGGAAACTTGTTATGAAAGGTAATATCAAGACCAACAAAAGAATTATGAACCTTATGAAGCCGGTGAAAGGGAGCACGTAGTTTGTCCTTATTTCTAGTATTAATATTATGAATATCAACCAATATCTTTAAACAAATCTCTCAGAGAAACTCTAGCACCTAGTTGGTAAATCGCTCGAACAGCTCATTTTTGAAGAACAAGACTATTTTGAATGTCCGCGGCTTTGCCCCACAGCAGAATGCCGTAGGACATTATGCTATGAAAATAACTAAAATAGACTAATCGAGCTGTATAAACGTCCGTATACTGTCTAACTTTCCTTACGGCGTAGGCGGCCGAACTGAGCCTTCTCGCTAGGCTTGATATATGGGATCCCCACTGAAGTTTGGCTTCTACTGTTATGCACAGAAAAACTGCCGAGTGTACAGTTTCAAGCACCTCATTATCTAAAACGACATTGGGTCCCAGATTCCTAACATAAAACACGTCTAGGCTGCCGCTTTGCGCGCGCCTTCGTCACTCAAAAAATCATTGCGTAGCGCACACAAGTACCACGTTGCGAAGCCAAAACAAAAAAAAAAAATACCACGTTGTGTCGCGATTGGCAAATTCAATTTTAGTCGTGTCAAAATAATTTTTAGATTTAGAGACTTTTTCTTGCAGAATAGCGTTACAATTCTCATAGCCAAAAGTAAGGAATTTTAGAGATAGTTTAGTTACCTACTTTAGTTCGGTGTCCAACAGAATCGGCACCATTGTGTTCTTATTGTGGTTGCATTATAATATGACTAGCTGTTGCCCGCGGTTTCGCTCGCGTTAAATTCGGGGTAACACAGTTCCCCTTTTCTGATTTAGAACACAGAAGAGAACTCGGAAAATAATGTTATTTTAATACGCTACTGTAGACGATATTATATGTCTTTCTATTTGGGGATAGAATGTAAAGATTCTGGGTATTGGACACACGCGAACATGCTACATACAATTTTCCATGGGAAAAGTACGGCTTTTCTAAGTTCACCCCAGCCACCGAAAAAAGAAAAAAAAGTAGCCTATGTAGTGACATAGGCTACTTTTTTTTAAGGAAGGAGTGCTCCTTCCCTTCAACTATCTTCACTTAAAAAAACACGTGAATTCGTCCCTCCGTTATTATATATATATTAGTATGGATTAGGATAAAGGTTAGGTATGATCACGTGATACGGAGGAAAAATGTCGCGATGAAAGTATTGAGACTATTGAGTATGAATCTCGATGGCTATACGAGTAGGGGGAGACCAAAGAAACGATGGATGGACTGTGTGAATGAAATTTGGTTTGAAAGGTGGTGAGATTAACAGAGAAGTGTGGAAGAAAATAATACTTTAAAAAAACAAAAAAAACACGCTTCCATAGAAAACCAAACTAAAAAGTTGAAAATAATGGAAAAAAAGCGTGGAGTGCTTTTTAAGGTATTTTTTTATTGATATCAGGCACCCCACGCTTTTTTTAGACTTCTTTGTTTGGTTTTCTATGGAAGCGTGTTTTTTTGTTTTTTTTTTTTAAAACTATTATTTATTTTCTATTTTTTAGGGTGTTTCGAATTAATTCGACATACGTCACAAACTACGCTGACATACGTCTCAACGTATGTCAGCGTAGTGTGTGACGTATGTCAGCGTAGTTTTCGAAGACAGTTTTTTTGCTGTCCTGGTAACCCTGGTAAGGATAATGGTACAAATTTATGAAATTATTGCATTGTCATCGGTCTTTGACAGGTGTGCAAAGTTTGAATGAAAACTGGTCGTTTAAAGTGGGTTAAAATCGCGCTATAAGGAGTCGGTTACAAACAAACATACAAGTGAAGCTAATACAAAGCGTGTAAAAAGACATGTAGCACCGACCACAAATAAATTGGGATAAGGCAGGAGAATAATGATGATAGACTTAAAGTTAAATTATAATTTTTTAATCAAAAGAATTACGATATTATATTATTATAAGGTCAACGATATTTGGTAAAACCTTGGATCAAACTCTATGCTAAAAGCTCGAAAACGTAGTACGAAGGTTAGGTTAGACCCCTAACCATGCCTACGCCGCTATTGTCACCACCAGAAAATCAGGTGTGTCGCAGTCTATGCAGCAGAATAAAATTGGGGAAAACCAGATGAAGGGTGTACTACCTGCCCTGGCTGCGATCCGTAGCTCGTTGCCGCGAACGGGCCAAGTTGATGAAGAGGGTTTCACGAAAGTGGAAAGGAAGAAGAGGAAGCCCTGTTCACGAAACCAGTGTGGAACAGCTCCGAGTGGACCCAACATGCTGCTGCGCCCTGCTGTGCCTACGACGCAGCTGTATATTTCACGTCTGCATTACACCACGAAGGTTGAGGAGATCGTGGAGTATACGAGTACGAGTGAAAACGAACTGGACTTTGAGGGTCGAGAAGTTGGAATCGCGCCACAACACGAATTTCAAGTCATTCGTGGTCCGAGTTCCAACTCTTCAAATTGAAGCCTTCCTCAAGGCAGAGTTTTGGCCGAAGGGTGTCGTGTATCGGCGATTCCGCGTAAGGCTACGCGAAACCACGCAGCGCAACACGACGCCGTCACTTCGTGTACAATAGTTTTACATTGTTTTTTATTTGTATGTATGTTAGTCTGTTAGGTATTTATGTTATGGGTCTTTGTAGCCCGAAATAAATTGTATTGATTTGATTTTGATTTGGAAACTATACTCATGTTATGCGACTGCGAAGGAGAGAATGATTTTTTATAAAATCCTTAACCAACTCATGATGGTAAATTTTAAAGATTTATAAATAAGATACTTAGTTCCTAAGATTATTATTAGGATATACATACTTGTGTTTACTGAAGCAATATCTGGATGACCGAGCTTTGCTCGGTATTTTTTGGTAAATTTTGTTTAAAATAATAAGTTTATTTTCAAGTTGACTGTCGATAAAGTTGGTCATTGAAAACACGAATAAAACGACATTTTATAAAAATGATAGGATTCATTTTTATAAAATGTCGTTTTATTCGTGTCTAGATCTAGGTTAGATCGATTTATCGCCCCCAAAACCCCATGTATACTAAATTTCATGAAAATCGTTGGAGCCGTTTCCGAGATTCAGATTATATATTTACATATACTATACAAGAATTGCTCGTTTAAAGATATAAGATAAGATATATAGGGTCAACTTAACTCAGCTGACAATATTTTATACTCGTGTATCGATATAAAAAAAAAAACCGAATGAAACACACCCAGAAAACATTAGTTAATGAGCGAAGGTCAGCGTAGCGTGGAGGCCGGGTGTGCGTAGATAAATCAGCTTTTTTTTTGTTTTGTGGAACTTATATAATTTTTACGAATGTTCAGAAACATAACTTATCACTTTTGGTTTGCATTAATGATTATGTCTCAGTGCCATTTAAAGTTTTGGACAAAGTTCGGATGATGAAATGATATTTTTGTTGTTTGACATTATCATCTCCATAAGATTTTCTATATTAGTGGACAGCACCCTAATTGCGTAACGTATTATCAATAAGAATCTGAATGATTTTGAAAGTTATTCCTTATCCACTGCGTCTTATGTTCAAAAAATTGTCTGCTCAACAACATAAATAACGCAATGAATGTTATTGAACGCGATTCCTACTGATAGTAAGTTACGCAACTACTCTTCTGGTAGGAAGTGTATTGTATACTTACTTGGAGGAGTGCTTGCCGTGCTGTGAGCCGTGGCCCATGACCCGCATCTCCTTGGACACGTTGCCATTCAGCGAGAACGAGTGCTGCGGCTTCTTGTCCTGAGCAGAACACATCCACGTTACTTTTCTGGACCAGTATCTTAATATACATCACATAACATCAAGCCCTGTTTTCCCGAAAGGTGGGTGAAATACGTGGCGAGCCTAATGACATTATATACCATATTCAGCCATGTTCTCACTGCTTTTTTATAGTGAGTGGGCCACCACGCGGGTTCAGTGCGGGTTGGTATGTGTCACATGTTTTCGAATTTTAGTCCTAGGACATACCGGTTTCTCACGATGTGTTCTTTCAAGCGTTGTGTGAGCAGTGATGATGAAATATTTTTCAGAAAGTAAAGCGTCTGCCAATAGGAATAAGAGGAGCAGTGGTGGCCCAGTGGTAACGGAAGCGACTTACGAGTTGTAAGTCGTAGGTACGAACTCAGACAGGCGATTTAATTTGTGTGTTTTTTTTTCACTACTGTTCTTCACTTCCTCTCAACGTGAGGAAATTTATGTCCTGGTATCCTGGACAGTTTGTTGCGCCACTTCTCCTTTCCAGCTAAAGTACTAGGAAGTGGTGAAGGGCGCGCGTTTTGGGGAACTGTCATAAGTAAACATCATCATCATCATTTCAGCCGTAAGACGTCCACTGCTGGACTTAGGCCTCCCCCAATTTGGCATAATCGCCACGCTTGGCAGGCGGGTTGGTGATCGCAGTATGGTGGTAAAATGCATAGAGAACGCTGCTGCCCATTCTCTAGTAAGTAAGTCTAGTAAGTATAAGTAATGTGGGGTCGAAAAGTGCTGACCCTCAGCCTAGTTTGAATAAATGACTTTTGATTTTATCGTTTGAGCTCGAGGTGGCGCTACAAGAGGACCATGACTGTGTACTGACCACGCGGCTGGTGTCATCGGGCACGATCAGGAAGGTCTCGATGTTGTGGTCCTTCAGGTAGGCATTGCGCAGGCCTCCGAAGCCCGGCTCCACCTTGTAGTCATCGCCTAGGCAGAGCAGGGTCTCCTTCGTGATGTGCACGCGTCTGTTGAGAGCAATATGGTTAGTGCCTGAACTCTACTCGACCCCGAGCTTGACATGGGGATCTAACGCAAGACTGAATGCTCAGCATTGGCGCTTGCGACCACTAGACCAAGTAGGCAATGTCATACGTAGATGACACAAAGGTGGAGATTGACTGAGAACGATTGTTTGTAATGTATCACGTTACAGTAGTCAATGTAGCGAGTCGAACCATTCGATTGCGAGCGCATGGGTAAAAAATGGAGCACGCTTGATTCAAGTGGTCGAAGCGAGCGTTCGCCGTGTCTTGTGTATCGCCGATTTGTAACCACGCTCGCCTCGAATGATACTTACAAACACCCGAGATTACATTACATGACCTTTAAAACACGTCGGTTTATGAACTTAAGGAAAAGAAGCATGATGATCCAGGAACACATTGGCAAGGTCAACTCTTTGATGAGCAAGTTACCTCATTACTGGCTAGGTATGGCTAGGTATAATATGTAACTTTAATTTGAACGACGTAACCATTAACTTGATGTAGAAGAGTGTCCATGTAGTTTTTGTCCATTCTTCTCCAAAGGAAACTACTACGCTTCGGAATGTGCAACTAACTTCATCTTTGTGATAGAACAACTCCTTTGCCAATTAAGAAGCACCTGTCATTATCATCATCATCATGTCAGCCGAAAGACGTTCACTGCTGGATCTAGGCCTCCCCCAATTTGGGGGCATTCGCCATAATCGCCACGCTTGGCAGGTGGGTTGGCGGTCGCAGTATGGTGGTAAAATGCGTAGAGAACGCTGCTGCCCACCCACACTAGTAAGTCACTTAGTCGTCTCTTACGACACCCATGGGAAAAAATGTGATTCTGACAACACAGAAGCACCTGTAAGTGGTTAAATTGATGCTTTGTGTTCGAGTCGGTACTCACCCAGCAACGCCGCCGCTCTCCATGTAGTTGGCGAGCGTGACGTCATTGGACCACACGTCGAACTGCCACTTGCGCAGGCCCAGCACCACGCAGTGCACGCGCCCGGTGTGGATGCCAACGCGCATGTTCACGTTCACGGCCATCACCTCACGCACCAGGCTGCGTACACACATTAGTATGAGTTAGAGGATAGTTACTATTAGTGATTGAAAAAAGTGAGTGAAAAAAGAAACGAATATGGATCTTTCTTTTCCCTCGCTTATATATACGTGGATACGGCGATCCGGTCATAAAGGTCGCTCCACGTAAAATATTGGTCTTCACCTACATACAAATATACTGGAAGCCGACCCCAACGTAGATGGGAAAAGTCGAGGCAGATGTTGAAATTGACGAATTTTTCAAACCTATGAAGTGTGGAGGACAATATTTGTGAATTTTCTTTTTTCTCGGCTTCCATCATAACCAGTTGCAGCTAAATACCATATTTTACTTGGAGCGACTACCTATCTGACCTCCACAACCCAGTTACTGGGTAATGCCATACCCCTTGGTAAGGCTGGTTGTCCGACCCTCGGGCTTCTGAAGACTGTCAAAACTGTTGGATTATGATTGAAATTGTGTTACGCAATTAAGGATTATGATTGAAATTGTGTTACGCAATTAAGGTGTTAATCATCGTAGGGGTCTGCTAGGACCGATGCCTGCCGGGGTCGCGTGATTGTTCGAAAGAGATACCGTGACCCTGGCACATGGGCAACTGATGGAACACGGGTGGGTTTTAGTCAGTAAAAGTCTGACACACCCTCCCGCTCCGCCCAGAGCGGGAGAAGTCATTTGATGATTTCCCATCCTGAAAAAAAAAAAAAAAAAAAAAAAAAAAAAAAAAGGTGTTAATCATACATTATTATCATCTCTAAAGATGCTTCTGTAGCTATCGTTTGGAGTACTTTGTGAGGGTTCATGTGGTATACTTACGCAATGGCATCGATCATGTCCAGGCCCATCTCGACGCAGCACTTGGCGTGGTCGTCGCGCGCCTCCGGCAGGCCCGACACGCAGTAGTAGCAGTCGCCCAGGAGCTTGATGCGCAGGCAGTGGTGCTCTGCGGCCAGTCGGTCGAATCTGACACAACGTGGAACAGCTTAGTTAAATGTGGTTGGTTCCTGCAGGAGCCTATACTGCCGTAGTTTCTATGATTTTATATAAAAAAAGTACAAATTATGTATAATTAAATATATTTACATTATGGCAACTGAACGTATTATTTTACTGAGAAATAACGGTTATGATAGTAACGATATTTCTGGGAGGGTCACAATATATTTTGAAATGGTTAAATGATAATGATAAATGATAAATGATAAATCGGCATTGTGGAAAAGTACAATTATTGTGTGATTGAAAAGTATTAGCAAAATAAAGTTTTATTAAATTATGACAAAAAAGCAATTGATTGGAAATTTAGCTTGCAGCAGCCTACTTGGGACCCAAGTAGGCTGCTGCAAGCTAAATTTAGTAAAATGGAGGATAGACACCACCGACACCTAGCGCAGATGCGATGCTCATGATCTAACCATGTCCATAAGTGGGAGTCTCCAAAGAGTCCATCCACTTCTAAAGACCTAAAACAGGCTATTAGCGCCGCGATAGTCGTGCTCACATACTGGGCCATGGTAACATTTACTTGAATTGTAAAAGGTATGACTGGTGGTGGATATGGTAGCATACAATTATATCCGATGACAACGGTGAAGGTGATCGGACAAGTTAAATAGCAGAGGGACTAGAAATACAAAAAAAAAAAACTATGAGTTTTCTAAAAACGATATTTCAGAATATATCTTTATCGCTGATTACATATTTAGAAAACAAAATCGTATACTTACTGTATAGTATTTTGTATGAAACGGTATATTAAAAAAAATACTTACGAACAATTTCTACGCTGAGGGGTATATAACGTGAAGGGGTCTGCTAGGAGCGATGCCTGCCGGGGTCGCGTGATTGTTCGAAAGAGATACCGTGACCCTGGCACATGGGCAACTGATGGAACACGGGTGGGTTTTAGTCAGTAAAAGTCTGACACGCTCTCCCGCTCCGCCCAGAGCGGGAGAAGTCATTTGATGATTTCCCATCCAGAAAAAAAAGAAGGGATATATAACTGTGTAAGTACTGAATTTATGGTAGTCATTTACGCCTGGATGTTCCATACCACGGTACGTATGACCAACAACTTAAATAAATTCGCCGCAGGCGTTTCCAATCACGAGACTAATGCTGCGAATGAGAAGCTAGCAACGAAAACATACTCGTTTTACTTATGCGTCTCATATCATCAGAGCCCTTATTTTAGTCTCAACCTAAAGAAGGAATGTGATATTACACGGATGGATAGAAAAATAAATGAGTACATTACAGAAAGATGATAGAAAAATAAATGAGTACATTACAGAAAGATGATAGAAAAATAAATTTGTACATTACAGAAAGTCTGAATTCGAGAGAGTCTGTAAGTGACTCTGATAACTGAAAAGTTGTGTGGAATTCGGTTGTCGTGGTATGGGCATGTGATACGTAGAAATGAAGAAAGGTTTAAGTATGAATGTCGATGGCTGTAACAGGAGGGTAAGACCAATGAAACGATGCATGGAATGTATAAATGATGATATGGACAGAAAAAGAGTGACTAACGAGATCACGACTAATAGAGAATTGTGGAAGAAAAAGACAAGTTGCGCTGACCTCAAATAAATTGGGATAAGGATTATAAATATGATAGTAACAAAGCTAGAATAAACTCTTTGACATACAATTCCTACAAAGCTGCAGTAACAAGTTGGCATTACAAACAGTGGTGGTGGACCACTGAAATGCTAACTAAAAAGTGTGAGCTAAAGTAATCTTCTTTAAACGAAGCTCTCCGAATATTATAGCAGACGACCTTTGTAATAGCAGCTAGGGATGGCACAAACATTTGCTAGAATATCTAGGACTAATTTTATAAATGGGTTGAATTTTAATACAATAGTTACTTTTTCTTTAAGTATGGAGCTGAGCTGTGTTTAAATGTTACATGTTAGCTAATGGAAGGGTCTTGCGGTGGATGTGCTGATAAAAGTATGGTATTTAGCTGAACTATCGAAAAATATGGGCCTCATAAGAAGGCTGAAAGTCAACCAAAGAGCAATGCAGAGGGCTATGCTTGAAGTTTCCCTACGCAAATCAGAAATGAAGAGATCCGTAGGAGAACCAAGGTAACCGACATAGTTGAAAGAATTGCCAAACTTAAGTGGCAGTGGGAGGGCACATTGCTCGCCGAACAGACGGCCGATGGGGCCAGAAGGTTCTGGAGTGGCGACCGCGTACTCGAAGACGTAGCGTTGGAAGGCATCCCACAAAATGGACCGATGACCTGGTGAAGGTCGCAGGAATACAGGATACGAGAAACACAGAACCGGTCGAAAAGGCGGTACTTGAGGGAGGCCTATGTCCAGCAATGGACGTCTTTTGACTGAAATGATGATGATCGCGAAATGGAGAGTTTTTTTTAAATATAATAAAGTAGGTGGTTTTGGAATTCATTGCAGAGTATTTTATAAAAACAGAGCTTTGAGGCTGAGTCGTTGTGAGTGGCCAGCACACTGCGTGACATAGTACACAGGCATCCTCTCGGCGAGAGGGAGTGGGCCGTAATCAACCACGCGGGCCCACTGCGTGTTGGTAGATGTCACATGTATTTGAATTATTGGGTTTAGGATATGCTGGATTCTTCACAATGTTTTCCTTCACCAGAATGAGAGCACTGGTGGTGAAATTATTTACACAAAGTAAAGCGCTTGCCTGGGTTCGGATCCACGACCTGCAACTCGTAACTCGCGGTCATTATTACTGGGCCACCACTGCTCTAACTCTTTATTATTCAATGGAATGTCCACTTTTTTTTTTTTTTTTTTTTCAGTATGGGAAATCATCCAATGACTTCTCCCGCTCTGGGCGGAGCGGGAGGGCGTGTCAGACTTTTACTGACTAAAACCCACCCGTGTTCCATCAGTTGCCCATGTGCCAGGGTCACGGTATCTCTTTCGAACAATCACGCGACCCCGGCAGATGGAATGTCCACTTTAGAATACGACCTACGTGAAAAATAATTAAAGATTTGATAAAACATTTGAATATCTATATATAGCTTAATCTAAACAGGAAAGTAGCGCCAATTCATTATCAAAAAAGACAAGGGTTTAATAGACATTATATTAAATAGGGTGGCAGATTATAAATACATGTGTCGTCGTTAACATATCCATCCGGGTCCCCTCATAAGTAATTCAGGTGCGCACTCGTCCATCACGTGATCATATCGGACTTAATGTCGAATCTGGGCGATTTAATAACTCTGTGGTCTTAAATATTCATAGGCATACGTATTGGTCTGCTTCATGAGTAATGCGAAAAGTTTAATGTTGTTTTAACCGCTGAGTTGATAAGCTATCTTCATGGTTATAATCTATTTATTAATACGTGAAGCAAAAACTTTATGCCCCGTTTTACGAAATTTACGCGGAAGGAGGTTAGTATTAAATTAGGCACAGGTAAAGTTTAATAGGAATGCTTTTAAACCAAGGCCGAACAGGGCGACCAGTCAGCATCGTAATACATCATTTAGTTAAAAGTAAGCCGACGCTCATATCTACAATTTTGGCCGCAATATAAAAACCGTCGTAAAAATGTTGATATTGCGGGAATGTTCTGCGTTCGCTATAAAATACGTAAAGTAGATCGCAGTTTATTGGGAGTATTGGCGCACTTTACGGCTTCCTATGTCCTGAGTGAGGGATAGGAAGATGGAAAATGGACGTAAGGGTGATCTCACACGCTGCACGATGGTTGAAATTGTGCCACACTTAACGTAATTGTGCAAGCCACTGGTGATGATTCTGTTCTGTATCAACTTAATATAGGCTGTTGTTATCTTTCTCTTCGAATGTCTCTCCTGAACAGAATAAGATGCAATCACAATAGCATCCTGAAGGCTGTGGTGGTAGGTAGACGCTTCCTCCGCCATAATAAGGAATTTTATGAGAAGACTTATATCCTAGTGGCCATCTATCGATATATCTAATTGCTGGGTGGTCTTCTCATTCATTTGTCGTTAGATTAAGTTACTAACAATAGTGTTTTAAAGAATTCTGGTACTAACAATTTATGGATTTTAGTAGTCCGAAATAAAATGATTTTAGTATTTGTTTATTAATGACACAAGAAAGAGAACCAAATAAATAAGTGCTGTTAAATTTACTTGAACTAATATCTTCTTCGACGCAACTACGACGGACTAAATTCATTTAAATCACGCCAAATTCAAGGGAAAGGAGACCTACCTACCTATAATTTAGTTGACCGTCCTAAAGCGTTACTCGTCTTTTTCTTTCGCGGTCTGTCAATAGGGGAAAGGTGGCGTTCGGTATTTTCTGCCTACCGCCATGAGAAAACGACGTGAGTTTATGTATGTACATACATATGATGTGATGAATAAAAGCATCGTCACCACTATCTCTACTAACACGCGTAGTAACAGACGGTCTGTTTACTCAACGAGACACAAGATTTAGTGCATTGAATAAGTCGGAAGGTAGCTCACGTCGCTGGGGACTCGTAAATCCGCGCTCTGCCTTATTGCAGCTTTTACGGTGCACCGACACACCTGTTGTAGGTACGCTAGTAAGCTCTCTCGCGAAGATATCTCCCGAGCGAAGGGGGAAGGCTGTCAGCAACTGCCAGACAGATTTACAATCACCTAGATTGATGGATAAACCTAGAAACAATATGAACTGAATAATTATCTGCAAGTTCAATTCTTTGTATCATCATAATCAGCCTATATTGTTCCCACTACTGGGACACAGGCCTCCTCTTGGTGAGAGGGGCTGGCCTACCACGCGGGCCCAGTGCGGTTTGATAGATGTCAATGTGTATTAGAATTGTTGGTTTTAGGAAATGCCGGTTTCCTCACGATGTTTTCTTTCACCGTTTTGAGAGCAATATGGTGATTAAATTATTTACACAAAGTAAAGCACCTGCCTGGGTTCGAACCCACTTAATGTAAGTGTACCCGATTCATAAGTCGGGGCCAATACCACTGGGCCAGCACTGATCCATTCTTTGTATGCCTATAGTTAACTAGCAGACTTCAAAAAAAAGGAAGAAGTTCAAAATACTTATGATTTTGCCTTTTTATAAATGTTACCTCAGATCTCCGTCATGTACAAACGGAATTCAAAAATTCTTCTTTTGTTTAAAAGGGTATACTTACCGAGTGGAAGTTGGTGTATACCCGTGGTGTATACTTACTGAGTATGATATGAATTTGGTCATAATATATTTATTTTAGTGTTAATTTGTATATTGTATTGTTATTAATGACACTTATTAACATTAAGTATGTTCACCACAATATAATAAAAACTAAATACAAAAAAAAAATTGGTCATGTTTTGATGAGTGGTTTTGAGTAAGCTTCAATAATACGTATTGTTGCCACTTAGTGTATATTGACGATTTTCTAAAAATACAAATAACTTCCTGTCACTGTAATTTTCTCAGCAACTAAAATTCTCAGCAAACGAATTCGTGAAAGGTGAGGGTAAAAAAAAAACTTCATGCAAAAAAAAACTACAGTGAAAAACACCGACTTCTGAAATTACCCTTAAAAATCAAAATCAAAAGTAATTTAATCAAATTAGGCTGAGGATCAGCACTTTTCGAACGTCAACATTACAAAAGACAGTCCCCCGGCACGCCCACCCTTCACCAAGTCCTTTAGCTGGGAAGAAGTGGCGCAAAAAACTCTCCAGCAGCACAACTGTCTGTCCAGTTAGAAGAACTTGAGTCTATACAATGGTATGTAGTAAACATTAAGAGACACAAAACATTAAATTACATTATTTGCTATATGGCAGCTAGCTAATTCAATATACCAACAAAAACTATACTGAAAACTATACTCAAGCAAAAGCAAGAAAAATTTATGTATAATGTACCAAAATAAAAGCCTCCTGGCATAAAGGGCGTGACAGCTTCCATATGCAATGCAGAATTATGTTCACACAGCTGTTATGACTATTGACTGATTACTGTATTAGTCAATACAATTTTTAGAAATCAAGGCCGTCCAAAAGCGCATTGGGTTGACGATATCGTCAAGGTCGTGGGAGCGTATTTCCATTCTGTACAAGGCTGGAACGCAAGGGTGTGAAACTAGTCGCGTATAGATTGGAAATCAGTTTTTAATCAAGGTCTTCCAATCTATACAAGAGTAGTACACAAATACTCGTGTTTACTTTGTAGTGGCCAAAGTAACTAAATTGTTCCATAATGTACAGTGCTATTCCGCATGCAAACTAATCCTGTAGGTATAGACGAGCGGCCGGCATGTATCAGAAACGACATGGTTTGCGGAGTTTAGGTTAGGTTAGGTTGAAACTGCGACCTACGCACGAGCCGAGCGAGCGAAGCGAGCGGTGCCGTGGTAGAGGCCAGAATCGACATGGTTTGGGGAGGTTAGGTTAGGTAAAACCTGTAACCTCCTATGGAAACGCCTTGATTCTGTTGACGTGCCCTGTCAGCGAAGTGTTCTGTCGAGCGTTGCTCGTCGTCAACCCCACACCTCTTCCGAACTTTAAATCGATGTCGAAATTAAGGTTACAATATTTATAAAAAAAAACTCAAAAGGGGGCGTTTCGAAACTTTTCCTTCACAGGAGAGGCTTTACACCTCCCCACTCCTCCTGCCTAACACCCTTTAAATCGAAGCCCGACAATCAGAAGTCCTACCAAATTCCTATGGTGGCATTCTGGCCTTGTATAAATTGGAAAGATGCACGTGCGCGTCTACGTTACAAACTATATACAAGTAGTACGCAAAATTCGTGTATACATTGTAATCACAAGTTTAAAAATTGCATTACAAAGTATACGCGAGCAGATTCCTATGGTTGCGTTTTGGCCTTGTACAGAATGGAAATACGCGTCGCGGGAACCGCATGGATGACGGAAACCGAGACGTATGGCCTAAAAAAGGGGAAGCCTATACCCAGCAGAGGGTGATTCCGGGCTGAGCTGATGATGATGAGTGACTTTTCGGAAGTTGGTTGCTTTGTATTTAATTTTTTAAATCCTTATAATTTACCGACATTTACGTAGGTGAAATACGTCCGCACATACATTGCCCATTCGCGTACAGGTAAACCACAAACAAGTACGAACAGCGGCCTATTCATCAGGCCACCGCCGTTAGCAATAAAATTCGCGCTTCATTAGAAAATATCGATGTCGGTCGGATCCGGGCCGGACGCTACCCGTCCGGTTTGATGGATGGCCCAACCGTGCTGACGCCACTTTATCATCGGCCAAATGATAAATACGCTTTGGAACGATCTCATTTTACAATAAGGAAATATTATGGCCAGTTGGCGATTGATTCGAATCAATGAGAAAAGAATCAATATTCATTTGCATGCAAAATATGAATCCTTTCCGTGTATTTTTAAAATGTGGCAAGGTAAGAATTCATATTTTTTTTTAAGCTCGGTTCTGATTGAAAGAAGAAAATAAAGGATCGTGCTCATAGGAACTCGAGAGATAATTTATTTTTACAGTAATTATTAAAGAACCATCACCTGCGGAGCCGTATAGTCTGTGGGCCAATTAATTATGCAGAAATCGTACAGCGTCCTTCGCGTTCAATTGATGGGGTTGCCCCGCTTCTGTAGTGCATTAGGGATGTTTGCTGAAGCTCGAGTCGACTGTTTTTATACAACAATGAGAAAGCGATGCGCCTCCCTGGTGCGTCACGTGCGGGCCAGCCCCAACCTTATTCTGCGCTGAGTGGCGAGCAGACTCGATTGTTTATATGTGAGTCACTGTTGCAAGCTGTCCACCTCGGTGACAGGTTAAGTAATTAGAATAGGAATACTACATAGGGGTAAGAAATATTGTTACAAACACAATTGAGTCTTGTACTTGTTCATTAAATAAATATATATAGTATTTTCCCCCACCTATGTTGAAGGTCGGCTTCCTTATACCAGTATTTTACATGGAGCGACTGCATATCTGACCTCCACAACCCAGTTACTGGGTAATACGATACCCCTTGGTAAGACTGCCTTATGCCTGTAAGACACTCGGGCTCCTGATGACCCGTAATGAATGTCAGAGATCTACGAGTTACAGCCGGAACCAACTGCTTAGCAAGAGTCTTGCTATCTAAAGACGGTCACCCATCCACGGAACAACCGCGGCAAGCGTTGATTAACCTGATCGTTCGACACGTGCGGCTATTATTACACCAGAATGAATACATTTGCATTGTTACGCATTCAAATACAATAAACGCGATAATTAGGGCAAAATGTTTAGCGACATAGTTATACCAGACATCAAAAGGTTGGCCACAATCGCATGTAGAGCACCATTTACTTTATTTCCCGCATTTACGCTCCTTTCCACATCTTCATCAATCTTCCCATCCCTTGTATATACTACCAAAATAAACGAACTCATATACATAGGAGAACATATAGTGACTTTAATGGTGAAGTTTTTCAGAGAGGTCAGGTGCGTAGTACTGGTAACCGGTGTGCGTGTATGATGATATATGATATGATGATATATGACGTAAACGAAGCAAAAAGCGTATGTAAGGATCGTATTAGGTGGCGTTCTGTAGTTTCTGCCTACCCCCATGGGAAAAAGGCGTGAGTTTTATGTATATAATTATATCACTGCTGTTAGATAAATTAACTGATTGTTAGTTTCTGGTCGTTTGTACTTTTACAGAACCCTATCGACTCAACTCCTTACATAACGCAGGTTCACTGTCCCAATCATAATTCGCTAAAAGAAGCAACTTTTAAAAGTTTTCCTTTTAACGGAAAGAGTCTGAAGGGAAATTGGCAATCTGGATAGCGTTACCAACACAGATTTACGCATTTTTACACAGTTTAGATTTCGGTTACCTTCGTCCTTAGATTATGGCTTGTAAATACATGTAAATAATCTTGAAAAAGTACCTACATTGTCTACAGGCCCAGTGAGCTCGACGCTGTAACATCGCGTACAGGATTTTCAACTCTCGGTGGTGACCCGAGCATTGAGAGTCCAACATAATGGATTTCCAGCCCACAAAAAATTGCGATATTTTTACGGCCGCGCGAACGTAGACTAATTCCGTGTAAATTGGAGCGAGAATGAGCCAACTTTACAAAATAAACAGATGTGTCGTGTTTGGATTATTTAACTACAGTACCTAAACTGAAAAGAGTATGCTTGGTATGATCATGTTGAGAGGATGAATTAAGGGCGGCTAACAAAACATCAATTTAAATTTACAAGGTACATGTGAATGATAACGCCGGGATGAGACGCTCCTAGGAGGCCATTTAGTGTTACCTTAATGAAAAAAGATCATCGGCGTGCGTATACGAACGTGAACAAGGCTGAGTAAGCATGTAAGGATCGTAGCAGGTGGCGTGCTGTAGTTTCTGCCTACCCCCGTGGGCAGCAGGCGTGAATTTATGAATGTGTTTTTTTTTAAGGGCATCTCGTAGTTAACCTAAATAAAGTTATTACTACTTAAATGGACATTTGCCCGGCGATTTCTTAAAAAATAACTTAAGGCCTCCAGCCAGGACATCTATACTTAAAAACTAAAGCGACTAAGACCTAAGGGCAACCCCAGGTGGAATACGGACCTCGGCTTAGGCAGTCACTGGTAGAGGGGGCAGCAAGGGACAAACTGGATCTGGGTTAAAATGATTTAGGGACTAATTTAAGACTACAGGCGCAGCATCGCGGGCTGGCTCTTGCAAGGGTCGGGAGGGACTATTTAGTCGGGGTCGCGACGACGGACCTCGGCGGCGAGGTCGGTATGACGATTTGTGTGTGTGTTTTACGAACTGTACTGGTTTCCTTTCTGCTCTCTTGGAGGAGGGTAGTAGGGTCGTCAGGATCGGACAGTACGTGCCGCGGACGACGGACTTTACTACTGTTGGAGGGGATGTATCTAGCTGCCGCGACATAGAGAAGGTTGCGGTGGGTTGCGGCTCTCGCGAAGAAACGATTCGAACTGCTTTTCATGAACTGGTGGATATATGTAGTCGGGATCTTCAGATCTAAATGGAGGTTAATATTTCGAACGTACCAAGGCAAACCTGTGGCTTGACGGAGAAATCGGTTATGGAGAGTCTGCATCTTATGAACATAGCGGGGTTTTGCGTGTGCAAAGACCGCGCTTGCATACGTCATGATCGGCCTAATACAAGCGGTGTAAATGCGCTTTTTATACAGAAGCGACAGTTTACTACGCCTGTTTAGCACGCTGTGGAGCCTACCGAGAGCGAAAGCGGCTCGCGAGCGGGCCTGCTTTATGTGCTCCGAGAAGGTGAGGTGCTGATCGAGGATCACGCCTAGATATTTGGCTCGGGTCAGATTTCTCCGCGGTCGGGTGTAAAAGACCGCTTGACTCTTATTGGGAATCACTTCGATTCGCCACTTCCTTAACCATTCGCCGAGCTTGTCGATTGCGGATTGGAGGTAGCGAATCAACGCTTCTTCACTGCGCCCCGTGAAGTAGATGGCTGTGTCGTCTGCAAACAGAGCTAACTGTGCCTTTCTAGTTCTGGAGATGACGCTAGTGAATAGCGTGAAAATGAGGGGATACAAAGCCCTGAGGGACTCCTGCACGGATAGGGTGAGGGGAGGATATTGCCCCTTCGATGCGATAGCGAAAGATGCGGTTCGCAAGAAAGTCTCGTAGGATGAGCACGAGACGTTCTGGCACTCCGAGTTGATACAGCTTATATAATAAGCCGTTGTACCAGACTTTGTCGAACGCTTTCGCTATGTCGAAGAATACAGCACCCGTGAACATACCACGTTGGAAACCAGCGTTAATATGTTCGACGATACGGTGTACTTGGTGGACACCCGAGTGTTGGGTTCGAAAACCAAACTGCTCGTTGGGGATAGGAGGATCGATTGTACGTGCTCCGTGAATGAGTCGTACGCGGCCATTGTGTCGGCGATAGAGTCAAACTGATCGGGGATAGAGTCTAAGTGAAGGAACGTGTTCGATTTTAAGCGTTCGTTTACTTTCCTCCAGTCAGTTATCACTTTGGTAGCGGGGGGTTGGGTGGGGTCGTGGTCCCTATTTGAGGGTACATGACGACTGGCCGGTGATCGGAGTCGAGTTCCTGTATAGTTTCTATAGAATCCAACCGTAGGTTGATATTCTTTAGAAGTGCTACATCGAGGACGTCGGCTACGTGATCGGGGTCATGGGTATGAATGTGTATGTAGTACCTATTTTATATAATACTACACGATCGGACAGACGCTGCTTGTTTCCTAAAACTCGATCGCAGCTCCACCTCACCATCATTTCAGCCGAAAGTCGTCCAATGCAGGACATAGCTCTCTCCCAATTTGAGGCGATTAACTATAATCGCCAAGCTTGGCAGCCGGGTTGACGATAGCAGTATAATGGTAAAATGCATAGATGATGCTGCTGCCCATTCTCTAGTAACTCCGTTAGTCGACTTTTGCGACACGCACGGGAAGAAAATAGGATGGTGCCATTGTTTACGTCTGGCACCACGCGGACGTTTATATTACTGGGTTTCATTGAAGGTTTTTAGCCAAATTGAATGCCATGCATCTTTCTTGTATCTCCCTCATGTACACGTACTTACAAATTCCAGCGCCGGTCACGTAATGCAACACTTAACTGTACGCACGTTAGGTAAGTGGTCGGTGCCTATCAATTCTAAATTAACTAATCCGTTAAGTTAGTTTGCGGTTAACCTGTCAGCGACACTCGCCACGCTTAGCTCATGTGTGACGTCATTGTAATATAACCTATATTTATGGTACATCTGGCTATAACCACTGGTCATGATGCTGTTGTTGTATTCAATAAGACCGAAGATTTACTTCATATCGTTCAACCTAATGTAGTTTATAGTATACTAGTGGTCGCCCAGAGGTCGAAACTCGACCATTATTCGTTAATATACACAAATATTAGTTTTCAGCACTATTTCTCCAAATAAACTTTAAATGTGCCAAATTTCATACACCGCCGTTCGCACAATGTTCGTACAACAATGAGCAAAGTTTTTGCTTCACGTATTAATACATTATATAGATTATTTCAAAGTATTACATAAGATTACAGTTTTGATAGGTGACAGAACAGCATTTACTTCATGTTGTCATATTTATTACTTATGGTTATACTTGACATATTCAGCAAGACTATAGACACAAAATATTAAAGACAAATATTCTCGATTGGACCACAGATTTCGACAATAAACTTTCGTAATTTCGTAATCCATAATTATATTTGACATTCAGTAAGGCTGTAGACAAATAATACCAAAAACAAATATATACTCGATTTGTGCATGTGTGTATTAAATACACGGTAATGAATAGTAGTGTGTGTAACGCGTTATTTATTGAAAATAATGTATTTTTACGCATAATTAAAAAAAATATTAGCATTCGTCACTTCTTCTCTGTATAAACTATAAGTGTGCGAAATTTCATACTCCTCCGTCCGCCCAATTTTCGTAAAAAGGGATCCAAAGTTTTCGCTTCACGTATTAATATATAGATAACTGTTGGTTAATGGTTTCGTTCCTGTTTATTTATTTTACTCCAAAGGTCTTAGTGAAACATTTGTGACTTCAAGTTACTGCTACATAAACTTAATGCAGTATTGCTCATGTAAGCGGGCACGCCGCCTGCCAGGGTCGCGAGATTCGTTCGAAAGAGTTACCGTGGCCCTGGCATATGGGCAACTGAAGGAACACGGGTGGGTTTTAGTCAGTATAAGTCTGACACGCCCTCCCGCTCCACCCTAGAGGGATACGTCATTTGATGATTACACAAACAAAAAAAAAGCAAAAAGCGGGCACGCCGTTTATGTCTGGAGGGGTTTAATTAGGTATTAAGTTCTGTTTACATTTTTTTATTATTTATTTCTGCTCGAGTTTAGTTTCAAATGGAAACGCCGCGAGGGTACGTCCTAGAAGGACATGTAGTGTCCTCATTGGTGATGTTCCTCAAAAAGGTCAGGTGCATAGTACTCGTAACTGGCGTGCGTGTATGACCAGATATGAACCTAAACGAAGCAAAAGGAGTATTTAGCGTCATAGCAGGTGAAGTTCCGTAGTTTCTACCTACGTTTATGTATGTATAGTTTCAATGTTTTGTTTGTATATTGGTATGTGCTAGCTGACATATGGCCAATAACATGTTATGTGCTAATTACTGTCTATTGTATAGAATCAAGTTCTTCTAACTGAACATACAGCTGTGCTGCTGAACAGTTTGTTGCGCCACTTCTTCTTCCCAGCTAAAGCACTAGGAAGTGAAGCGCGGTGCCAGGGGACTGTCTTATGTAATTTTGACGTTACAAAAGTAGGTACTGACTCTCAGCCTAGTTTGAATAAATGCCTTTTGATTTCGACTTGCAAAGTATTTTACGGAAAACTTAGGCAGGGAGGATAAAGAATTGTGTTTATTACAACCGGAAAATATTACGCAATTTATAATTGGTACCAGATACAGGGGCCACGTTATATTTCTATCCGGCACTCGACAGTCGGCCTACCGACTACCGAACCGCGCTGCGCCGCCTCGCCTTGCCGTACCCAATTAATCTCGGGTACAAAACAAACTGATTAACTCGCGCCAATTATCCGGAGGCCCACAATTTGTAACCTTAGGAGTGGCATCGAGTGGCGGGGCCCAACACCCGCGGCCGGGGCCCTGACACCACCTGAGTAAGACGGAGGTTAACATCCAAAGGTTAACGGAGCTCCCGGAACTGACGATGTTCGAAGATGTCGGCAAGTGTGTCTCAGTAAATGACGTAAGGATCAGTTTATTCTCACAAAGATAAACAGGCCAAATCCGTGGACCACGCTCAATGAACAGTTCTGTAGTTTTGGTTGAAAAACATGTCCTATACATTACAATTGCAAATGTAAGGTGGTCGACTATTACTCGCTAACATGTAACGCTTAGTTAGCTGTGATAGTTTTCCTTTTAATTTCGTTATATACCATTTACAATTTTGTTTTTTTTCACATAGGTACCCAAAACCAACCATTTAGCTGTCAGAAGGGGAGGGGGCAATCTACAATCTACACCACGTCATTCTCCTCAACAAGATGAGTCACAAACAAGGAAACTTAAGTAACAGACTAAAACAACGGACTTCCAAAGAACTGTCTCAATTTAAAGTGTCTATGAAAAAAAAAAACCATTTTGTAGTTGTGGTACATTACTCCAAACAATTTCGTAAACCTTGCTAAGTAAATAACAGTGATAAAATTACTATAACATTATCACATGAAGTAAGTGAAAAATACGTGTTATTGAAGCTAACTCAAAAACCGCTAATCATAACTTGACAAAAAAGGACCAACTCGGTAAGTAGGTACACCCTTTTAAACCAAAGAAGATTCTATCAAAACGATTCACAAATGACGAAGCTCTGAGGTAACAAACATAAAAAAGTAAAACTGAATTGAGAATCTCCCTGTTTTTTGAAGTCGGTTTCAAGTGGCGCAGAGCTTTCTGAAGTAATTGGAGTTAGATAATAATTATTCATTAACACTCGTTGCTTCAAGCTTAATAAAGAATAATTGTACTCAAATCAGATTTAACCCGTCACTTATATTGGGAGTACAACTGCGACACGTCTGTGAAGCAGACCTTTCGACAACGTCTTGCAGATTTGATAAAACAACTCTAAACGGAAGTTTTTTTGCGATAGCAAAATGTAAAATCCCGTATATTTCCATGAATGATTCGTATTCCTGGCTCGCTGCTTGCCGCCCTAGAGACATAGCAACTCAATAACTATTCCACAAATTACTAGATTCATCCATGATTAGCGACGCCGCCGGCGACGACTTCATTCTTTTCGTTCATCTCGTCGTAACTGATAGAAACGGAGGGGAAGGGGAGGGAGGCTGTAACAATACTGTTCGAGAGAAATGCACATCTCAACTAACCAGGGAGCCAGGCAGCTGTGCCGGCCAAACAAAGAAAGAATATCTAGGTAGATGAGCATTGGGATCTGCGATCGCATTCGATTATGGAACGGCGGGAAATGCTTTGCTGCATACTTTTTTTGAGCGAAGCTGCCATTACACATAATGGAAAGGTTGACAGCAAAATTCGAATTTAGAATGAGCTTTCAAATATATTGAAAAAACCAGTGAAAAAAGATGGCTTTTTGATGTAAACACGAACGCTTGGAATTAACATAATGATTTGAATGTGTTATGATTTACCTTTATGCATGATTACCACCCGCTTGGTGGAAGAACAATTATCTGATTGAAATGAATCATGATGATGAGACATACCTACCAGCTTAGTTTTTAAACAACAATATTAATACATATACGTTCCTGGTAACAGTGCACCAACATATCAAAGATCACAACCTAAGAAATCATGCGAAAAGTCTACATACGTATTCACGACCGTTCGATACGTTTCTAACCGAAAGATCCTATAAGGCATTTTACAAATGAGAAAATCGAAAATTTTGTGTAGTTTAAATCAAATAGTGTCAAATGTTCCCCCAAGTTCCCCAAAGTGTCCCCATTTCTTCCCGTGGGTGTCGTAAGAGGCGACTACGGGACTTACTAGAGAATGGGCAGCAGTGTTCTCTATACATTTTACCACCATACTGCGATCGCCAATCCGCCTGCCAAGCGTGGTAATTATGGCAAAGCCCCCCAAATTGGGGGAGGCCTATGTCCAGCAGTGGACGTCTTACGGCTGAAATGATGATGATGATGATGAGTGTCAAATGCGCGGTCAAGAAAAAATAGTAATCGAAAAAGTGTAATTTTCGATTTGACTAATGTATGTCGAATGAATGGTTGTGAATTATTAAAGCCGGTTTCGTTCTAAACAGAGAGCGGCCTATGTTGGACATATCAGAGGGGTAATTGTGCAATACACTAGTGTAGGAATCGTTTTCATTTTGATAGTTGCACATCATTATATACATGGCGTTGTTTACGTTGCTAAGCAGACAATTTTTTCGAACCCAAGAAAGAATGTATTTGGTAATACATTCTTTGCTTCATAATGATTCAGATTCTGATTGAAGGTGTGTTACGCAATTTGGGTGCAGGTGTGGCGAGTGACTGACCTGGCAAACAGCTCGTTGAGCAGGCGCACCAGCTCCTCAGCGGTGCACTGGTCGGACAGGGAGGTGAAGCCGCAGATGTCAGCGAACAGGATGCTGCAACAAATACACACGTCAACACACTCACAAAGAACACGTTATAGCCCCACGGACTCACCTGCCAGCCCCATTAGCAGCGTACGATTAAGCTTCATATTCATAAAAGATAGCAAAGTGTATAAAAATAAAGAAAGTATAAAAATCTTGACAACTTCTACAAATGCGACGACGTCGTTCCAGTTTTAAAAACATTCAGAACCTACAAGAAGTATACAAGGCGGCTTACAATGAGCGATGTCGTTAGGAGGCTTCGGATTTAAAAATAAAAATATGAATACACTGTACAGTCTGTAGGAAATGATATTAGGCTATCTCAGATACATTTGAGGAACCATATTTTACCGGTATTGGAGAGCAAGCCACACTCGCGCACCTGTTGCTAATCTTGGGTACATCGACCGCCTCGCAATTGTTCAACTTCTTTTCATACTGTCCAAACAAAAGATAACAAGCGCGCCTTCTTATTCATGGAACAGATAGAAGAATGTCCGGTAGGGTATTCAAACGGTCTTTATTATAGTATAGAGGAATCAGAAAGAGTAAAAATTTAGTTGTAGCTAGAGTAGTAAATGTAAATTCTACGTCCCATATACTCTGACATATGCTTCGGCTTAAGAGCATAAAGCATTCGCTTAAAACATAAAAAAGCAGAGGTTATTTTTAAAACGGCTTGCATGTCACATCCCTAATGTGTCCGTTAATCCTCGCCCGGCAAGCTCGGCCTGTGCCAAGATTAAGCGCAGATTCACCGCAGAGCTGCAATTTGCTTCAAATTCGAAACTCGTTCAGAAATAAACCTCACTTTTGCTCGTGCAACTATAATTAGCTTCATGAGTACGGAATTGGTTGTTGACCGACTGATTCGTGAACGTTTCGCACTCGACTGAGTTCATAACTGACGATACTGTGGTGGAGTGACTCCACACGAGGTCAGCGTGGCTTTTTTCGTCATTGCAAGTGGCAGATGGGAGGTGCTGGGTACCAAGTCTCGCATTCTGCAGTTCTTCACGCATTGGACCCACTCAATGATAAGACTTTTTTTTATTCACCGCCTAATGACCGAAATTCGATCCTATTTTAAATAAAAATATTAGCTTTCTGCTCTTCTTCTCCATATAACTTTTACTGTGTCAAATATCATACTCCGTCCACGTAATTTTCGTAAAAAGGGGAACAAAGTTTTCTAATTCACGTTTTAATTTAGAAATTGCCAAAATATGTAACAAATAAAAAAAAACATCATTGCAACTTTGTTCAAAATCTTTAAAGTACTCTGACATGTACATTAAGGCAACCAAACGATTGTTATGTTTTGGATTTTGGGAATTCGTAAAAAATATTTATGTTCTACGAGATAGATTACAAAAACAGCTGATCGATTACGGGGATTGATCTCGCCCATCGAATAACGAAAAAAAAAAATTGTTTTCTTCTTTTGCGTTTTTTTTTTTTCTATAGATGTTTAGACATCGAGCACAGTGTCATACATACGTATTCAGACATCGAGCACAGTGAGTACGCGAGCATGGCAAGCATACCAAGTATACCTACTGCATGTCCATAAAGTTAGCTTATTTTTCTAAGTTCGAGCGTGTTTTGCGCCAAAAATGTTGTTCATTTATTGAAACGTTTTATAATTTCCCTTTGATTCAAGCCGAGTATCTCTAAGTGGTCCGGCTCTCTAATGAAATATGTATTCGAAGGCAACGGCCGAGGGGCCGAGAAATTGGACGGAGAGTCCTTTTATCATTCCGCGTATAAGTGCCGTGATGAATTTAACGCTGCCTTTTCTCTTTTTATTATAAATAAAAAAACATTTCTTTAAAGGAATGGTGTGAAAAATAAATCTTTGGTTTGTTCTAAGCACATTTTTATTTTTTTAAATGACATCTCGCAGGTCAACCTGTGAGGTTGTCGGCTGCTTAACCGGACTTGCCTGTGGCTACCTTAATCAATTAAAGCCTACAGGTAAGGTTTAAAATCTTACAAAACTAAACGACTACTCGCTAAAGGCGTCGCTGGTATGGGGCAGCAAGGGACGAGCTGAATCAAAATGTAATTCTAAACACAAGCAGGAGCATTTTGTTCTAGTCCTGTTACCTAGTGTGTGAGCAGTGGTGCATCAGTATATGTATGTTGACCGGTGTGTATGTATACGTGTATATTTATCTGTTCTAAACTCTTTATCATAATTTGACTAACGTTATAAATGTCTTGCTCGACCACTGGTTATAGGCTATGTGACGTCACAGTAAACTTAATATGGTGCTTTCTACAGAAAATATCGTGACGAACTATTATACGCTTTATTTTTTCAATGTTACTGTTTTGAGGCTCCTTTAACAAATATGTATATTGTGAGGTAACTCCACCATACTTAAAATGAAAAGTAAGTTCAAAAACCTAAAAACACGACTACTGAAAAATTACATTCTAACAAGTGTGAAACAAGGCAATATTCTCATCTAAAAACCGTGCTCGTATGCCGCCGAAATAATACGTTTTACTAGTAGGTAGTAAGCGATCATAAGCTTTAGGGCATAGCGCAATACGACCCCAGCGTTCAGATGAAATTACTTTGTAGAGCGTGATTTTTCAGTAGTCTAGTTTTATTTACACAAAGTATAAATTGAGGGTCGCTACTTTGCCCCCTCTCGCGTCGCGTCGCTAAAACTATTTTTAATCTGGAATGTAGTCGGAACAGTAATAAAGCGCGCTGTCAGGTACCGCCCGAAATGAATGTAAAAACACGTTCTAATGCGTCACATATCGTAATTAAACATTTATGTACCGTAAAATGGAAGTAATGTACCGCTGGTTCGGATACTTTATATATTTTTCTGTCTACACATAAACATAACATCACGTCTTGTTCCCCCAAAGGGTTGGGCAGAGGTGCACCTATAGTACACTCATATTTCGCCAGTTATGTGTTTAGGGGGCGACCCGATTACCATCAGCTGGGCACGAATCCGGACTCCGGGCTGCTACTGAGAAAAACCCAATAATACTTTACCCGACTTGCGGATCGAGCCCAGGACCTCATGCTCAGTAGTAACGTTTGCAACCACCACTAGACCAATGAGATAGCCAAGACTTGCGAGGCAGTCTGCCTGTTCAGGATATACAGTGCATGCTTGATATCATAATCGGCCTGTATTGTTCCCATTGCTGGGAAACAGGCCTCCTCTTGGAGACAGGAAGTGCGGGTTGGTAGATTTTACATGTCTTCGAAATTTTGGTTCTAGGACATGCCGGTTTTCTCACAATGTTTTCTTTCACCATTTTGGGAGCAGTGGCGATGAAATTATTTGCACAAAGTAAAGCACCTATAACGAGTAAGTCGGGGCCAATACCACAATACCATTATACCATATCGATACAATACTAAGTAATGAGGTTTGTTTTATACAAGTTATTTATCATTATATTTTATAAAAACTGATAAAAGAAACCGACTTCCTTAAAACATTCAATATCGAAATCAAAAGTCATTTATTCAAACTAGACTGAGAGTCAGCACTTTTTGAACATCAAAGTTACACAAGACAGTCCCCCCAAAACGCCCGCCCTTCGACACTTCCTAGTGCTTTAGCTGGGAAGAAGAAGTGGCGTAACGAACTCCCCAGCAGCACAGTTGTCTGTTAAGTTAGAAGAAATTGATTCTATACAATATTGTGTAAGTAATTAATATTATAAAACAAAACATACATTATTCACCATATGTTTGCTAGCACATGCCAATATACCACCAACAAAACATTGAAAACTAAACTCAAGCTGAAATAAATAATAAAACAAAATCGTAAACAGAACTCCAGGCATAAAGGGCGTGCCCGCTTACATATTCAACGATGCAAAATGATACATATACATACAATTATACATACAGCTAAGTTGAAGTTACAATAGTTAAACTAGGACCTCCGGAGTAAAATAAAATTACAGTTAATACAAGTAACAACAAAAACCATGGTCAGCAAGACGACCAGCCACCACAAGCAGCACCCGTTCACGAGCATAACGCAAAGGTCAGCCATTACCCCCCGCGCCATATTTGAGGGAAGGTGGTAACCCGACCCCCGACCCTACCGCAACCAGTGACATATAAGGGAGCATGACGCACTTGCTGCCGGTTGGTCAGGCAAGAATATTATGAACAGCTGACGAGGTCACTAGCTAACTACATGTTGCAATACAACTCATTTAAAATCATTGTAATGAGTAGATTATGTCCACAGTAAATGAAATTAAAATAAAATAAAAATAAATTAACAAATTAGTTAAATAAAAAATAAAAAGAAACAATTATATGAACTACCCATACAAATAGACGGTAGGAAAGCTAATTCTGGATTGAAAGAACATAAACATTGTTTTGAGTTAATCACACCGACCAACTATTCTTATCGTTTAAGTAGTCGTTGATAGAATAGTATGCCTTTGAACAAAGGTTGGATTTTACTTTAGCTTTAAACTCATTAAACTGCAAATCTAGCAAAGCAGAGGGAAGCTTGTCATAAAAGGTAATGCCAAGACCAACAAAAGAATTATGAACCTTATGAAGCTGGTGAAAGGGAGCTCGTAGGTTGTCCTTATTTCTAGTATTAATTTTATGAAAAACACTGTTTTTAGTGTACAAGTGTATATTTTGCCTAATATATAAGATGTTGGCGAAGATGAATTGTGATGCTACAGTAAGAATACCAATATCTTTAAACAAATCTCTCAGAAAAACTCTAGCACCTAGTTGGTAAATTGCTCGAACAGCTCATTTTTGAAGAACAAAAATATTTTGAATGTCCGCGGCTTTGCCCCACAGCAGAATGCCGTAGGACATTATGCTATGAAAATAACTAAAATAGACTAATCGAGCTGTATCAACGTCCGTGTACTGTCTAACTTTCCTTACGGCTTAGGCGGCCGAACTGAGCCTTCCCGCTAGGCTTGATATATGTGATCCCCACTGAAGTTTGGCGTCTACTGTTATGCCCAGAAAAAACTGCTGAGTTTACAGTTTCAAGCACCTCATTATCTAAAACGACATTGGTCCCAGATTCCTACCATTCGGTAAGGCGAACTTTATACATTTCGTTTTCTTAGCATTAAGAACTAGGTTATTTGTGGTAAACCAATCCGTAGCCATTGAGAGCGCATTATTCACGTCGTCAAAATCATTTCCATTCCTGTCTACTTTAAAGATAAGTGAGGTATCATCAGCAAATAGTACAATGTCACAGATATTCTTTAAACAGAATGGTAAGTCATTTATATACACTAAGAATAAGAAAGAACCCAGTATTAAGCCTTGAAGTACACCTAACTGAACTAGTAGCCCGGAAGATTTTACACCATTGATATCTACACATTGGTGCCTATTTTGCAAATAAGAACTTATGACATTGAGAGCTTCGTTTTGAACACAATAATGACGTAGTTTACGCAAAAATGTGTCATGGTGGACGCAATCAAAAGCTTTGGAGAGATCACAGAAAACTCCGATAGCATTTTGCGAGTTCTCCCATGCGTTGAAAATGTGTTTCAGCAGAGCAACACCCGCATCTGTTGTCTAACGACCTTTTGTAAAGCCATATTGCTCATTATGAAGGAGGCTATTTAAATTAAAATGTCTTAGTAACTGCTTGAGTATCAACTTTTCAAATATTTTACTAAATGCAGGCAAGATAGAAATTGGCCTAAAATTGCCAACGTTATTTTCATTACTATTCTCTTTATTCATTTGTACAAACTTATAAATTATATTTTTAAATATTAGAATATAAAATAAAAACATTTAAAAATATAAAAAATAGTAGCCCACCGGTATCGGGAATAGGGTCCAAGCTACCGGCGGTCAGGGCTCCAGAGAGAGGAACCTCCTGACAATGCGAGCCATGTCCAGAAGTACCGCTTTCTGAATCAAGCCCTTGACCCAACTGCTTAACGAGAGCCTCTTCAGGTGTTGGTCGAGGCTCTTGGCTATCAACCCATTGGCTGTGACGACTATCGGCACAATGATCGCTGAGTCCACATCCCACATGTCGACAACCTCGCGAGCCAAGTCAAGATACTTGATTTGTTTATCTTTCTCGGCTTTCACGAGGTTCTCGTCATCATTATTATTATAATTATAGCTTTATTTATCCTTACAATAAATATAAGAGTTACATTTTAATTTATTGTAATATTGAAGTTGTTTATTGTATGGCCCCTAGAGGGTAAAAGCCTCCTCCATCATTTTCCATCTCAGTTTGTCTTGACCTTTGCTCATCCAGTTTTTCTCAGCCATTTTTACAATTTCATCAACCCATCTTTTCTTTTGCCGTCCTATTTGTCTTTTACCAGTAGGACACAGCCACTTCGTTATTTGTAGTGTCCATCTCTTATCTTGGTATCTAGCTAGGTGACCTGCCCACTTCCATTTCAGTGCCAGGGCATGTTGCAGTGCATCTGTGAATTTTGTTTTGTTGCGTATGTCTGCATTTCGTGTTTTGTCAATTCTTCTAAGTTTCAAGATACTTCGTTCCATGGCATGCTGGCACGACAGGATTTTGTTTTTAATCTTATTATTAAACGTCCAGGTTTGACTCGCGTATGTTAAGCACGGCAGGATACATGAATCCATTATGATCTTTTTAAGCTTCAGACTATACAGGGTGTCCAAGAACCTGGCGTCCAACTGGATTCCCACGATGCCCCAAGTTCTAACAGTACTCAGAAAAATATTTTAAAAAATCCACCCCATGTACTTACAGAATTATACTGATTTCAAAAAAAAAGGGGAAATGAGCACCCTGTGACATACTTTTGAATGCTGTGACTGCTAATGCTGATAATTTCGATATTTCTTGGAGGTTTTGTAATCTAGGGTATTGCTGTGTCTAAATAGAATGTAAAAATAAAGTACTTATTGTACCATTTTAAAATAAAATATTATTTAATTGTAAAATAAATTATTACTAAAGGTGATATGGAAAACTATTGAATTTCGCAACTTTGACCGACTGTAGTGTAAAAAAAATGTACCAAAATAGTATGGCAAGTGACGTCAAATTTTGACGCGTTTATTCCTCTTTTTAAAAAGGTATAATACTTACACATTAATTTGAAAAAAAAAATTTTTGATAATATTTTTACTCAACAACCCAATTTTTACGATGTCTTACAGAATTCTTAGAAAGAAAAATTTACGACGAATTGAATCTAACCTCTAAAGAATTACTATTGTATGCTCATAAAAATAACAACAGGCCTCTCAAAAAACAGGTTAGACCGTAAGGGACGGTATGTGCATGCATCTCACCATAGTGATTCGTTATTACAACAGGAGGGAGCAAGACAGAAACTATCTTTGCGATTTGCTGGTTCTTCTTTATGGTACCCCATTATTCAGGTAAGAGTGAGGGAGAAAAAGGTTAGAGGTGCGAGTGAGATAGATAGTGACGCTATCTGGGATCGTGCTATTTAGGATAACAGTACGGTCAGTACGAGTCACTGCCTCCTGCCGTTACTACGCACCTCTCTCTTATTGTTACCATTGATCACGTACTACGATTTAAAGCTTTGTTTATTGGACTCGATTACTCTTTGTGCTCTGGACTTTGAAACGAACTCTTTACGACGACCTTTGCCTGTGTTTGGACAGTTTGTGTTTTGTGTGTGCTACCATGGCGACCTACACTCCGCAAGAATACGCAAATATGCACTACATTTATGGAGAATGTAGAGGTAATGGACGAGCTGCAGCGAGACTTTACAGAGAAAGGTATCCGAGGGCTACGCGATATCCCGACCATCGAGTTTTCATTAATGTGCACAGATCACTATGTGACGGGCGGTTCCCCAATCAAGTAGCTGGTGAAGGACGACCCGTAAATGACTTCATACGCGATGAAGTTTTAGAGGCGGTGTCGGCAAATCCAAGCATCTCTGTGCGAGGAATAGAAGCTGATACGGGGATACCGAAGAGCACAGCACACAGTATTCTCCAAAAAGAAGAATATCATCCGTACCACGTACAGCGAGTGCAAAGTCTTTTACCTCGAGACTATCCGAGCCGAGTCGCGTTTTGTGAAACAATCCTGCAAAAACATCGAGAAGACGAAAACTTTATCGACAAAATTTTGTGGTCAGATGAATCAACATTTAAGAAGGATGGCTACATGAACCTACACAACTTGCACGAGTGGCATGTGGAAAATCCGCACTTGATGCGAGAAGATAGATCCCAGTACCGGTTCAAAGTGAACATGTGGACCGGTATTCTCTGTGGGAATATTATTGGTCCATTTGAGATGCCCGAGAATTTGACTGGCGAATCATATTTAAATTTTCTTCAAAATGATTTGCCAAACTTACTAGAAGAGACCCCACCAGATATGTGGTTCCAACACGACGGCTGTCCAGCACATTTTCGCGTATCCGTTAGAGAGTTTTTGGACGAGCAATACCCGAACAGGTGGATTGGGCGATCAGGAACAATCCCGTGGCCAGCCCGCTCACCTGACTTAAATCCGTTGGATTTTTTTTTCTGGGGAACTATGAAGGAGCTCGTTTATGCGAAGCCCATTAATGACATCGCTGACCTTCGTGAGAAGATAACACAAGCAGTGCAGGTGATACGTCAAAAAAGTTACTCGCGAAACATAAAGCGGTCCTTTTTAAGGAGAGTGAGAGCTTGTATTGCCGCGGGTGGTCAACATTTTGAACATTTATTGTAATAAAATATCTTTAAACTAACATTCTTTGCTTTTATTCTACTGGGAACCCATCTACCTGTGTGTATTTCCTTCTTGCTCACTCTTGGAACCGAAGTAAATAATAGTAGTAACATAACAGTTTCTAAGATAAGAAAGGGTCTGACAGTTACCGTTAGTAGGTAGGCACTTCGTAAAAATTGGGTTGTTGAGTAAAAATATTATCAAATTTTTTTTTTTCAAATTAATGTGTAAGTATTATACCTTTTTAAAAAGAGGAATAAACGCGTCAAAATTTGACGTCACTTGCCATACTATTTTGGTACATTTTTTTTACACTACAGTCGGTCAAAGTTGCGAAATTCAATAGTTTTCCATATCACCTTTACTAATAAGTACTTTATTTTTACATTCTATTTAGACACAGCAATACCCTAGATTACAAAACCTCCAAGAAATATCGAAATTATCAGCATTAGCAGTCACAGCATTCAAAAGTATGTCACAGGGTGCTCATTTCCCCTTTTTTTTTGAAATCAGTATAATTCTGTAAGTACATGGGGTGGATTTTTTAAAATATTTTTCTGAGTACTGTTAGAACTTGGGGCATCGTGGGAATCCAGTTGGACGCCAGGTTCTTGGACACCCTATATTTTCCTTTCAAGATTTCTTTATGTGCCCAATATTTTTTCCACGTTGTATTTATTCTTCTGTCCACTTCTTTTTCGTTTCTGTTGTGGTCAAATGATATTAGCTTACCGAGATATATATATTCACTGACATATTCTATCATCCCTTCTTCTATGTTTATTTGTCTTTGGGTACTATTGGTCATTATTTTAGTTTTATTTGTGTTCAATTTTAATCCCACTTTTTTACTTTCTCTGGCGAGGTTTTGAAGCATTTTTTCTAATTCTGTCGCAGTATCACTAAAGATAGCTATATCATCAGCAAATCTTAGATGAGATAGACGTCTATTTAGAATCCACAACCCTTTATTGGTATAATCTATTTTTTGGAAGATATCTTGGAGGACAGCTATAAATAACTTTAGTCAAAGCGGATCTCCCTGTTTTACGCCCTTTTCTATAGGAAATTCTTCTCCCTTCCTTTCTAGTTTGATTCTGCTCACACTTTTGGAATATATGGTCTTTATAATATTGATGTATTTTTCATGAATGTTGTATTTTTAAGTGCCTTCCATATAGATGTATGAGCAATACTGTCGGACGCTTTTGAGTAGTCAACAAATGCTATGTAAAGTGGTTTGTTGAATTCGTTGTACTATTCTATTAGTTGTTCAATAGTGTGGATATGGTCAGTCGTGGAATAGTTTGGTCGGAAGCCTGCTTGTTCGATTGGTTGGTTTTTGTCTATTTTTGAAGCTATTTGGCTAAGCAAAATCGACGAAAACAGTTTGTACATTGTAGATAATAAACTAATGGGTCTATAGTTTCCTACATCTAAAGGATTCCCCTTCTTGTACAGTAGTACTATATGTGATAGACACCATTGTTCCGGTATTTTTTCGGATTCTAAATCCCTGTTGAAAAGTGTTCTCAAATATGGGACTAATACGTGTGCTCCTATTTTTAGTGTTTTGTTGGTTAGATTATCTGGTCCTGGGCTTTTCTGTGTTTTCAGTCTTTTTATATGGCTCATTATTTCGGTTTCGTCTATTGGATCTATTGTAGCATGATTTTCTTCATAGATTTCTGTATTCATGTATTGATTTTCATTTATGACTGGTTCTTCTGGAGATATTTTGTAGAGGTTTTTATAAAAATCTGTAGCACATTTAATAACATCTTTTTTACTTTTTGTTTCATTTTGACCGTCCTTGAGGTTCTGAATCTATGTTTTGTATGTTGACAGTTCCTTGTTGGCGCGTTTTGAACTTCTGAACTTTGTGAGGTTATCTTCAATGATTATCTTTCTGTATGTATTATAGTCTTCTCTTATAGCTTTATTTGTTTTTTTAAATAGTTGTTTTAATTCGTCTTTTGCTTCCTTTGTTTTGTTTTGTTTTTTAGATGTATTAATTCCCCACGTCTAGCTATTAGATTTAATGTATCAATTTTAAGTATTTTTTGTTTTTTGTTTTGTTTTCTAGTTTGAGGCTCTTACTGATTACGTCTTCCAGTTTATTGCTGATATATTGTACATCATATGTGGTTTCTAAAATGTCATCAATTGTTTTAGAATATTTCTTCAGGTTCTGAATATATGTTTCTCTTTCGTTTGTAGTCTTAAGTAGATTTGTTGAGAGGTTAAAAGATTTGCGGCTAATTTTGGGTGTGTCAATTATGAGGGAACATCTGAGCATTCTATGGTCTGAAGGAAAGTCCATTTGGTTGATCACTTCTACATTGGCTATGGATTTTGGAGTGTTGGTCAATACATAATCAATTTCATTCCTTGTTTTTTGGTCAGGTGATTGCCATGTCCATTTTCGGGACCATTTCTTTTTAAAGAATGTGTTCATTATTGATAGTTTGTACTCATTAGCATATTGTATAAAGCGTTCTCCCTTCTTATTTTCATTACCTGTTTTAAATAATGGTATGACTTTACTACTCTTCATGAGGTCAGGAAAAGATCCTGAATCAACACATTTATTAAAAGTTACAGCTAGATAAGGGGCTACGATGTCTATTATATTACTTAACAGTTTAATGGAGATGCCCCAGTAATCTTCAGTGTTTTTTGACTTAAGTGTCTTAAAAATATTAACCACGTCACGAGGCGTTACATGTTCAAAACTAAATAGGCGACTAAGGTTTTCAGCTTTAGACGGGGACGAATTTAAGGAGCAAGTCGTAGTTAGAGGTATGCATGTCGTAGTAATAGGTATGCATGTATGCATTATTTATTTATTTATATATGCTTTATTGTACACCAGAAAATACATAAGATTATTTGACACAAAAAACATACAATAGGCGGCCTTATCGCATTACAAAGTGAAAAAACACATTAATTTCCGAAGTCGGTGGCTTAGCATCTTTATATAAGTTTTTTGCCACCGACTTCAGAAACTAAAGTTGTTTTTCACCTTGTAGTGTTTTTAAGGAAGTTGTTTTTTTTTTGTTTTTTGTAAAAAAGTTATTGTTTTTAACTTTTTAGTTATGGTACCTACCCCGCACTATATGCATAGGTCCCGGCAAACATCTTGAACACCGATTGATATACCCTTCTCCCCCTTGTGTATTCTCCCGCCAATGCGGAAGAGCGAGAAGGGTATATCAATCGGTGTTCAAGAAGTATGTCGTGAGGTATACGGGCACAGTACATATTATGTGTCTTGAATAAAAATACACTTGGATCTGCATACTTGGAATTCGATTTGCTACAAGCCAAACTCTTACGGGGTTAGCAGCGTGGATGGAGAATAACTTTTTCTTAGTAGGTATATTATTAAACATATAATTTAAAAAAAGAATGTGTAGTGTTTCAAATAGGTACCTGAGCAACATTTTGTTTTTTTTTTAATATGTTGCAGGTATCCGATTTCGATGAAACTTGTAACAAGAAAATTAACACACTAAGTGCTATTTCTGTCATTTTTTTTAAAGTGGTCACTCGCTTAGAACTTACTAACAATAGCCAAAAAAATAAATATTTCAGTTATAAAAATATAAAATATTTATTTTTAGCAAAATAAGTAAGATCATTTGTCATAATGTTGTCTACAGTTTTGCTTTGGAATCCATTCCTAGCTCTATTAGTTTTAGAGAACGAAAAGTTAAAAAAAAATGTCTGTTATTGGGACATTTTTCAAGGTTACTCAATGGCAGTAAGAGCTAGGCAATCTAAAACTACATAAATAGTAATGCAAATGAGCAGCGTACTTAACAATATCATATTCATAACATTTGGCTCTGGGGGTACATTCTCAGTACTTAACCTACTAAGGTTAATACCCTTTATTGACAACAGCGACAAACAGCAGTGTTTACATTACTTTACATCAAACAACATTGATTGTCCTCTGATAAACTTAACCATGTCTGTACTCGAGACATAAATTGTTGTTGTTATTGTGGAATTGTGTGAGATTGATTGGTGGGATACTTAAGAGGGTCTTGTGGTTCAGTAATAACAACCGAACGGATCGATCAATCAGGTTAAGCTAGCTTATCGCGGTTGGTTCGAGGATTTGTGACCATTTTTACATAGAGGTTTCACACAGGGGTCTTGGACCCCGTGCCTCGGAAAGCACATTAAGCCGTTGGTCCCGGCTATCATTTGTTAATCTTTGACAGTCATTACGGGTCGTCAGAAGCCTGAAAGTCAGACAACCAGTCTCACCAAAGTTTATCGTATTACCCAGTTACTGGGTTGTGGAGGACAGATAGGCAGTTTAGGCAGGCTCCATGTAAAATTCTGGTATTCAACTGCATCTGGTAAGACTGGAAGCGGACCCCAAAATAGTTGGGAAAAGGCAGACAAATGACGATACTGGTTGGTACGAGTAGGATATGTAAATGTTATAAGTTGGCAAACACGTTAAATAGAGGTTATTATACTTTCTGTTTATGTTCTGCAATGACTGAAAACAGATTTTTGACAAATAAGTGTTCGTAATGTACCAGTATATTTTGCACTAACTTTTAGGGCCAATTCTGGGGGATTTCGAAGAATTTATTAGTTAAATCGAGGAAATCATGAAATGATATATGATTTTATTTCTGTAAGTAGGTTTGTACATACATTTTAACACGTCAGTCATATTTTTTTAATGATAAAATATAGATGAGGTCGGCGATCCCTATCTGACTACTCTGAGAAGAAAGGCCGAAACAAACTCAGAGGTCACAGTCTCTTTTAAAGTTCAGACATAATCTTGGTCAGATCATGTGAAGACTAGATTGGCGTCTGAAATAGTCTTTTGAGGATAGAACCACACAGATTGAGTGGACCTGTCCAGTCGGTGCACGCATTTGTCAGTAATCGTGCGGCTCAACTCATATCATTAAACCGACACTAGTTATATTAAGGTAAGCCAACGTACCCACGGACGTAATAACATCGCGGCGAGATTTTTGTCGCGCATTGGGTCTTCGACGCACTGCTTAGCGTGGAGAGTGAAAATTAGAACAGTGAGTTTGTTCGTCGCGCTGAGAATTACTCGCGCTGCACTCTGTTGGATTCTGAATGCTCTGTTCTACTCAGAGAGTTGAAAATACAGTGCGCGAAAAAATACAGTCGTGATTTCATTACGGACTGTCGATTTACACTGTAATTATCCGAAAGTCGCCCGTGACATGTTTGTGTGCGGGTATGTACTTGTGTGAAACTCCACCGCGGCTAAGTAATTAGTCGCGCTTTACAGCAACTTAAGAGCTTAAGAGTGGTTTATTTACAACTAGGAAATTGTTAAGATAATCTTTTCGAAAACAACCAACCACTAAGAAAAATATTACTAAGCGAAAAGTAACTTTAATTTCGTAAGTCGGTGTCTTTAATTTCGTATAAGCGGTTTTTTTTGCCACTGATTACCGAGACTATAGTAATTTTATCATTTTACAGTGTTATTTTTAGGTTGGTTGGATTTATTAATTAAACTTTTTATTATTCACTTTTTAGTTGTGCTATGTCTACACAAATTCATATGTCTTCATTGGGTAAGTTAAGTAATATTTATATACATAAACAAACTTAGTGGAAAAAGTATCATAGAAAGATATTAAACAAAAAAAAAACCACAAATCCACACTTGACCTATAAAGGATCACTCTGTAAGTATACCCTTTCAAACTAAAGAAGAATTTTTGAAATCAGTTCATAAATGACGTAGTTCAGGGGGCAATTCTTGTAATTTTAAGAACGTTCACAGTCTGGTGTCAGTCTCAATCTGTCAAAAATACTTCTAGTTTCTATGATTTTTTTACTATTTTTAACCGACGAAAAAAAAACGGATGAGGTTCTTAATTCAACGCGTATATATTTATGTTATGTTTTCTTTTTTTATATATGATCACGCATAACTTTTTAGATAGTAGTCCGATTGTGATAATTTTTTTTTTATTGGAAAAGGTATACTCCGAAGGTGATCCCGTATAAATCAAAATTAAACTACGACAAAATTGAACCCTAAGGGTTGTAAAACAGGAGATGTTTGATTGTTCACGCACTGATTGTAATGTTTAACTACGCATAACTTTATACAGAGTAGTCCGATTTTGATATATTTTTTTTTACAATATTGTGTAAGTAATTAATATTATAAAACAAAACATATATTATTCGCCATATGTCAGCTAGCATACGCCAATATACCAACAAAACATTGAAAACTAAACTCAAGCTGAAATAAATAATCAAACAAAATCGTAAACAGAACTTAAAACCTGAATAAAAGCCTCCAGGCATAAAGGGCATGTCCGTTTACATATACAACGATGCAAAATGATACATATACATACATTGATGCATATAGCTAAAAGTTACAATAGTTAAACTAGGACCTCCGGAGTAAAATAAAATAACAGTTAATACAAATAATAATAACAAAAACCTGGTCAGCAAGACGACCAGTCACCACAAGCAGCACCCGTTCACGAGCATAACGCAAAGGTCAGCCATTACCCCCCTCGCCATATTTGAGGGAAGGTGATAACCCGACCCCCGACCCTACCGCAAGCAGTGACATCTAAGGGAGCATGACGAACTTGCTGCCGGTTGCTCTGGCAAGGATATTATGAACAGCTGTCGAGGTCACTAGCTAACTACATGTTGTAATACATAGGCTGCACTAAAAGTATCGGGAATGGAATATTTCCACTGTTCCTGTCATATTAAAATCTTATTAATTGAAAACTCCTTGGTTTTAAAAATCGAATACCATTTATTTATTTAAAAAAAGATTGTCGATCTTGTCACAAGGTTTTGTCAAACTTGTTTAGTCGTTGAGAAAATGGAATTGACTCGAGAAAATTCAAGAGCGATGATTTATTATGACTTTCGAAGTGGTTTAACACATAAAAACTTTTTAACAAAAAAATTAAACCGCCGAAAAACTGAAGAGCATAAAATAATACTTAAACCTTAAAATTATGAGTCGGCGCTTTGAGTGATCCTTGTTCATTGATTTTTCAGCGCCGACTCAAAATTTTAAGGTTTAAGTATTATTTTATGCTTTTCAGTTTTTCGGCGGTTTAATTTTTTTGTTAAAAAGTTTTTATTTTATATTTTTTTGTGGCTTTAATGTACTAATAATACTTGGCAAGATATACCCTATCCAACACAAAAAGAATTATCTAAATCGGACTACCCTGTATAAAGTTATGCGTGTTTATACATTACACAGTGAGTGAACAATCAATCATCCCCTGTTTTCCGACCCTTAGGGTTCGGTTTTTTTTTCCAAATTGATATGGGACCACCTTGGGAGTATACCCTTTCCAATAGAAGAAGAATTGTCACAATCGGACCACTATGTAAAAAGTTATGCGTGGTCATACATAAAAAAAAAAAAAAAAAATATACGCGTCGAATTGATAACCTCCTCCGTTTTTTTTCGTCGGTTGAAAAACAGTGTGTTGACCGGATGATTTCTGCATTTGGTGATAAAGCCCCATCCAAAACCACAATTTATCGCTGGTTTGCTGAATTTCAACGTGGACGTGTCAAGCTCAGTGATGATCCCCGTCAAGGTCGTCCAAAAACCAGTCACGAGTTTGGGTGTTCGAAAATGAGTTAAAGCCAACAAAAATTGTTCGTTCACGGAGTGTTGCAAAAAAAAATGGTGGCCACGTTTGTCTCCAAAACCGGCCATGTTACGACTATTCCTTTTGAGGGACAAAGAACTATGCTAGCATTTGTTTGCCACAGGTCGTTTCTGAACTCCGTAAAGAAAACCGCAACCGCCGCATCATCCTCCATCACGGCAATGCGAGTCATACCGCGCACAGAACAAAAGAGTTTTTAGAGCAAGAAAACATAGAATTATTAGACCATCCGCCGGACAGCCCAGACCTAAGCCCTAATGATTTCTATACTTTCCCTAAAATAAAGAATAAATTGCGTGGTTAGAGATTTTCATCACCTGAAGAAGCTGTGGACGCCTACAAAACAGCCATTTTGGAGACTCCAACTTCCGAATGGAATGGTTGGTTCAATGATTGGTTCCATCGTATGGAAAAATGAGTCAAATTTTACGGAGAATACTTCGAAAAGCAATGAATACATTTTTAAATAGTAATGTTGTGTCACTCCCTTGATTCCTGAAATTTTCAGTGCCGCCCTCGTACAACTCATTTTAAAAACAGTAAATTTAAATAAACGATAAATTAATTAACATAAGGAGTTAAATAAAAATAATTATATGAACTACCCATATAAACCAAATACCCAAATACCCAGGTGGCGTTTTTTTATAATTTTTGCCTATCCCCTTGGGAAAAGGATGTGAGTTTGAGTATGTATTTTTTTATACGGAAGTATGCGTGCTATGGATTGGAGTGCTTTCTCTACTATGGATGCATCGCAGACCTCGCGGCGGCTCATATTCATAGCACATCAAATTCGTTTCGATACAAAGCTTAGCATTAATGGAATCGAGTACATAGTTTCGTAGCTTAGCGTTCTCATGCTCACAGCATAGTTGCGGTGGAACCAACAGCCTTCCTGGAATGTTATAATTTAATAAGCCGCCGGTACAAGGCACGTGTAGCGGCGGTGTCTAATTGCATCGCTGGTGTAATCGTTGTGCACAGCCCCTGTGTAATGCACGAATAACGTGGTATCTCGTAGACTGGTATATTGTACATGCTACACACTGTATTGGGCGTGTACTACTAGTTCATTGTTTGAACTAATTATCATCCCTCGCGTCCGGCACAGTGGAATCGTTCTACCGATTCGACGGACTATATTATGAGGGTAATAAAGTGTAATGTCAAGTAGAGAGTAACCATGAGAACAGTAACCACGTAGTTTCTTGCCGGCTCTTCTCTTTAGGAATCAACGAATTGTAACCGTGCACCTAGCTTCTGACGTTTCATAAGTGCCCATGTAGGTTTATGTGAAATAATTAAAACTTTTTACAACCGACTTCCGACCCCATTGTCCGAATGGAACCAAATTAAAATGGGACCATTCGGGAAGCACCAGCTTTTGAATAAAAAAAGAATAATTAAAAAGTTATGAGGTAACAAACATAAAAAAACATATAAAAAAATACAGTCGAATTGATAAGATATTCTATCTATATTCTATTATATCGATTGATAGATTTGAAGTCCGTTAAAAATAATTTGATTTGATTTGGACAGAAAACGCCATCGCCATTATCGTGTAACGCAACTACAATCTACGTACTCGTAGCACTAGATCGGTAAGACATAAAACGCCACGATGTCGCTCATCTGGAGTGGCTGAAGTACACGTATGTTCGGGAGTATTCTAGAAGTTTAAGCTCATCATATAAATTCCGCCATTTTTTTGTTAACTGTGAAGTCAGTACAGTTACGAATACGAAACTAGTGCGAGACAAGTGATGCTGATTAAAGCTTCTGATTACTATTTAAATAAAGTATTGGTGAACCCAGCTCAGAACAGTACGCTTGATTTCCAACTCGCTTATTATAAGATCATAGTAATTACAAGACCTATTATTTAAGTACATTTGCAATAGTTACGTCTCGAGTTTGATTCGAGTAGCAAGTTATATCTAAACACCAACGCAATAGAGTAATTATTTCGCTGTGCAGTGTCACGTGAGGACGTCTAGTTTGGGCACGCCACAATTGCGGCGGTAAGTCCCCTCTTTGAGGAGTGGATAGAGAGGCGTCACGGCGTCCTCACCTTCCGCCTGACGCAGGTTCTCACCGGGCATGGGTGCTTCGGTGGGTTCCTGTTCAGGATAAAGCGGGAGGATACGTCCGGGTGTTTCCATTGCGAGGATCGTCTGGAGGACACGGTGGAGCATACGGTGGAGGTGTGCCCTGCTTGGGCGGAGCACCACCGTGTCCTCGTGGAGGCGATCGGCGGCGGCGACCTCTCGCGTCCCGCCCTGGTGCGAGCCATGGTACGGAGCGAGAGGGAATGGGAAGCCGTCACCTCCTTCTGCGAAGCAGTAATGCTCGCGAAGGAGGAGGCGGGGCGCGTGAGGGAGTGGCAGTCTCTGCGCCCTCACGTCCGTAGCCGCCGCAGGAGGAGACGCCCCGGGCGTCGGGAGTCAATAGCGGACTCCCGGCCACCGTAGGCGCGAGCTTGCGGGTGGCGAGCAGTGGGTAGCTCGCCGCCCGGTAAGGACCAAGCTCGGGTCGACGGCGCGCAGTGTTCCACGCGCGCCTCAAAGAGATGTCAGCAGCAGTGTAGGGGTCTACTAGGACCGATGCCTGCCGGGGTCGCGTGATTGTTCGAAAGAGATACCGTGACCCTGGCACATGGGCAACTGATGGAACACGGGTGGGTTTTAGTCAGTAAAAGTCTGACACGGCCTCCCGCTCCACCCAGAGCGGGAGAAGTCATTTGATGATTTCCCATCCTGAAAAAAAAAAAAAAAAAAAAAAAAAAAAAAAAAAAAAAGGACGTCTAGATGCTGTTCAGTCGGCGCTAATGATGACTCAACTCAAACTTAAAGCATTTATTTTATCAAACTATATACTTACAGGCAATTTTCAATTGTCAAGGAGTCGGGCAGTCAGAAATATGGAGCTTGTTTGCCCGTTCCATAGCATAGTTCTATGGACACTCTTTTATTTTTTTTATTTTTTATTAGCCTACGCTGTCCCACTACTGAGCAAAGGCCTCCCCCAAATCCTTCCAAGCATCCTATTCCAGGGCCACCTTGATCCAACCTTTAAATTATATTGTAACATAATATAAGATACATTATTTACCTTGAATTTACAAACTTACACACATATAATATTAGTAGGAAGTAAGATAGTAGGATTATGTGAGACCAACGTTAAAAAAAACATACCCGTTGTAAGCAAACAGCAAATAGATACAAAAAAAGAACAATCCACATATAAAATTATTTAAATAAACAGTGTGAGTTAAGAGATGCACAGTCCCACTGACAGCGCCCGTTTACTAAGTTGCTAATACAAATCTAACCGGAACATGACAACGCCCATGGTTCCCGCTGTGTTTGATGTCGCGGACAAAGGACATTTGTTTGCAAACACAAACATTGTGTGAACACCGCCCCCATTGCCGCCCGCTACCGCAACCAAACGGAAACTTGACCACCAATGATGGTCACTTTACGTTCACACTTCATTGAGCAGGTGTGGTTATGGACAATGCTTGAATTTAAACAGTCCTCTGCTATGCGTACGTGTGTCGAATGTAGGGACATCTTCTTTATATGTGTTTGGTGGACAGCCGTTTTATGGTACGCGAAATGATCTGCATAGCCTTTTCTCAACTATATTGGGGTCAGCTTTCAGTCTAACTATATGCATCTGAGTACCAGTAATTAACACTGAGCGCCTGCCTTTCAGACCACAAACTAGTTACTGGGTAATATGATACAAGTTGGTAAGACTGGTTGTCAGACTTTTGAGCTTCTGATGGCGAACAGCTTACCGTGCTTTCGATCTGGGTCTCGATATTTAATTATGCCCAAAAGGGAGATGAGATGTATGCAATTATAAGAAAAAACATTAACAGTTTGCCCTACCTGTGAATAGAATTCAGGAATTCCTCATGCTTAGCCGTAGCGCTTGCGACTACTAGACCGCATAAGGTAGTCAAACTAATACTATATTGAATGCATGACTATGTTCAAAATGCCAGTTTTGATGCGTTCCTCAGTGCTCTCAACAAATACGCCCGAGAACATATCACTGTCAGTAATTATTAGCGATACTGCCCCCCAACTCCGTCGCCCCCCGATGCGACGGACTGGGTAGGACTATACAGCGGCAAATTGTAATCAACGCACGATAACCCGGTAAATACTTAAAACCTTTTTGTTCAAAGTAAATAATGTTTGGAGGTATGCGGAACAGGGTGAAAAGTTCACTTAACCTACGTAGAAAAGGGAGGATCCTCTGAGCAGACGAGTGTCGACGGACTGACGATTTTTTTTTTTACAACCAACACACCGTTATCTTATCCCAAACTAGGCAGAGCCTGTACTATGGTAACCAGACAACTGATAAACATACTTATATGTTTCTAAATACATACCATATTATAGGTAAATTACAGGCGGTAGATGTGGCGGTGTAGATGCTGCTACAAATGTTTAGCGGTTATTGTGTTGATTGACGGAAAGGGCTCGGGGCTTATAACAGCTGTACGGATCGATCGATCGCTATCTACGCTTTCCGCGGTCGCTACGTGGATCGGTGACGAACCGCAACTCTTCCTCGGAATGTACGCTAAGCGATTTTAATTTCGGCTGTTGACAGGCGTTACGGGTCAAAACCCGAAAGTATGACAACCAGTCTTGCCGAGGGGAGTTGTATAACCTAGTAGGTAACTGGGTTGTTCAAGTCACACAAACAGTCACTTTATGTAGAATACTGATATTCAGTTGCATGAGATTGGACTGGAAGTCGATCCCAAATTGATTGGGAAAGGCATTTTTATGTTGAATGGCATCCCGCTGGTCAACTTAGGAGGTTATCAGCTGCTTAACCAGACTTTCCTGTGGGTATGGAACTCTGCCGAATTAGGGCATCGCTGAAAGAGCAGGCAGCAAGGGACGGGCCGAATCGGAATGATAATTATTTAGGGAAAAATTTAAACCTACAGGCTCAACAACGCCGACTTGCTCGAGCAAGGGTCGGGGCGCACATGGATTGGGACGACCCGGCCAGCTGGGACGGCGATGACGGAAGGATGGCTATCTGCGACGGAGAATACTGAGACTACTGGTGAGCTTACTACTCTCCTGAAGGAAGTTTGTAGCTTTTTCGGGAATGGTTAGGGTATGCCTCGGTCGGCGAATCCTACTAAACGATACGCTTGGAAAGACGTTTCATGAACTGCTGAATGGTGGGCATTCTGAGATCTAGACGGATATTGTCGTTTTGGGCATAGAAGGCGGCTCCCGTAACCTTTCTAAGAGGAAACGGTTTTGGAGGGTTTGTATCGAATAGATCTGGTGGCGCTTAGCGTGTGCGAAGGCAACGCGAGCACAAGGCATAATATTTACGCGGTGTAAATACGCAATTTGCACGGAGAGCGCATGCAGGCGCGCGATAGCACCGTTGTTGTGTACTCCCTGAAGGTAAGGTGGTGGTCGAGCATCACACCTAAGTATTTGGATTGCTTCGCCCAAGGGATCGGCTTACCGTACATAGTGATGGGACTGGGGGAAAAAGGCAGTCAAATTGAATGTTTTTATTGACAGTCTGTGGTGAAAAAATCTCAAACGCGGTAGGTTCATTAGCGGCCGGGTGTACCTGCCTTGTTAGATTTAAGAAACTAAGTTTTATGATAATTAATCAAGCACAGAATACAAATCAGCGAGGCAAAGTTTGCTCCAAACTAGATCAGATTCAGGCTTATTATCTAGGAATTTAATATTAATGTTCTTTCACAATTTATCTTAGTTACATAGATAGATAGATATTTAATAACTTCGTTAGAAAAATGTTCAATCTCATTTTCTATGAGACGGTATAAATTAAAAGCTAAAATGAATTTACCCTGAAATTATTACAGTCTTTCTAGTGGACTGATATTTTTATGTGGATATTAAAAGACTAATCTGAGTTTGTTATTATCCAATGTTATAATGTCGCCACACGGGTCGACAGCAAGGTGGGTAAGCTACGCTCGCCGCGATCAGTTCGTGGATAGGTGAGCATGCATTACAGATGGAGACACCTCCGTATTTCGTAAAACACTATAAGCCGATAGTCCCGGCTCTCATTCGTAAATGTTTCACAGTTGTCACGGGTAGTCTGAAGCCAAAATCTGAGTGTTAGACCCTCCCGCTGCACGGTGGTCGGACACAGGCCTCCACTCTTGAGAGAAAGTGGGCCGCAATCTACAACGCGGGCCCAGTGTGCATTGCCAGATATCACATGTTCTAGAATTCTTGGTTCTAAGACATGCCGATTTCCTCACGATGTTTCCCTCACCGTTTTGAGAGCAGTGGTGATGAAATCATTTACACAAAGTAAAGCGCCTGCCTGAGTTCGAATCTACGACCGCCACTGCGTTACCACTGCTCATCACATTTGCCAATAACTCGTCCAAATTTTCCATCAGCCTTGCATACTGACTACAATATCGGAAGTGTTCAATCCATTAGAACATGGACGTCAAGTGACGTCGACCGCGTGTCAGTACTCGCTAGCGGCATGTACTGACACGCGGTCACTCGACCACATGTGTCATGTCACGTACGTCCGCGTGGCACGCACGTGAAAATATCGCTGCGGGATTTAATCGCGCACGGGATTATCAACTCTCCTACGGTGATATTATTACTGGCGTGTGAACTGCGACTAACCAGCGTGGTAGGTGCCAGCAGGGATTTTCTCCTACTGATTGATTGTAATTGTAACCGATTTGAAAGTAAAAGGAACAAATACGTCGATATTCATTAGTGTTTACGCGACAAAGGCGTTATGTAGGTACTCATGGATGGAGGAGGGAATACATAAAGAAAAACAATTTCTTTTTACACGCCGCTTATTCAGGCGTTGCTTGTAATTTGGCGCTCGTAAATGTATGGGGATAAAGAACGTAACCAAGAACCAAGCTTACCAAGGGTACGGTCGGTTGTGGACGGTCAGATTAGCAGTCTTGCCTGTATTTTACATGCTGATATTCAGCTGCATCCAGTTAGACTGAAAACTGACCTCAACTTAGGTGGGAATAGGCTACGGAGATGATGATGAGAGATTTCTAAGTACATTTTACGTTTCATTGCTTTTGTTATCGGTTGCCCATTATCTACTCGTGTCATGTCGTGATAGTGCAGTGGTACAGGCCTTGCCGAGTGGTTCAGTTCCGGGCTAGTAACAATGTGATGGGAAGAAGGCACCTGCTACAATTTTCACATCTCCTTTTGTGAATTTCTCATTTCGCACCTGACCTTTTTGAAGGAAATCACTAATAAGGTCACTAATATCTGGATGACCGAGCTTTGTCCGGTATTTTTTGGTAAATTGTGTTTAAAATAATAAGTTTATGTTCAAGTTGATTATCAATAAAGTTGGTCATTGAAAACACGAATAAAACGACATTTTATAAAAATGAATTCTAGCTAGATCGATTTATTGCCCCTGAAACCCCCTGTATACTAAATTTCATGAAAATCGTTGGAGCCGTTTCCGAGATTCAGATTATATATATATACAAGAATTGCTCGTTTAAAGGTATACGATATGTCTATAGTTTACCTGTACCATCGTGGTCATTTATCAAGATTAAGGACTCATCCAACACCCAGTGCGAGTGCGGTACGTCTGATCAGACCATGCCGCACTTGCGGGAGTGTCCCAAGTGCCCGCTCACCTGAGGCGCAGATGATCTTAAAAATGCCGCTGATGCCGCAATAAACGCGGCCACCTACTGGGCTCAAAGTATATAGTATAAAGTGTACGAGACCCATTGACACGAAAACAAGAAGATGTCTATTAGTATGTTCTGTTTTGAACAAAGTACGAATGCATATTATTATAGTTTTACCAATGATACCCAGCACGTGGCTTGGTGGGTATTACTAGCTTACTATCTTTTCACCCTGTATAGGACACTTCACACGGTGATGACGTAACCGGAGATGAAGTCGCCCTCTCACTAGTTATCGACTGGTCACAGTAACTCGAGAGCGTTCGACTAATGATAATGAGGTGACAACTGTTCCCACTGAGGCTTGAGGTCAGTCGTCACGTCACGTCATCACGACGCAACCGATCAAGGGAATTCTTTCAATTAAAAGCGTTCAAAATCTAGTCGCAGTATCATCTCGGCGACAATCTAATGTCAAATACTTGGTGAAATTTTATGACAACTCGAGGTATTTTTGGCAGACTTAGACTGAGACCAGACTGTGAACGTTCTTCAAATTGCGAGAAAAACATTTATGTAATAACAAATATGTCAATTGGTTTATATAGGTATTATAGGTTTTATATTTTATTTATTTTTTCTATATTATGTAGATTCTTTTACATTTTGTGAATGTGACGACCTTTTAGGTCTTGTAGAATGTAATTTGAAAGCATTGTAAAACCCAATTATTTTTAAAAGCGTTTCTTGTCGGCTCTTCTCCGTAGGAATCTAACAAATGGAACCGTGCACCTAGCTTTTGACGTATCATAACATAAGTGCCCATGTAGGTTTATGTGAAATAAAATATTTTGATTTGATTTGATTAGAGTTAGACTGATTAGACATTTTTTATTTAATGAAATATCTGGTACTTGTTGACAGGCCTACACTGCCATCATACCGTCATACTTATTAACACTGTAAATTATAATTATTATAAAAGCTTCTAATTTCTAAAAGTAAGTTTTTAATAATGAGTTTATTGCCGGTTCTCTTGTATAGGAAACGAACAATTGCAACAGAGCAATTAGCTTCTAACGTTAAAGCGCCCATGCATCACCCAAGTCAAGATTTAGATTTTTACGATCAGCCTAAATACAGATCTCTCTAACAAACCCGAGTTAGTACAATAGTATACAACGTTCAGTCAATCAATTCAGCTTATCACAGTCCACTGCTGGACATAAGTCTCTCCTATGCAGCGCCACAACAGGGTCCTCGGTCCATCTAGCTGGGGGGCATCGACTACTCCAGGTTTTATTCCATCGTTCCTTCGACAAACATCACCCAGCCCATTGTATGCAATGTCAGTAATTCTAGTATTTTCCCGGATAACCTAATACCTCGTTTTTTTCGACAAAGAAATAGCCTGCTCCATATAACGTTTATTAGTGTCATACAAAGAGATTTCATGTGACATCGTGTGATGTCAAGTGACGTCGCGCGACGTCGCGTCACGAGCGACTGTAATACGCGTTATTGAATATTTTGACGTGGAGCTGAATAAAGCCAGCGCCGTCACTGGCGCCTCTGTGATCACGATGTGAGATGTAAGTGACGTGTTATGACACATTGTGGTTATAAAGGTTCTCTGTACTGCATCCAAATATGGCAGCGAAAACTATACAAAATGTTATTAGGTTCTTATTTATAAAGTACAAAAAAAAAGATGGAAGAAAAGAAAGAATGCATGCCGTCTGTTGGGACAGGTCAGCCCAAAGCTGTAATAGCTCTTTCTTCAAAAGGTCCGTCCAGCCATCGCCCTGTATATTTAGACTCACATAAAATCGTAATAAGATAATGTTTGAACATCAAAAGAGATCATCTCTGAGTTTCTTTCGGTATTTCTTTGCAGGGATCAGTTAGCTAGGAAATATCGGTGTCATCTACTTTTAAAATATTGACTTGTAAAAGTTACTTAAAAGATCTACATACGAAAATAAACATTTCATTGTAAAGGGAGAATGGAAGAAGAAAATGTTTTGTGCTGACCCCAAGTGATATGGAACAATAGCAGGAAGATGATGTCATTCTTTTGTTTAGCTGCATGTACCAGACAAATTCCTTAACAATTACAGAGCTATGTGCGACTGGGCTAGCTTACACCCCGTGTCAATAACTATGGTACGCCGCCGTAGCACCGTAGCGCCGTAGCGCCGTAGCACCGAAGCACCGTAGCGCCGTAGTGTCGTAGCGCCGTAGGCAGACGCTGTACTTGCTACGGGCTACGAATATAGTGCTCTTATCGCCCTGTTGCTACGGACAGATGGCAACCATGCCAAGAAGATCAAGATCTCATGGAGAAGGTGTAGATATTAAAAATTGTATTGATGAAATTAAGAATTCTGTTTTCTATTCTAAGCCGTAATAGGGTGAAAAAAAATACTTTCGACGTACTTCTGGCTATAATAATAACAGCCGTATGAAGTGCATATTGAAGGTGAAGCTATAGTTGCCGAGATCAGATTGTGGATGGGTGACCATCCATTACATATCGACACGCTTCCGTCCCTCGGAAAGTAAGTTAAACCGTTGATTTCGGCTGTCATATGTATGATGGATCTTTAACAGTCATAGTGTCACTCACTGATTAATCGTGATAATCTCAAAATCTATTGGACGTACGAAGATGAAATTTGCCACAGAGGTAAATTATAAGTAGGAGGCATTAGCCTAAAAGGACTTTACGAAACTCGTCCCGTAAAGGGTGGAATAGGGGGTGGAAGTTTATATGAAAGTCCGTCAGTTTTGAAGCTAGGTTCCTCAAATTTTGTTTTAGGCTGAAAATTAAAAATTAATTTATACGTATCTCAGTTTTTTTTATAATTCTACTTCCGAACACCTTATGAAGGGGATGAAGTTGTGTGGAATGTCCTTCATTTTTAAAGTAAATATAAAATTAATTATTTAGGAATATGGATGGACTCAAACTCAACGAAATGTCCAACATCCACGTGGGCAAAGCCGCAGGTAAAAGTTATTGCATTATTGCGTTAAAAAAAAATCTGTACCTCCAGATAAACTTTAACTGTGCCAAAGGAGACGGGCATTTCTGGGCCAAATTGTAATAAGTAGAGATATAGTTTAAAAAAAAGGTTATATTTTTCTATTGGATTAATCTGAAAAGTCAACTCAATTTACAATCTGGAAAATGAGAAATCAGAAAATTAAGTTAAGGTTACGATGTAAATGGAATACCGATTAAATTATAATCGATTAACGTGACAGGGTGTATATTATTTAAAAAAATGCCTTCACTAGATGATTAATTGAATTAAAATAATTAAATGTATTAGAATTAACGTATTGAACAGCTAAAACCGATTAAATATCTACATAATTAAAATAAATTGATCCACGAATACCAAGCGATTATTGTATTTTTAGTCTGTGCTAACTTTGACATGATATGCATGACATGACACTAGGCATGGGCGTTTTTGGTTTTGAACGCTTACTGATATTTATCCGATTTCAGATTTCAAAATCGATTTAAAAACCGTTTTTAGAAATCTGATTTCCATAGCGCCAAGCCTCGCTCCAAGAAACCTTGAACCATAAACCAAAATACATCAACGTATAATCTCGAAAATGAAATACAGTAAATATGATATTGATCGCATTATAATGTCCGTTAGATTTCCGAAAGCCGAAATCTAAATCACAAAATTCACGCTATCTTTTTTACTCCGCTAAGTTACGTTTAGTTAGAAAGAGAGAAAGCGAATTTCTAACAAAATCCAGTTCGCGTTTGGATTTCGTTTGGTGATGAGATCCAGTGATTATTATTAGATTATTGTCGATTCGTTTGGTGGTAGATCGTCAGGGGTTGGTTCGGCTAGGTAGATTTTTGAAATCCAATCTTCAAGTTTGAGAAATCGATACGAATCGATTTTTGTATGAAATCGGATTTTGAATTCGTTTTTGATATATCGGACCATGCCTACATAACACGACAGTGTTATGTAGGCATGGTCAACTCACTTGTTTTGTATCGTTTGCGTTGCGTATACGTTTTGAGTGTGTTTCCTCTCATAGTTTTATTGATATTTTCCTCGACCCCTGCTTTCATTTTACGGACTTCTGATCTACCTCGTTGTACAACCTTTGCCTTGTTACCATACCGGACACTGAGAACCCCGCTTAAACGTTTGACTTGGACTTGTTATTTTGGATTTCACGAACGGCCTAGCGATTGAGAGTTGAAACCATGGATCGTTGCGTAAATTGTGGCATAGCGACTAATCGCTGTAATACAATAGGTCGTCGAGCTTTAGATGACGAAATGATTTTAGCAGTGATTCGTCAATGGCGTACACTACAATCTGTAAGTACTTACTCACTTCCTATTTCACCAACGTCTACCCCGCTGGCTTGCAGTCTTTACAGCGTTTTCTGTCACCATTATACTACCAAAATAATAAACTATACATAGGTAAACATTTAAAAGGCCTATGAAGATACATTACGTTGAACTAAGTTACTACTGAACTGAGATTTTTTTAAAGTGATCATGTTATCTGTTACTAAACACTTTACATCTTTCAGGTAAACTCCAGTGACCATGTTTGCCAAGCTTGCTGGATCTTGGCTCAAAGACCACCTCTTGGTGAACCTAGACAGCTTGACCACCGTATTGTTTGTCTGCGATGTGGATGTATGGATACCAATCACACTTCAAAAATCAGGTGATAAGTGTAGATTGTTGCATAACCTCACTTTTCGTAAATCTATTTTAACTCTGCTCTCATATTGCCAAAATCTACAAAATTTTCAGTGATTGTTTTATAATATAGTACCTATCTATTGACACCACTTTGATCTTTTTACATCCAGGCCCAAAATTGTATGGAAGCGTATTCGTCTCCTTTCAAAATCCTCCGTTTACGTAATTTTCTTAAAAAGGGTACAAAGTTTTTGCTACACGTATCATTAGATACACGCTAACTGCAAATAACTATATTTACCTTACAGAATCTGAAATATTGCTAGATGCATCATTTGGTAGAGTGAGCGCCGCTCAAGCAAGAACTTAACCGTTAACAACTTTAAGAAATCGGTGTCACGAGGTTATTCTGTGCGATGTTATTAAAAGTTAGAGTCGATCGTCGCGAGCGAGGACGCACGACTGCACGGCATTCGGAATGCTACTAATGTTATGCGAGTTTATGTGAAAGTTTGATGAATAGATGTTTGTTACTGAATGTCGCAAAATTGGTTGAACGGATTTGAATGAAATTTTGCACACAGATAGTTTATAACCTGGATTAACATAAAAGTTACTTTTTATTACGATAATACGGCCATGTAGTTCGTGGGAAAAGCTAGTAATGATTAATTAAACATGAATGAAGAGACTGCTTCCCAAATTATGTTGCTGTTACGATAAAGAAAGTAACAGAATATTTAATAGTATGTTTTCAAACCTACCATGTAATGTCAAATACAAGTCATCATCATTTGCCTACCTTTTTCCAAATAATGTTGGAGTCAGCTTCCAGTCCAACCGGATCCAGCTGGATACCAGTGTTTTATATGGAGCGACTGCCTATTTGACTTCCACTACCCGTAACGAGTGTCACGCATTTACAAATGATTTCGTCTGTGGCTAAGGTTAAACTACACTTGCCGCGGTTGCTCCGTCGATGGATGACCGTCTTTATATACCAAGACGCCTTCAAGCTACGGAAAGCACGTTAGTATGTCAACCAGTCTTACCATGGGATATCGTATTACTAGGCAACTTGGTTGTGGAGCTCAGATCGGCAGTTGCTCTATGTACTCCAGCGTCTGACCAGCTGACCAGCTGCGTACCACTGGTTCAGTTAAATAATCCGCCTATAATGTTTCCACTGATGGGACACAGGCCTCCTCTCTTGACCCTGGCACATGGGCAATTGACGGAACACGGGTGGGTTTTAGTCAGTAAAGGTCTGACACGAAGAGCGGGAGAACTCATTTGATGATTTCCTATCCAAAAAAAAAAGATTGGTCCTTGGCAGCTCTGGACAGAGAGACGTGGAAAGAGAGTAGGGAGGCCTTAGCCAAGCAGTGGGTGGTCTATGGATAGCAAAAAAAAAAAAGCGCCTGCCTCCACATACTCGTACCTGCGACCACATACACGTTGTAAGTCGAGCCGGTAGCACTGGGCCACCACCCGTCGTCACTGGCCCAGTAAGTACAATTCTATTGATACTAAAGTAGCAAAATACGTTAAACATACAGAATGTTTTGAATACTGTTTAAAAGCGCGTTTGTATGGATCCCAAACAAATCGCGCGTGCCGAGTTTTGTACGTGAATTAATGAAGTTAGCTACTCCGCGATAATTTGTAACACGCGAGAAAAAACTCATTACAATGTTTACTTACGCGTTGTTTACTCAGATCCAAAAAGATGTACACCAGGACACGAAACCATTTTATGATCAGCACCCTGTTTTTCAAAATAAAGTACATAGTATAAAAATAAAGTATGATTTATTTGTCTTTATTATTATATTTAAAAACCTATTTTTTATTGCTTTTTGCAGTTTGAATCAAATCAAATTCGTTTAGCGAGAAAGTACTTACGACTAAACTTTTCAAAATCCCAAAGAAATCAAATCTTGCAAAATAAAGTATGTTCGTGTACTTTATTGTTCTCATAAAGAATCTATATATTAATACGTGAAGCAAAAACTTTGGATCCCTTTTTACGAAAATTGGGCGGACGGAGGAGTATGAAATTTCGCACACTTATAGTTTATACAGAGAAGAAGTGACGAATGCTAATATTTTTTTAAATTATGAGTTAAAATACATTATTTTCAATAAATAACACGTTACACACACTACTGTTCATTACCGTGTATCTAATACACACATGCATAGAAATTCTTTTGTTTATGGTCCAAATCTGACTTTATTATTTTGTGCAGTGTTACTAACACCCAGAAATATTTACCCCTAAAGCTTAAGTTAAAAACCCCTAAACATTACTAAAAAAATCCGCTAAAAAATTATAATGAAAATAACCAACGAATGTTCAGTAATCATAGACCCGGCACACAGTAGTAATATTTGTCTATATTTATTACGCGACATTTGTTAATCATTCACTCTGCATTCTTAGTATCGAGGAACCGTACTAGAAGTCGCTAATACTTTTATTGTAATCAAAAACACAATGAGAAATGTAAGATGGCAAAAAATCCCTAAGAATACCCCTAAAAATGGAACGCCCCTAAAATATCTCAATCCTCTTATTTACCCCCTAAATTTGGAAAAACCCATAAGTTGGTAAGCCTGATTTTGTGTCTATAGTCTTACTGAATGTCAAGTATAACCATAGGTAATAAATTAATTTTATGGATATATAACCTATTTCATTTTTAAAATCTATGATCATATCTATATCTATATCTATACTTATAATAAAATTGTAGAGAGGTCAATTCTGTACATTGAATATACATTCAAAATTAATATTGGAGGATGAATGGTGATCGATACTGATGCCAAAAATACAATCAGTAAATTTTTTGTCTGTCTGTCTGTCTGTCCGTCTGTCTGTATGTGCACGCATGGGTCAAAAACTACTGAGGGGATTTTAACCAAACTTGGTACGATTATAGTCCATACTCCTGGGCAAGTTATAGGCTATATAACATAACGCTAAGACACATAGGAGCTGAGCAGTGACGATAAATTTGAAGCAAGTCGGATGAAAATGCGCTTTCGAGGTTGTATCCTCGCATACGTTGATCATACACCAAAAGTATGTATTACAAAGATGATGGTTTTCAAAAAATCTACAAAAAAATCATAAATAGTATATATCTATCTTTTATAAATTAGCCACACTAACGTATTTAATCGTTAGGCATTTCTTCAAAGTGTATTAAATCTATACATGTAATAAATCTGTAGACGAGGAGTATATTTAAGTTTTCGTTTCATCGCAATCGCTTCGCTCTATCAAAAGTTATATTTATTTATTTATTTTCACTATTACGTAATGTAACAACACGTAGCGACATCTACTGACCCAAAATGATAGTAACGTAAAATCAAGTAGGTTTGCGAGATTATTGTTTTGACCTAATTATTTTTGCACACTTTACGTTATTCATATCTTTTAAAAATAAAGAGTAATCGTTTCGTCTATTTGCAATGATTTCGGGGGTTGTTTAGCCAATGTAATGCGGATATGTATGCAAAAATAGAAACGGAACGTTTAGTTTACATGCGCACTTTTCAACGTCGTTTACGCGCTGAAGAATACGAGCATTTGCGGGACGCGATGCAAACAGATAATAACGATGAAAACTTGGGGCGATTGGTTAACTTGACATCCAGTTTTACAGGCGGTCCGCGATACAAGCACGAAAAAACACAAGATGCTTTTTGCTACGTCCGTAAATACGGCCGCTCGGACCTTTTCATAACGTTCACAACAAATCCAAAGTGGACCGAGATTTGTCAGGAACTTCTCTCAGGACAGGCGTCATATGATAGGCATGACATAATTATTGCAAGGGTTTTTCATTTGAAGCTCAAAGTAATGATTAATATCCTTACCAAAGATAAACTATTCGGCCCAGCTCTTTGTTTTATGTACAGCGTCGAGTGGCAAAAGCGTGGTTTATCTCACGCGCACATCCTCCTATGGTTGGAAAACAAAATTCGTGCTGACGCTGTTGACAATGTCATAAGGGCTGAATTTCCAGACCAAAATGAAGATCCAAATTTGCGTGCCATCATTAAGACGCACAACGAGTATATTTTCAATCTGAAAATGTCACAAAAAGGGTAGACAATCCGAGACAAACCACCTTAATGGCATTCTTTCACCTCTGCCAAACAGATAATTACGCCAAAAATATTTTATATAACGAAGTTCCATCTTATTACATGTACAAGCAGCAAGGTGTTTTTAACCGTAAAAGACGTGGAACTGCTGTGAAAGGCGAGTCAGGCGTTTTCAAGGAACACGTGATTGGACGAGTGCACACTGTGCACCCAAATAATCCAGATTGTTATTATTTACGCCTCCTTCTGCACGTGGTGCGGGGGCCTACCTTCTTTACGGAGCTCCGTAAAGGGGATGATATTGAATATCCCACATAGGTACCAGCTGCTTGCCGCGCACGTCATTTATTAGATGGAGATGAACATAGGGATGATGCTTTAGCCGAGGCATGCGTCAGCAATAGTCCTTATCGGTTACGTCATTTGTTTGCCATCTTACTGACCTTTTGTGGATTAGCGGATGCTGGGCAGTTGTGGCAAAAATACCAAGATAAGTATGCTAAAGATTTTTTGAGGCATCAGCGGCAAACCAGTTTAGAAATTCCGACCGAGTCCGTGAAATCTGTAATAATAGATCGTTATTGGCGATTCAAGACATAGTTATAAGTATAGGAGGAAACCCGCTTACTCAATACGGCCTGCCTTCACCGACAGCCGATGGGAAACGTATAAACAGGGAGTACGCTTCGGCGATTAGTTACGATCCCGTAGAATTGGTAGAAACTCTGCGAACTGGTTGCTCAAATTTGACACCGGAACAGCGTCAAATATTTGATCGAGTGTGCTACAGTGTGGATCATACTATGCGAGAAATCTTGCTTTTAAACGCGCCCGGTGGAACGGGCAAACCTTTCTTACCAAAGTTATTATGGCTCGAATAAGGAGCCAAAATAAAATTGCTCTTACTGTCGCCTCCTCAGGTATAGCAGCCACATTGTTGCCCGGAGGAAAAACCGCACATACAATGTTTAAAATCCCCATTGATTTGGAACGAACAGAGAGCCTGGTTTGCAATGTGTCACGCAATTACAATAAAGCTAGAGATTTACGCGATGTGTCACAATCATTTGGGACAAGTGCACGATGGCAAACCGCTTGGCTATAGAAGCAGTTGTCTGAGCTTTGCGGGACGTTAAACAAACTGACTGGCCGATATGAGGCATTATGCTACTTTTCGGCGGTGATTTTAGGTAGACACTACCAATTGTACCCCGAGGAGCAAGAGTCGATGAAATAAATGCCTGTCTGAAGAGTTCAATTCTATGGCACAATGTCGTATGAACTCATTTAAGTTTAAACATGCGAGCACATCAGGGAGGAACTCCAAACGCGCAAGAGTTCGTTTAACTATAAAAAATTGGTGACGGCACATATCCCACACAAGATGGTAACGTAATTTTGGTAGAGAACCTATGTTGTAACGTTACTTCACAGCTGGACCTCATTTCTTCTGTGTATGGGAATCCCTCTGATATCAGTAACCACGCCACTGCTTAGCTGTGTCAACGAGCTATTTTGACCCCCCGCAACGACCTAGCGGCAGCAATAAATACACAAATATTGGCACATGTGTTTGGGGAAAGTAAGCAATATACTTCCATAAACACGGTTACGGAAGAAGAAGATGGCACATACTATCCAGTAGAGTTCATAGATTCCTTTAAAATACGCGGTCTTCAGCACACAACATTTTTTTAAAGTCGGAGTGTCATAATACTTTTCAGAAATGTATATCCTCCCAAACTTTGCAACGGCACTCGGCTCATAGTCACCTATCTCCAACAAAACGTCATCGAAGCCAAAATCTTAACAAGTTGTGGCACTGGTGATGTTCTATTTATTTCCAGAATTCCGCTCATTCCTAATAATTTCCCATTTAGTTTTAAACATGTACAATTCCCGGTCAGCCTATGTTACGCCATGACCATTAACAAAGCTCGGGGCCAGACAATACCCATTGCGGGGGTGGACCTTAGTATTGGTTGCTTTTCCCACGGCCAACTTTATGTAGCTCTTTCGCGTATGAGCAATCCTAGCAACCTTTTTGTTTACGCTCCCCTAAAAAATACAAGTTTTGTGGCAGCTTTTTACTAGAAAAAGTCACCACGCCTGGTCAAAAGATCAATAGAGGAGGTGTTACATCTGCTATATATCTGCTATAAGCGGCATAATGCTGTTTTCCGACATCTACGCGAACGAAGTCGCGGGCACAGCTAGTCCAGAATATTTGTCTTTAATATTATTTGTATTAGCGACGATAGGAATTTAGTTTAGATTTATAAGAAATATTTTTTGTGGTTTTATGGAGAGTGTCAAGTATGGCATTAGTAAGTTTCCCATACAAAACTTAGTGTCGTGTGCAAACTGTAGAGGTTGTATGCCTCTCGATTGTACAGGCTGGTCATAGATTGTACAGGCTGGTTATAATTATGAAATTTGGAACCGTCATAATTAATCTATACTAATATTATACAGCTGAAGAGTTTGTTTGTTTGTATGTTTGTTTGATTGAACGCGCTTATCTCAGGAACTGCTGATCGGAATTGAAAAATTCTTTTTGTGTTGAGTAGCCCATTTATTGAGAAAGGCTATAGGATATATAACATCACGCTACGGTCAAAAGAAGTTGAGCAGCAAACGAAAAATGGACGAAAACTGGCAGGCAATTCGACGCGACTGGAAGGGGAACGAAAATTTGACGCGGACGAAGTCGCGGGCAGAAGCTATTAAAAATAATAGGGAAAATTCTATAAAAACAGAGCTTTCTGTGATAATTCATTCCATATTATTGTTCCATATCCAGCAGTTAAGAAGTATTAAGAAAATAAAAAAGAGAGTCCTGAAAAAGTATTCTTTACTCATTACACCTACGTCCTGGTCCTGGCCGTCACCATCCCGCCAGCGAACCCTCTCCACAGTAGTACAGCGTCAACAATTTGTCTATAGTGTTACTAAATGTCAAATATAACCATATTTTTTTTATATTTATTATTATCTATATTTTTTCATTTAATAATGTATTTCTATTCAAATGAAGTACGGTCGAATTTCGACCAATGGGCGATCACTAGTATAGTACAATTATGTGAAATAACGTACAATACTTTATTAATCAAAATCTCGACCACCGGACCATCCGTTCCTATCGAAAGAGGAGTCAAGCAAGGAGACCCGCTGTCCCCTAAGCTATTCACTGCCACCCTTGAAGAGGTTTTTAAAAACCTTTACAACATTTGGGCCAATAAAAGAATAATCGTCAGCGAGAAAAGATTGACCAATCTGCGTTTCGCCAACGATATTGTTCTGTTTTCATCTTCGGGAGCTGAATTAGGCGAAATGCTTAATGACTTAACATGGCAAGCCTTGAAATTGGTCTTCGTATGAACATGTCTAAGACCAAACTCATGACCAATAGCGCCAAACAAAAACAGTATGTGGAGGGGGTGGAGATTGCATATGTTCCAGAATATATCTACACATACAACCACGCCTTTTTCCCATGGGGGTAGGCAGAAACCACGGAACGCCACCTGCTACGATCTCTACACACTCCTTTTGCAGGCGAGACAAGAAAAAGAAGTTGCCCGCCGCACTGAAAACGCCTGGAAGAGCTATTGGTTGATGAAAGCCCTTATGAAAGGAGATCTTCCAATTTGCCCTAAACGCAAATTAATGGACATGGGCATTCTTCCTATCCTTACATACGGCGCTCAAACCTGGTCTTTGACAGTTCAGCAGAGGACCAGGCTCGAGGTTTGCCAGCGAGCGATGGAGCGTAGTATCCTCGGAGTTAAACTTACCGATCGAATAAAGAACACGATACTGCGCTCTAAAACAAAAATCGTCGACGTCACCCAAAAAGCAGCCAAGCTCAAATGGGACTGGGCCGGACACGTTTGCCGCATGTCGGATGCAATGTGGGCAAAGATCACCACAACATGGGTCCCCGAAAATGCCATAAGGCATCGCGGTAGACCCAAGCGTAGATGGCGGGACGAACTTGACGCCTACATGAGGGATTGGTCCTTATTGGCTCAGGATAGAGTTGAGTGGAAAAAGGAAAGGGAGGCCTTTGCCCTGCAGTGGGACAATACAGGCTGATTATTATTATTACTTTGTTATAAAGTACGGGTGGCAACCATACTTGGGACCCGAACAAAAATAAATTTACAATATTATATAATTTTTTCCTGAGAAACGGCTACCACATCCAAGGCAGCAGGCGCACAAATGACCCACTCCTGGCTGTTCTAACAAAAACTCACTTTATCGGTCAAACGAACTACATACATACATAAACTCACGCCTTGCTCCCATAGGCAGAAACTACAGAACACAACCTGCTACGAACTTTACATACTCCTGTTGCCTCGTATCATTTGACTGTTAGCTGTAGCAACTGGTTCTCTGAATCTAAATATAACTTAATATTGATATGGTTAACTCTTATTATCCATTTCTGACATGCTAGCTTTTGCCAGCGGCTTCGGTCGCTTTTATACATATAAACATTCTATATTGAATCACTGTGTCTATTAATGAGAATCGCATTAAAATCTGTTGCGTAGTTTAAAAGATTTAAGCATACAAACACTCCGGGGTCGCGTGATTGTTCGAAAGAGATACCGTGACCCTGGCACATGGGCAACTGAAGGAACACGGGTGGGTTTTAGTCAGTAAAAGTCTGACATGCCCTCCCGCTCCGCCCAGAGCGGGAGAAGTCATTTGATGATTTCCCATCCAAAAAAAAAAACAAAAAAAAAGCGTACAAACACTGGAAGCGACTTTGTCATATATAATGTAAAGATTTAAGATAATAGCGGGAAGCTTGGTAGATGTCATCTTTTATAATTAGATTTCAAAATATTTTGTGATTTACCTGCTTGGGTCAATTTTGTAATAAATTATACTTTCGTTTAATGCTTGAGGTGGTTTGTGTCTTGTTTATTTGCTAAAACACGAAGTTTTATAAGTTGTTTTATAAATTTCAAGACCAACGAGGAGATATTCTTGAATAAAAAAGGCTCAATACTTTGATAATATTTACAAGTTCTCAAATTCATGTAAAATTAAAGAATTTATGTAAGTAGATTTATATTTTTCGAAATTTGCTCTATGTTAACGTTTTCATAATGGCGACACTATTAAAACACGAAGAGCTAACTTTAAAGTTTTGTTTGTATTTTCGTATTCAGTGACCCCAAATTAGTTAAAAATAATTAACATTCATTTTAAAGGTAAACGAAAGGATACATTAGCATTAGCATTTATTTATATATTTTAGCTTTATATATTTATTTCAGTATATGTTAATTTCTTGCATTATATAATAATATATATGTATAAGTATATTTTTAACCGACTTCAAAAAAAGGAGGAGGTTATCAATTCGTCTGTATTTTTTTTTTTTTATGTTTGTTACCTCATAACTTTTGACTGGGTGAACCGATTTTGATGATTCTTTTTTTATTTGAACGCTGGTGCTTCCCGAATGGTCCCATTTTAATTTGCTTCCATTCGGACAATGGGGTCCATGTGAAAACCATATAAGTCTTAAATTTGCATTAAGTATTTGCGCGACAAATGAACGAATAACGCGATTAGATTAGTGCGGGGTATCTACCATAACTAAAAAGTTAAAAATAAAAACTTTTAACAAAAAAGTTTTGTGAAAGTCGGTGTCTAAGGATCTGTATTTAAGGTTTTTTGCCACCGACTTCCGAAATTAAAGTTATTTTTGACTTTGTAGTGTTTTTTTTTCAGGAAGTCGGTTGTTTTTTTTTTGTTAAAAGTTTTTAGTTTAAGACTTCGCATATTCATATTTTGTCTTCTTGTTTTCACACACTATTGTCTACATTTCTTTTTAATTTCTCCTTTCGCAGGTCTGCTGGAAGAAATTTCTTAAGAAATAAGCAGTACCTTTGTACTCAATTCTTTTACTATGCCTTATCACTTTGTATTTTACTGTGTGTACATAAATAATAAAATAAATAAAATACATTTGAAGACCAGTAATATTATTATGTTGTATTTTTTATACAAACATTCTTGAGGGAAAATTAAAATTTAACGTTGTTAAAACAAGTATAGAACGCAGCCATAAATAAAAAAAGAATACCTACTTCTTTGACATAATCTCACTTTTTGACATTAGATACTTACAACTTCAGCTCTTTATAATTAGTTGTCATGGCAATCATGACATGTGGTAATAGTTTGTTATATTTTATTTATCAAGTATTTTATTTAAATAGATTTCTTTTGGATATTTTGTGAATTTAAGAATATTGTAGACCTTGTAGACCATTTTTCATAACAGTCTGTAGGTACCTGTTACTTGTTGATAAGCCTACAATGTCCTGGCATACCTATTAAAACTGTAATTTGTAATCATTGTAAAAGCAAATTATTTTTGAAAGAGTAACGATGGAGTTTCATGCCTGCTCTCCTCTATTGGAATCAACAAACTGGAACCGTGCACCTAGCTTCTGACGTTTCACAAATGCACATGTAGGTTTATGTGAAATAAAATGTTTAATTTTTTATTTTATTAATACAATAATATTGATGAATAAGTATTTTAAAGAATAAACGCATAAACCTATTTTGAATGAAATTCAGTGTAATGTTGAAAGAAACACCAGCTTTAATTTAGTTATTGAAATCTAAAGGGTCAGTTCGAGCGGAGTCACTTCAGTTAACCACATCGTTAGCCGGGGTAATTTGGCAGCCGGTCTCTTTGATAAGCGTCGTCGTCCGCAAACCGATCACGAGTCTCCCGCGCAGAGGCAGCCAATCACTGCTCTTTGATAAACGTCACATTCTAAGCGAAGTAATGGGTTCGTGTCGACGGGAAGCCAGCTCCTCTGTTCCTTAGAGCCACGAGGCCTTTGTTCTATTTGGCTCTACGTTGTCGGTCGGGCTGATGAGCGGCCACAGAACTGTGATGTCTTATGTTTGAATAGAGCTCGCGATGGCGACGTGACAAATGACAATTGATTTTATTTCTGTAAAGTTCGTTGTCCCTTTTGCACGTCAATCATCTTTATATACTTGAAGCAAAAATAACGCGGACGAAGGAGTATGAAATTTGGCAGAGTTAAAGTTTATAAGGAGGACGAGTGCAGACAGCTAATATTAGTATTTTTACAACTATATGTGGTTGGCGTTTCCTAACTGACTACCAGTTAGGAAAGAGTAGGAGTCGCGGGGGGGGGGTCAGGGGTCATGGTGTGGCCAGTTAGGAGTTGGGTATAGTCTGGGAACAAAGGCAGAAACAAACTCTGAGGTCACAGTCTCTTTTAAGGTCCAGATATAATCTTGGTCATATGAAGGCCATGTATATTGGTGTCTGAAATGGTCTTTTGAGATTCACTTGGACCTGTCTTGCACGTATTTGTCACTAATCATGTTATTTTGTTTTTATTCAAAGGAGATGGCTAAATGAGTACCCTCAGAATGTATTGGAATCTCACATTAACTCGTAATATTTAAAAAATCATTAATGAATTATTTAGTGTTTATTAATTTCCAAGAACTTTCGTGAACTGTTTAGCATAAAAAAGTATCTTAATTGCTTTTTAAGCTTTTTGATTGATATGTCAAGGGGAAATAATACAGTACTGCAAGCTAGGGAGGAGTCATAGCGCTTTTCCAGAATGTCAAATGGAAACTGATTCGATTTTTGATAACTGCTATTAAAACGATTTACGGTCTGAAACTAAAGAGTTTTTGGCGGTAATCAACGGCGTTCAATTCGGTGTCCTGTTTAGTGATTTGTTTTTGTGTTTTCATCAGTTTTTGATTCGGAAAATAGGGTAGTTTTTAAAAAGGCACATTCTAATTCAAGGGACATTCCATTTCCAATTTTTCATTCAAGGAATATGCCTCTTCTTTTAATCTTACTATCTATATTGTTTCGAAAAATATTAAGTAATAATAGTAATAGTGGACGAAAAAACCGTTTTTTTTTTTTCAACTCTTTCGATTATTTTATCGATTCTTTTACACATGATGTTCAATCACATCTCTATCATAAAAAGCAAACGTCAGATGTCAGACGTCGTTTGATCGCTTTTTCGTTTGCTTGTTCGTTGTGTTTTTTTTATTTTGGATTTTCACTGACCCACGCATGTTTATTAGACTTATTGTGTGTGCTCACCTACCTACTGACCTCTTGCTACCTACTCTACACGGGCTTGACTTTCAATAAATTCATCGTGCGATACATAAACTGTGGTAATTCAAAAGCTACGGGTGATATTTGTTTATTTGGCCATACCATGGTGTGCATAAATTGTGGCCGCTCTGTGAGAAGTATACAACGCCATGCAGTGGAAAGAAACGATTCAGTGATACAGAATTTATCAATGTCACATCCAGTCACATCAAAATCGGGTAAATCTGCTTGGACCTGGATCTAAACCTGAACCAATACCTGAACCAGTACCAAGACCTGTATCAGAACAGAAATTACACCTACCAAATTAAAATTGGACTGCAAACACCTCTAGACACTGTGTGTCTGGGGCATTGAAGAAGATTCATAGATTAAAGAACAAATAAATAAATCATATTTTAGTTGTTTTATTTCAATATATTATGTGTCCTTGGTTACTCACTGCGTTCGTTATCTAGTTTAGGCTGGTTTTATGAATTACCACGCAGCAACGCGCGCAAGAAAAGCACTCAGGCGGAAGGATTTTCCTAAATTGATTTAAATCTGTTTGTTGATACATCAGTACAAATAGACTGACAAAAAAACGCACCAGGGGGACTTGATTAGATAGATTTAAATAATGTACAATACTTTGCAGAATTGTTTACCTACCTCAAATACAAAAAATATACACTTGTTTGGGTCAGTGAGTATTAATCCTTATTTTCAAACATGCTTATCATTTCAGCCACTTATTTATTTTTTCTGTGAAAACTGTCTTTGTTTCAACTTTTTACAAGGGTATAATATGTTACTATACGCGCGAGCGGGAGTGGTTTTCGCGCAGATTGTAGAAAACGTTTTGTGTTACGTTTTTGGTGCAATTACCTCTTTGTTGATATTTACTCAAGTGCCACCGTGCGCAATGGGAATGGGGCGCTAGTCAAAAATACAATATAATCCAGATACACCAGATGCAGATACGCCTAAATAAAAGTTCATAGCAATGTTATCTGTTTGCAGTTTCCATACCTATTGACGTAGGAGTTACACGATAGCGATTTTATTTTTAAGATTGTAAAGAAATGAAAAGTTCCTGAAACAGTGTTTAAATGAAATATTCATATTCAACTATTCAGCTTTACATTTTGCTAGGTACCATATTTATAACTTGCCAGGATGTCGCCTATACTTCAATTTAGCCATGTCCTTTAACTTTAGAATATATCATCTACAATCAATCGACGTGTCACGTCTCGCATGTGAGCCAATTTCATCATTAAATATTATAATTCACAGTATGTCAAAGCAAATAAATAATTAAATTTGTTTCTAATTAAAACATTTCATTTACTCGAGGCGTTTGAGTAGCGATGTATGTGACCTCGAGTTACCTCGATACCTCCAAAGCCAACTAATTCAGATGACAGCTTTCAATTCGATACAAGTAGGTATCTGTTACCAAAAGTTGAATTTATAATCGTCGGCACATTGGCTCTTTGACAAAAGCCAGTTAATATTAATTTCTTCGTCTGAGTGCTTGTTTCAAATGAAAATAAACACAATAGCGACCCTCCAAACGATTGTAGTTCTTACTTTGTTATTAAAATACTATTCAGAATTAGTTATGCACTCGAAAATAATAGCGTCTGCGATTAATCTTTTATCTTAAAACGTAAAATGCTCTTATTTGAAGAATAGTTGTATTAGTGTTTAATGAAACGAGTCATCCAAGACAAAGGGAATCATTGTTGTAATTTTGGGAAGAGCAATTACTTTAGCAGAGACAGTATGTCGTGTGAAAGTGAGTAAGTGCTAGAACTAGGTATATTTATGAGCTACTATGTATGCCAGCCGGGTGGCGGGGCTCTCGAGATCTGCTGCTGGTGTAGCCACAAAGTTTGCTAAATGTATATCTCAGGGACTTAGAGGTTAATATTTCTACTCCAGCAATTTATTTCTTTAATTAAAACGGTTTAAAACCAATCACAGAAATTAAAGACCCCGTAGATAACACGTGCACAAAAAAAATATAAGACAAAACAATATTAAAAAAAACAAAAAGAAAATATAAACATAACGTTAATAACACTTTCATACATCCCTCTCGCAGTACATGTGACATGTCGATAAAATCTTCGTCCATTCGTCCGCAAACAGATCGTTTGTTGGGTGAGTGTCCAAGAGATCATTAAGCGCAACCAGTGTACGTGGTACTGGGGACTTAGCACGCGCAACGGTGCGACAGGGAGGCACAGCAAATAGCCTGCGCTTTCTGCCGCGGCAGTAATGATACATGATAAATGATAAATGATTTTATTTCTGTAAGTAGGTTTGTACAAACACTTTTACAAGTCAATAATATTTTTTTGAGCTAGATGAGGTCGACGTTTCCTAACTGACTACTCTGAGAAGAAAGGCCGAAACAAACTCAGAGGTCACAGTCTCTTTTAAAGTCCAGACATAATATTGGTAACATTATGTGAAGACTATGTAGATAGCTGTCTGAAATGGTCTTTAGAGGAAAGAACCAAACAGATTGAGTGGACCTGTCCAGTCAGTGTACGCATTTGTCACTAATCATGCGGCTCAACTCAGAACTTGAGAAGCTCAACGATCCGACGAACAATACCAAAGCAAGGACATTTGGGTAGGCCGCAAAAATTACTCAACCTGCCAGATCATAATTACAACATACTTGACAAATAAAGAAACATAAAAGAAAAGAAGAAACATACCCACACAGTCTTCACTTTCACAATGATTAAACAATATGATACTTTACAAAGTAAATATTCATGTCATTGTATAAATAAAATTTATTAATGTCAATGTGTATATGAAAAATCCGCAGCAAATAGCCTGCGCTTTCTGCCGCGGCAGTAATGATACATGATAAATGATAAATGATTTTATTTCTGTAAGTAGGTTTGTACAAACACTTTTACAAGTCAATAATATTTTTTTGAGCTAGATGAGGTCGACGTTTCCTAACTGACTACTCTGAGAAGAAAGGCCGAAACAAACTCAGAGGTCACAGTCTCTTTTAAAGTCCAGACATAATATTGGTAACATTATGTGAAGACTATGTAGATAGCTGTCTGAAATGGTCTTTAGAGGAAATAACCACACAGATTTGAGTGGACCTGTCCAGTCAGTGCACGCATTTGTCAATAATCGTGCAAATAAACTCGGAACTTAAGGAGCCCAACGATTCGACGAACAATACCAAAGAAAGAACATTCGGGTAGGCCGCACTAATTACTCAAACTGCCAGACCAAAATTGAAAGTAAAATAATGACCCACATAGTCATCAAATTCACAGTAGTTAAAACAATATGTACATATAGTAAATATACATGTAGCTGTAAAAAACAAAAAAAAATATCAAAATAAAATCAGAATAAAGTAGCAAAATAATATATAAAATCAACATTCAGTGCAGTTATTGGAGCAGCTCAATCCCAAGCAGTTTTATCCTCAATATAGTCTTTGACAGTATAATAGGCTTTTTGACATAGTTTCCGCTTTATAAAAGATTTGAATTTATTTAAGCTTACTTCTTGAATGAGGCTGGGAAGTTTATTATAAAAACGTATACATTGGCATCTAAAGGAGCCACCTATTTTCTTGAGCCTGGTTGTAGGAATAACAAATTTGTTTTTGTTTCTAGTATTAACATTATGGATATCACTGTAATCTTTTAAAGAGATTAATATTTTTATGTGCATACAAAAGATTTTCTTATATATACTGAGAAGGCACAGTCATTATATTAATCTCTTTGAATTTATCTTTGAGGGAGTGTCTGGGACTTAATTTATAAATTGAACGAATTGCCCTTTTTTGTAAAACAAAAATTGTCTGAATGACGGCGGCATTTCCCCACAATAGAATACCGTACGACATCACACTGAAAATAACTAAAATAAACTAAACGGGCTGTCTCTAAATCAGTTAAATCACGAATTTTTCTAACCGCGTATGCTGCAGAGTTAATTGTCTGGCACATAAAAGCGAGCCAGCACAGCATGCAGATCAGGCGCGTCAATAGTGCCACGGAGCGTCTTGCAGGCTATGGTGAGCTGGTCTTTAGATCGCCTTACCTCTAACGAGTTATATCCAAGGCATCCCAGTAGAAATTTAGTCTGATAGAGGTAAGGATAATAGCCATGTTTACGCTTGTAGAGAAATCGAAGGAAAGCTTTTTGTAGCTTCTCTAATAAACGAGCATAGGTACTCTCATGTGGGTTCCATACGCAGGAGCTAGACTCCAATTTGCTACTTACGAGTGCATTAAATAATAATTTGATGGCATGTGAGGAGTGAAAATCGTGACAATTACGCAGCACAAAACCCAACCTTTGGTAGGATTCCTTAGCTACCGAGGCAATGTGCTCGTGGAAGGTGAGCTTTCCGTCGAATGTGACTCCCAGATCTTTCATGGCTGTTGTTTTCATTACGGTATTGTTTTTTAAATAGTATTCATAATTCATTGGGTTCCGTTTTCGACCGAATGTCATTGCCGACCGAAAGCATTTGGTAGGACTAAATTCCACCTTATTGTCTAAGCTCCACTTTTATATCGCATCTATGTCTTGCTGCAGTGCTGAACAGTCACGCTCGCAGTTTATTTAGAGGTACAGTTTCAAGTCATCAGCATACAATAGACAATAGACACCTTGCATGACGGAGTACTTGGGGAAGATCATTAACCATGATTAAAAATAATTAAGGCTCCAAAATTGAGTCCTGAATTACTCCGGAGCGCGTTGATTCATACACACCAAGCCTAAAAAAATGCTGACGATCACGTAAGTAGTCTACAAAGAAACGGAGAAGAGATAGTGCAGCGTGTCGTTGTTAACCCTATCAAACGTCTTCCAGAAGTCAAAATAAAGTACGTACATCTGACGCCCGCGGTCCAAGCTGGAGGAGATATATTCGACAAGTGTCAGGAGATTCGTGTCAACTGACCTCTTGCTTCTAAAACCGTGCTGCTCATTACATAAATATTTGTACTTGCTCGTGTATGGCATTATGGAGGATGTTCTCAAAGACCTTTGCCGGGGAAGATGAAATTGCGATAGGGCGGTAATCTTCAACAGAACTTTTATTGTGGGTTTTAGGAATAGGAGTTACTCTAGAAACTTTCTACTGAGACGGATATGTACCAGTCTGCAAGGCTAAATTGAAAATGTGACAAAGAGGATCACTGAAATTTTTTTTTTTGAGCACTTAATAATAAAGGAAGAATGTTATCAGGGCCAATGGAACTGTTAGGTCTCAGTTTATTTATGCCTTTAACAATGCCTGTAGGACACAAGGGCGGTATATTAATGTAATTGTTGTCGGTGGTAGAATCATTTGCACTAATATGGTCGGCGTTAAGCAGCGGGACTTCAGGCAGAAATACATTAGAGAAAAACTCAGCAAACGCACCTGCTGCTTTAGCTCCGGGGAGCAGCTTTAATTTTATTCTCCATGTGTCTCATGTAAGACGAATAAGCATTTGCAATAGTGATCTTTAATCTTTCCCTGAGGTCAGAAAATAACAAATACGCGCTATCACAGTTGGTGCGTTTCCAGTTTTTATGATGCTTTAGCTTGAGCCTTAATGGTAGTATGTGTAATGATAGTCTGTGTGAAACATCTTAATCTTAATGTATAAAAGGCAAACCTGACTGACTCATCTATCAACGCACAGCCGAAACTACTGAACGGATTTCGCTGAAATTTGGCATACAGATAGTTGTAATGACGTAAGCATCCGTTAAGAAAGGATTTTTGAAAATTCGCCCGCTAAGGGGGTGAAAAAGGGGTTAAAATTTTGTATGGAAGTCCGTCATTTTTAGAGCTAGAAACCTGAAACTTTGTTTTAGGTTAACAATTGGAAATAAATAATTACGTGTCTTAGAGTTTTTGAAAATTCAACCTCTAAGGGCGTGAAAAAGGGCTTGAAAGTTTGTATAGGGAAACAAGATTAGTTAATCTATTTTATTCGAAACTTCACACTCCTATAAATAACTGGGTAATTAAGTGTTTCAGGCTCTTTCAGAATTCAACCCCTAAAAGGTGGAAAATGGGTGACAATAATAGCTTTTGGCCGCGACTTCGTCCGTGCAATTCTACTTCCTTTCTTAGCGCTCGCCTACGCAACGATACGCTACGATATTACCGAACTCCACGCGGACGAAGTCGCGGGAAAAAGCTAGTATACCATATACTGAGAAATAAATAAATTTAACTGAATTAAGCTACGTTTGCCGCAGTTGGGTGACCATGTTGACATACCAAGCCCCCAGTGTTCCTCAGAAAGCACCTTAAGGTGTTGGTCTCGGCTGTCATTTGCGGCTCGTTAGAAGCTCGAAAGTCTGGAGATCAGTTAGGCAGTCGCTCTATGTAAAAAACTGGGATTCAGTTACATCCGATCAGGGTGGAAGCCGACGCCAACTTAGTTGCAATAAGGACAGATGATGTTGTTCAAATTCACCATGTAACCTCTCTAGGAGTCTGCCAGGGTCGCGAGATATGTTCGAAAGAGTTACCGTGGCCCTGGCATATGGGCAACTGAAGGAACACGGGTGGGTTTTAGTCAGTAAAGTTTGATACGCCCTCCCGCTCCGCCCAAAGCGGGAGACGTCATTTGATCATTTCCCACCCTAGGAAAAAAACCTCTCTAGGAGTAAGGGAGTAATCAAACATTTCTTTGGATAAAATGTAAGTACCGAGAGTCACTGCAAATCAGCAAATTAACTTGAATATTTTGCAACGTTTCAAAATACTTGTTTCCCTGAAAGGTTGCTCAAAGGATTATTACCTATAGTGCACCAACATTTCGCCAGTTATGTTTACGTCCTATGACATAAGGGGCGAGCCTATTGCCATCAACCGGGCAGACATCCAGAGTCCGGGCTACTACTGAGGAATTATGGATGGAAAAACCCAATAACACTTTGCCTGACCTGGAAATGGCACCCAGGACCTGATGTTCAGCAGTAGCGCGTGCAATCACTAGGCCAACGAGGATATATTCTTTGCGGTTCAATAATAAAAAAAACCGGCCAAGTGCGAGTCGGACTCGCGCACCGAGGGTTCCGTACAAACCTGTAGGTATTTTCGGTTTAAAAATATATATATTTTTTAATTTTTACATTTCAGTTGATTGAATGTCAGGTAAATTGCGGTTTACGATTTATGACGTTTTAAAAAAAAACTACTTACTCGATCTCGTTCAAACCAATTTTCGTTGGTAGTTTACATGGTAATGTACATCATATATTTTTTTAGCTTTGTCATTCTCTTATTTTAGAAGTTACGGGGGACACACATTTTACCACTTTGGAAGTGTCTCTTGCGCAAACTATTCAGTTTAGAAAAAAATGATAATAGAAACCTCATTACCATTTTTGAAGACCTATTCATAGATACCCCACACGTATGGGTTTGATGAAAAAAAACATTTTTGAGTTTCAGTTCTATGTATGGGGAACCCCAAAATTTATTGTTATTTTTCTATTTTAGTGTGAAAATCTTAATGCGGTTCACAGAATACACCTACTTACCAAGTTTCAACAGCATAGCTCTTATAGTTTCGGAATAAAATGGCTGTGACATACGGACGGACAGACAGACAGACAGACAGACATGACGAATCTATAAGGGTTCCGGTTTTTGCCATTTGGCAACGGAACCCTAAAAAGGTTCAATAATATGATAAGAATGATAAATTCTCAATTTCATGCAAAATTAAAGTAAATAGTAAGTAGATTTACATTCTTTGAAATATTACTCTAAGTTATAGTTTTTCATGATTACGAAACTGTTAAACCACGAAGAGCTAACATAAAGAGAGAAATTCCAGATTTAAAAATCCAATAACATTTTCCCGACTTGGGAATCGCACCCAGGACCTATTAATACTTTAAGTGTTTATGAAAATTGGTTTCTTAGGATACTTATCTTAGGCAGGTCAAGCCGGTTAGGACCAAAGAGTCCAACAATATCAACAAGGGTTTTAAGTGTAGTGGTTCTGCGGTACGTACCTCACGTTCTCATAGCGCTGGATGTAGATCTTGTGGAACTGCTCCTGGCGCGGCTGGCTGGCGATGTCGGCCTTCATCTCCATGGCGACGTGGCGCGGCAGCACCGACAGCAGGAGGCGCTCCTGGGGACAAACGGTAGTGGTAAATATGTGAGGACAATGCTTCTATAAACATTCGTGGAAAACTATGAGAAAGTGTGTGTGTGTGTTGTGTGTTTGAATATTTGTTACTCAATCACGCAGGAATGGCAAAAGGATTATAACCTTGTTTAATACATAGAATACTATTTGCTCCGGTAATACGTTCCTGTGGGATAATTTTCGACCTCCACGGGGACATCGCCGCTGGCAAAAGCTATAATGTTCCCACTTCTGATTGACAGGCCTTCTCTTGATGAGAGGGAGTAGGTCGTAATCTACCCACGAGGGCCCAGTGCGGGTTGGTAGATGCTTGGAGTTGAATGATGATTAATTATTTTAATTTAAAGCCGCTTTGTAAGCAGTAACAGTTGGATCACCCGCAACACTGCTGGTGCCCACTTTTTCAACATTTCTTCGAGTGAAATGAATTATTTGAATTAGTTGAAGAATGGGCCTTATTCTTCAACTTGAGTCAGTAAACAAAGATGCGGCGCTGGTAGGAAGCGGCTCAAGATAGAATGCAGAACGGGTAGCGTTCAGATGAGCCTCGCTCCGAACGCCATCTTTTATTCCCGTTGTTCTACATTCTCGAAAAACATTAGCAGTGTAAGTTATACAGCGAAGCAAACATCCTATTTTTCTCGCCAAATATTAAAATATTTGTACATTTTTTCATTCTGTTGTCGGAATATAATTAGCTTTAGTAAGGTTCCTGTTCCTTTGTTGTACCGCGGCCGACGTGTACACGGTGATTTTGATTAAATTCTCTCTTTCCCTCTATCATCCTGTTATAGATATTATCCCGTGTTTTGTTGGAATTGGGTAATATATTGTGCAAACAGCGAACGGTCTTCAATATCCTTGGATACCGAAGATTCAAAGAGGAGCGATCAAGAACAAAGCGGCTCAACGCTGAGCCTGTCAGAAACAGGGATTTCATCGAAATATTATATTAGATAGGAATATTATTTATGTCCATGTTACACTGTTGTCCCTCATGGGCCCTGTAAATTATGATGCTTACGGTTAATGTGCAAAGATAACCCGCGAAATATAAATTGATGATTCGTCATCGTCACACGCGTGTATTTACAAAATGAGCAGTGCTGGCCCAGTGGTATCGGCCCCGGCTTACGAAAGCTATTTAATTTGTATAAATAATTTCATCAACACGGCTCTCAAAACGGTGAAGGAAAACATCGTGAGGAAACAGACATATCCTAGAATCAAAAAATCGAAGACATGTCAAATCTAGGTACCAACCTGCACTGGGCCTGCGTGGTAGATTACGGCCTACTCTGGGGAGTACCAAAATTTGGTACCGGTTCCAAGCCCTGCATATGATTGACTAAATATTTCTCCACAATCAACAAGTCCGCTCAATCACGTCATCATTAGGCGCTAACGTAATATAAATGAGTAATCTCGCTGTTTGCATACGTAAATTAACAGGCAAAAGGCGAAATGTATTAATTTATTTTTCTCTTTGAGCGTCGGTATCAAATCCTTGTTATGTTTAAGAAGTACTCGTACAATCTTGTAGATTCGCCGTAATTTTTGTGAATATATTATTCAGTAAGACGTTCAATTTTCTATTGCGAATACGGGAGGGCTGACTGAGAATATTATCGGTATCAGAGGGCTGACTGAGAATATTATCGGTATCATAAATTGAATTTGAGAGAGGCCCTCGATTAGAGTACTCGAAGGATTGGATAGACCTGTTTGTAAAAACAATCCTCAATTATTTTTTAAAAAATGTCGGAAATCAGAAGAAATTAAATACAGACTTAATACTTAACCCAGGTAGGTATGTCGTGTGAAATGTAAAACCGCGCAAATACAGAAAGTTCTTGAGGAGTGCCTCAAGAACTTTCTGTATTTGCGCGGTTTTTTGGAGTAGTGACTCCACGCATTTATAATAAAGTACCTGCCTAATGTTACAAAAAATATGACTTTTACTAATTTAATCACATGTCTTCCAATTTTTGGTTCTAAGACATGCCTGTTTCCTCACGATGAAACCGTCAAAACGGTGAAATTTACATTTCACCGTTTCGACGGTTTCATCGTGAGGAAACAGGCATGTGTCTCATCATTTAATATTACTATTAAATGATAAATGTTATTACAAAATTGACGACTTCCTCAATGATGAATCGCTGACTGGTTGAGTTATTTTATTATTGTTACAGCTGCTACTAAGAATCCTGATTGACATCCTCTTATTCTGATTGACGTACTTATTATTTTGTTTTAACATTATTATGGTAATTTTTACTAGCGTAACCAGTCCGAGGTGTTTAATTTTTTTTTGGCGTAGGTAACCTAAACGTGACATTTATTTAACTAAATTTTACATTAATATTTTTTATGATTTGACATTTATCTTAACTCTTATTGCATTCTTTAGTTTGATTTCAATTTCAGAATTGAATATTATTTGCATGCCCATGTGAATGTGACGGTAAAATATTGTAAAAAGAAAACATGTATGTAAAAAATAAATTATTTGATTTGATTTGACTGAAGGAGCTGTGTGAGTGCGTGAGAGACGTGTGACTCGACCGCGTGTGGGAAGCACACGAGCTCCGTGTGGTAGCGGAGTTAAAGAACAGCACCATCCCATTTCTTCCCGTGGGTGTCGTAAGAGGCGACTAAGGGACGTATTATAGAATGGGCAACAGCGTTCTTTTTGCATTTTAGAACCATACTGAGATCGCCAAGCCCCGCCTGTCAAACGGGGCGATTATGGCAAAGACCAATGAGGGAGGCCAATGTCCAGCATTGGACGTTTTTCGGCTGAAATGATTTTGAATAATGAAGCCAACGATGGAATATATTTCTTGTTTATTCAGTAGGTAGGTAGTTATTTGAATAACTTAGCTATGAATACGCTGGTAAGTAACTAAGAGCAACACACTAAACAACGACATTAACAATACAAACGCAGATGATGTACCTAAAACGAATGGAAAATGTGTTTAACACTAACAATATTATTGAGTTCATTTACAAAATGTGCTGATTTTTAACAAACCAGTCAGTAAATATTTACCCTTTTGAGTGAAATATGTTCTCAGTTATCCAGCAACGTGTTAAAGAGTACATGTTATGCGAACACAGCAGACAAATTAAATTAATTTAAAAAATATCGCTTTAGTTAAAATTACAAAATTATGTGACAGCAAAACCTCGAATTTTGGGCATTTATTATGAACGGGTTTGATTGCCGACGAGCTTCACTTTGTGGATCTATCACTGAGGTATCACTTACGTTGTTGAGGTTAGCTTCTGCTCTAACCAGACACATCTGAATACCAATCTATACTTATTATAATAAAGCTGAAGAGTTTGTTTGTTTGGTTGAACGCGGTAATCTCAGGAACCACTGGTCCGAATAGATTTTTTGTTGTGTTGGGTAGCCTATTTATTGAGAAAGGCTATATAACATCACGCTAAAATCAAAAGAAGCGGAGCAGCAACGAAAACTGGCAGGCAATTCGATGCGACGGAAAGGGTCAGGGGACCAAAATTTTACGCGGACGAATTCGCGGGCAGTTGCTAGTATTTTATATGAAGCGAATATCTATCTGAACTCTACAACCCGGCTGTTGGCTAATGCGATACCCCATGACAAGACTGGTTATCAGACTTTCGGGCTTCTGACGACCCGTAACAACTGTCAAAAGGACAAATCCACGAAGGACAGCCGGGACCAACGGCTTAACGTGCTCTCCGAGAGCCCCGTGTCTACAGACGCAAGCACAACAAGCTCCCCGAAACTGTAAAATGTTCGCAATAATTCTTGAATCTAATACTTTAGCGATACAGTTGAAAAAATATTAAAGAAATTTGGGAGATAGTAGTACCTTGGTGTACTGGCGTCTGTAAATAAATACAAGTATCATGCAGCAAGCGTAGCTTAACCAGTGGGACTGAGTGGCTGATGTAACTTACCCACAACGCTCATATTATCCGTGAGAGAGAGACACTTATTATCGGTGCATTGAGAAGAATAAAGAAGTAATAGTTCCATTGTCTGCTCAGTCACGACATTCGTGTGTGTGCACACCGTACACACAGGAGCGAACACAAACCATTAGTTAGCGTCATGCAATTAGATCAAGTTACGCGCCAACATAAGTCACGAGTTCACACATAAGCTTACACTTTAACTCCGGATAAGGGGAGCTCCGGTTGCATAATATTCTGCTCCGAAATTCTGTCAATTTGTGGAGTGACACAGACTACTTCGGCATCACTGAACACGCTGCTTTAAACTTTCTTTTGTTTGCAGCATCATGCAAAAACTTTCAACTACAATTTCTTCAAATTTTTCAAAGATATTCCTTATAAGTTTGTTCAGTCTGTAGGTTATAAATTATCATGCTATTTGCTACAGGGACGAGCAATATTGAAATTTGTTCGTATTCTTCTGATAATTAATCAATCTTACCAAGAGGCAGATAAGTACCGTCCTCCCAATTAAGTTCGGCAGCCTTTGATGCACGTCATCTATCTTTATTTTGGAGCGCAGTATTGTGTTTTGAACACCATCCGCTAATTTAACGTCTGGTATACTGCGCTCCATTGTTTGTTACCTATTGGTTGTTTTTATTTAATAAAAAATAAACATTTAACAAAACATAAAGATAACCGAATTCCATAAAAAACTACACTGTGAAAACTAAAATACAGATCCAAGATCACCGACTTAATTGTGACTGACTTGTGATCTAGTGTTTTTTTTTTTTGGACGTCGTTTGTTTTTTTGAAAACATAATTTATTTCGATTTTGCTGATTTTTGACTTATAACTTAAAATAAAAATAGGTAAAAAAACTTTTTAAGTTAAACGGTTTTATGTTAAACATACATTGCAATGTTTAAGATAAATGTACTAAAAACCAAAAAATTATAAAATAGATACAGTCGTGGGAATTATAAACATATGCATAGACTAGACTAAAATAAAACCGTGGGGCACGTCAATTGTCTACAAATTATCGACTTAATTGTCTACAATCAACGATTGTAGACAATTGACGTGTCCCACGGTTTTATTTTAGTCTAGTCTATGCATATGTTTATAATTCCCACGACTGTATCTATTTTATTATTTTTTGGTTTTTAGTACATTTATCTTAAACATTGCAATGTATGTTTAACATAAAACCGTTTAACTTAAAAAGTTTTTTTACCTATTTTTATTTTCTAGTTTTTATTTCGCATTCTGTTTAATTCATTTAGTGCTTCATTATTGCAAGGTTTCTTGCCCGTTAGTTTATTGCAGTCCAACTCCTCTATACGTAGTCCCTGCAAAGATCTTACTCTACTAAGAGCCAAAAAAAGGGGCAAGGCTATGTACAACAAGATGCGCCTGAGTCTTGAGGGGAAAACGCTAACGACATATCATTTTTATCCACCCTAATGCCATACAGTTCTCGGCGCGTTTTAACCTTTCACCTTAACTTGGGTGGTGTACCGCTAACGACGTATCATTTTTAGCCACCATAACGCCACACAGTCCTCAACACGATACAAAATCTTGACTTGGGTGGTGGATTCAGGCTGGATTAATCAGATACCTAAATTACAGATTCAATTTCTAAATTTAAATCTTATTATTATACGCCATTTGGTGGCTGCGCCCATCTTAAATATTGAGGTTGTATAGTGCACTGTATTCTTCTTGTCAAACCCTTTTATTTGATACCCATATTGGTGGGATTGATAAAAAATTGTTATCAGCCATTTGGTAGCGGCGGCCATCTTAGATTTCAATTTTGCATAGTAAATTGTATTCTACTTGTTGAGACCTTTCATTTGATACCCATGTTGATGGGATTGATAAAACCTAAGTTATCCGCCATTTTGTAGAGGCCGCCATCTTGGATTTTAATTTTATATAGTACATTGTATTATACTGGTTGAGCACTTTCATTTGATACCCATATTGATGGGATCGATAAAACCTACGTTATCCGCCATTTTGTAGCGGCCGCCATCTTGTATTTCATTTTTTTATAGTATATTGTATTCTGCTTGTTGAGCCCTTTCATTTGATACCCATATTGATGGGATTGATAAAACCTACGTTATCCGCCATTTTGTAGCGGCTGCCATCTTGGATTTCAATTTTTTATAGTATATTGTATTTTGCTTGTTGAGCCCTTTCATTTGATACCCATATTGATGGGATTAATAAAACATAAATTATCCGCCATTTTGTAGCGGCGGCCATCTTGAATTTATAATGATAATGAATAAACATAATTATATAGTCACCAAAATCCAAAGTGTATACAAAATTTCAGATTAATCGGTTGACAGGAAGAGGGTGAAATTTGAATTACTAAATTTGACCCAAGAATAATAAATAAAACAAACGGGGTGAGCTAAATAAAACCGTTTAATTTTTTTATAGTATATTGTATTCTGCTTGTTGAGCCCTTTCATTTGATACCCATATTGATGGGATTGATAAAACCTACGTTATCCGCCATTTTGTAGCGGCTGCCATCTTGGATTTCAATTTTTTATAGTATATTGTATTCTGCTTGTTGAGCCCTTTCATTTGATACCCATATTGATGGGATTAATAAAACATAAATTATCCGCCATTTTGTAGCGGCGGCCATCTTGAATTTATAATGATAATGAATAAACATAATTGTATTGTCACCAAAATCCAAAGTGTATACAAAATTTCAGATTAATCGGTTGACAGGAAGAGGGTGAACTTTGAATTACTAAATTTGACCCAAGAATAATAAATAAAACAAACGGGGTGAGCTAAATAAAACCGTTTAAAAAACCGGCCAAGTGCGAGTCGGACTCGCGCACCAAGGGTTCCGTACAAACCTGTAGGTATCCTCGGTTTATGCGTAAGGTTTATGTTTATGAAATTAAATGTTTTTTTTTTATTTTTATATTTGAGTTGATTGAATGGAAGGTAAATTGCGATTTACGATTTTTGACGTATTAAAAAAAAACTACTTACTGGATTTCGTTCAAACCAATTTTCGTTGGAAGTTTACATGGTTATGTATATCATATATTTTTTTTAGTTTTATCATTCTCTTACTTTAGAAGTTACGGGGGGGGGACACACATTTTACCACTTTGGAAGTGTCTCTCGCGCAAACTTTTCAGTTTAGAAAGAAATGATGTTAGAAACCTCAATACCATTTTTGAAGACCTATTCATAGATACCCTACACGTATGGGTTTGATGAAAAAATTTTTTTTGAGTTTCAGTTCTATGTATGGGGAACCCCAAAATTTATTGTTTTTTTTCTATTGTTGTGTAAAAATCTTAATGCGGTATACAGAATACATCTACTTACCAAGTTTCAACAACATATCTCTTATAGTTTCGGAGAAAAGTGGCTGTGACATACACGGACAGACAGACAGACAGACAGACAGACAGACAGACCGACAGACAGACAGACAGACATGACGAATCTATAAGGGTTCCGTTTTTTGCCATTTGGCAACGGAACCCTAAAAAACAATCCTAAGTGCATCCAATGTTCGCAAAGAGGGCGAGTAGACCTGTATAACTTTGGTAGATTTGCTTTGAAACCGAGCTGAGAACATTGTAATAGATAATGTGCCGAGTTCCTCTGTCTTGCGGAAGTATCTACATTCCACAGGTTGTTGTGGGCGAAGGGATCGGATGCGGTGGCTGTGTGGTTCAATTGTACATTGTGGAGTTAGTGAGTTGTAATTTGAGGTATGAAAATAGTATTGTATCTACAGGGCAAATGTACCAATTTTCTTAAGATTTCCTCAAGTTTCTTGGTATCAAAAGTGTTGCCTGATTTAGACGCAATTATTTGCTTTAGAAGTTGAATTTGGAAGAGCAGTAGTAGGCCGCGACTTAAAAGCAGGCACATTACTGTATGTTTTAATTTCATCACCACTGAAGTGAAGGTAAACATCGTGAAAAAACCGGCATGTCCTAGAAACAAAAATTCGAAGACATATCACATCTATCAAACCGCACTGGGCCAGCGTGTTAGTTAAGGCCAACTAAATGCCAGTATTTTATTCGGCGCGGCTGCCTTTCCGACTTCCACAAACTACTACCCATTGGTTTAACATCTTTTCAGACTTTAGGGCTTCTGACGATCTGCGGGCGAAGGGCGGGCGTTTCGGGGGGACTGTCTTTTGTAACTTTGACGTTCAAAAAGTGCTGACTCTCAGCCTAGTTTGAATAAATGACTTTTGATTTTTGATTTTGATTTTGATTTTGCAATGACTGTCGAAGAAACACGAATGACAACCGGGTTTTACGAACAATTTAACATGCTTTCTGAGGCAAGGGGTAAAGATGATCACCCTTCCAAGTACCTAACGTAGCAAGCGTAGCTTAACCTGATTCAACTTGTCCGGCTGTTAGTACATCTTAATCAACCATCAGCACAATATTATGTGTCTCTAAAGTGTGAGTGCCTTCTTCCAAAGCTTGCGACATAATCGTAGAGCGTCACCAGCAAAGCAGCTCGGTTCCACAGTGACCCCAGTGAGCCTGCTGGTGACTCATTACCAACCATTAGCGAGATGTACCGTCAGCTGTGATACACATCCATTTTGCGACGACACCGCACCGCCCCTCTTCATCGCCGCTGGGATACCCAAGTAACTCTCCACTCTCGCCGACTAACCTTCAATGTATGTCGCTTTTACAAATCTAAGCACGACGCTAGAAAACACACAGTACGAGTTGCGAAGTTAATTTAGATTAATACATGAATTTGTTAAGCGAGACGTTCTGTTAATTTTCGTGTAAATTAATCTTAAGTTAGAGATAAAGGAATTTAGTTCAGTTTCTTAATTTGATTTAGTTTATACAAGGTTGGCTTTATGAGTTGTTAGTTTCATTTAGTCTAGCCACAAATCTACGGAGATTCGGTGATGGAAGTACCCTTGCAATGATTTTAAAACTACGAGGTACCTTCACTCTGCAAGCGGTATTTTGTTTTTGTTTTGTATTATGTAATTGCCAGTGCCGTAACGAAGATCTATTTATATTGTCGTTGGTCCCTAGCCTTGACATCAATAAGCAAGGAACAATATTGGAAAACTTTTTGACTTGAATACGAGGCTTTTCCGTAATTTGTACGTGTGCATTTATTTGTATAAGTATTTTTATTTTATTCTGTCATATTTGCGTTTTCTTTAGAATAAACAATTTTTCTTTTCAGGCATTAAGAAGTGTTCTGGTGGTAACATCGTACACGTGAAAATACGACATCTTAGGAAAATTTCAATATTTTTGTTTTTCAGGCTAAGTATGTGTGTATGTTTGTTCTTTTGTGGCACTCTAGACATCATTTTCGTAGGTCAGTTTTGATTAATCTTACGTAGATCGATTTGTTTTTTTTTGATCTTGCGAGTGTTACTAAAGGAATTACAGTGATCAAAATTCAATATGGCGACTACCACGCGCCATATTGTGAAAAAGAAAATAATGAAAGTCGACAAACTGTGTCAAGTGGGTCATTGAACAGGTTTTTGAAAGTCATCTTCAGGTTTATGTTATAATTTTACATTTTGAATGACCAATTAGGATTTAGAACGATTTAAAGTGGACTAGCAAACATTATCACTTATACTCTTTTTTTTTAAAGTGAACTTAAAAATACCCGCAACCGGCGTGTGTGTATGACCAATTGTATGAACCTTAAAGAGGCAAAAGGAGTGTGTAGAGATCGTAGCAGGTGGCGTTCTGTGGTTTCTGCCTACCCCCATGGGAAAAAGGCGTGATTGTATGTATGTATGTAACTTAAAAATAGTAGAACACCTGACTGGCTAAAAAGTTAACTTGTTCACTTCTTACGCAATCAGCTTTTTGATATATATTATTTAGCAGAGTAAGGCGCTTTCTTTGAGTCAGAAGAGACGATCTTGTAGTTGCGTAATGTAATGTTTTGTGTCTAGTACTTTTAATTACTTGGCCTACCTACTATTGTATACAATCTATTTTATCTAAATGATCAGACAACTGTGCTGCTGGACGGTTTGTTCCACCACTTTTTCTTTCCGGCTAAAGCACTAGCAAGTGGTGAGGGGCGGGTGTTTTGGAGGACTGCCTTCTGTAATTATGGCGTTCAAAAAGTACTAATCTTCGGCCCAATTTGAATAGATTTTGATATGATCTCGGATCGTATAATCTCGAGCCAATTACTCACGCCGTTTGAGATGAATCAACATTCGCCATTAAGCCAGATAGATAGATTACTATTATTGCCTGGTGAATGTTGCCTGAATACTGATTAACATATAAAATCGTGCCTTCGTCTCATGACGGTCAGCAGAAACTACACAACGCCATCTGCTACGATCCTTAAAATCTCTTTTTGCCTCGTTTATGTTCATACATTTAGTCATACACGCACGCTGGTTGCGAGTAGGATTGATTTATATTGGGAATAATAGGATAGATAAATGATTTTATTTCTTTTAGTACTTTACTTCAAATACTTTTACACGTTAATTACTACTCTGTGAAGAAAAGCCGAAACAAACTCAGAGGTTACAGTCTCTTTTAAAGTCCAAACAAAATTTTGGTCACATCATATAGATTGGTGTCTGAAATTGACTTTTCAGGAAAGAACCACACAGATTGAATAGAACTGTCCAGTCAGTGCATGCATTTGTTAGTAATCATGCGCCTCAACTCAAAACTTAAGGAGCTCTAGGCAAAACAAAAACTATACTTAAATATTAATTCTTTACTCTGATCAACTTAGAAAAGAGGCAACTCCGCAACTTAATAGAAAAGGCCTGAGCTCTCTTTTCGAGCCGTCTTCACAACGTGAATACTACAACACGGTACACATGTCTGGCGAAAGGAACATTGCTCCACTTAAAAAGTAATTAAAACTTTGTTTAATGAAGTATTCATTTCTCTCTTGATTCTCACACTCAAAGTACGGAGCTTTTAAACTCTCGAATTACATCTTAGTTTGTAAGTGGAACGAAATCTTACAGTCTTTACTTGTTACAAAAAACACGACTACTAAAGACTCACGCTCTAAAAGTATGAAACTAGAAAATATTCTCATCTGAAAACAGTGGTAATATACCAATATATTCCTACGGTAGTAAGGTATCATAAACTTTAGGGCAAAGTGGCATACGAGCACGGCTATCAGATGAGAATATTTTCTTGTAAGATTTCGATTTAGTTTTAAACTTTTACCTGTGGCTTCGTTCACGTATTATACACTAGCTTCTGCCCGCGACTTCGTCTGCGTTAAATTTCTTGTTCCCCCGACCCTTCCCGTCGCGTCGAATCGCCTACCCGTGCGATTTTCCCAGTTTTTGCAACATTTTTCATTAGTGCTCCGCTCCTCTTCGTTGTAGAGTAATGTTATATAGCCTATAGCCTTCCTCGATAAATAGGCTACTCAATACAAAAAGAATTTTTCAATTCGGACTAGTAGTTCTTGAGATTAGCGCGTTCAATCAAACAAACAAACAAACTCTTCAGCTTTATAATATTAGTACCTATAGATTATAAATCTTTCTCTTGAATTCCTCTGGCCATTATTGTAAACCGCACTAAAATACGTTGCGTTGTTTAAAAGATCTAAGAGTACAAACACTGTAGAGATAGTTAACAAAATAACGGAACAGATGAACATGCCTACAATGTAGCTGTTGAAATAATCCTCCTATTTCATTCGCCGTAATCGAGTAAAACCTGAAGACTATCGCACATCGGTGAGAGTATGAAATTAGACATAGTTAAGTACCTAAACTATCTTGACTAACTTCTATTGTATAAGCATCCAATGTATGAAACATCGCTAATGCACCTGCGAGCAGAACTAACAGGCACTATCCGCCGGTACGAGGAAGTTTTGAACTTTGGGTCACAATGTTCACGATGTCTGGCAGGTTGCCGAAGTCGCTGAAGTCACGGCGTACCGCTGCGCGCTGAGGGGTGCACCTTTTACCGGTCCGCCGCGACTTCACGGGGGTGGGACGGGCCCCACAACAGGTTGCTTAGTGCCGTACTGAAGATAACACATACATACATGATCAGCCTATAATGTTGCTGCAGCTGGGACAGAGGTCTCCTCTTAGTGAGAGCGAGTGGGCCGTAATCCACCACGCGAATGTCATGTCTTCGAATTTTTGGTTGTGCACAATGTTTTCTTTCACCATTATTAGAGCAGTTGTGATGAAATGATTAACGCAAAATAAAGCGCCTGCCGGGTTTGAACCTATGACCTAAAGTCAAACTCAACCCTTTATTTCAAATAAACCAACTAACTCAGGGGCAACACATTTGAATGCTCGAGGGATCGGTGAGTCAGATAGATGAAGCTAGTTGTCCATGCCATAGCGTATTAGGTAGCTATGCAGGAGAACGGGCAAGAAACTACATGGAGAGTCTTTTAAATCATAATATTGTTACAAAAAATTGTGGGTGTCAGCTCCGACGAACGACTGCAGTTAACTCATTACGAACGATAAAAAAATATATAGATTAGTAAACATAACATGTAACACATAACGTAATGAATCGTAACGGAGAAACTTTGGTTTTACTCCCCAAACATTTTCATACCCCGGGCTTATGACATTTTTTACCGTCTCAACTTTCATATGGTGTTTTGTGTAACTATAATAGAAGGCAGGAAGGCCGTCAGATTCATCGCAGGTGACTAAAGGTGACATCCATTTTTTTTTCAAGACTTTAAAAAATGTCATCCGGTATATGAGAATCGATCCTTAAGGAGTAAACTACAATAACATCCTAAAATTGGTGACGTCATTTATATTGTAGATAAGATAGATAAGATAAGTCTTTATTTGCTTTAAACATGGTATAAAGTTGTTACAGTTTGTTTTTTATATAATGTCCACATGTTTAGCGATACAAAAATTGTATTAATTGCATGCAAAATAATAATAATACAATAATAATACATACATGTAATTAAACATATGGGAATATGGTCAATAGACGAGAACAATGGAAGCGCCCGCAATAATAAAGCACGTATCTCCTCCAGCATCCTTTTCTCTCGACATAACATGAGGAAATCCATCAAAACTATTAGTTGACAATGTTGTCTGTTCGGAACGAGAGTGCTCAAACACGGCGCGGCTGCGGCTAATCCGGCGGATATATAGTGTGCCGCGCCGGATATGATGCGGCGGTCGCAGTAACACGCCCAGGCGTGCCTCGACATGCCCGGACGTGCCTGGACGTGCCAGGACAGCTTTTAATATATAATATGCTGCGGCAGTGAAAATAAATAATGTTTGACGTCGATATGTCGCGATATGTATTGGCGCCGACACGAGGTCCAGCTTCATCTATCATTTAGACTTTAAAGGAACTCGTATTTGAGGGCACTTTTGGTCTTTCAAATTTGTTTTTTCGGAAGAAAATTACATATAATTCAACAAACTAAATCCATTATCATCTGTTTAGCTTTTCCAACTATGTTGGGGTCGGCTTCCAGGGTAATCGGATGCAGTCGAATACCAGTGTTTTACAAGGGTCCCCTGCCTATCTGACCTACACAACCCAGTTACTACTGAGTCACATGATACCTCTTGGTAGAAATCATAATAAAATTAATCGTAAGTCATTTTTTTTAAATTAGGATGAAATTAAACACTATTCGCACGTCAAAATTACATGTGATAGTCCCCGAAAACGTCCGCAATTCACCACTTCCAGTGCCTTCGCTGCAAAGAAGAACAGGTGATAATAAAATCCCCACAGCAGCACAGCTGTCTGTTCTGGTAGATAAACTTGGTTCTGTTCAACAGTAGCAAAGTAATTAACATTACGAGACCCAGCACATTAAATTAAATCACTTGTCATATGTTAGCTAGCCATGCAAATATACCAATAAATACAATTTAAACTATATTCATGCAATAAAAAAATAAACAAAGCATAATCGCACCAACGTTAAAAAAACCGGCCAAGTGCGAGTCGGACTCGCGCACCGAGGATTCCGTACAAACCTGTAGGTATTCTCGGTTTATGCATAAGGTTTATGTTTATGAAAATAAATGTTTTTTTTTATTTTTATATTTCAGTTGATTGAAAGAAAGGTAAATTGCGGTTTACGATTTATGACGTTTTAAAAAAAACTACGTACTCGATCTCGTTCAAACCAATTTTCGGTTGTAGTTTACATGGAAATGTACATCATATATTTTTTTTAGTTTTATAATTCAAAATCAAAATCAAAATCAAAAGTCATTTATTCAAACTAGGCTGAGAGTCAGCACTTTTTGAACGTCAAAGTTACAAAAGACAGTCCCCCCAAAACGCCCGCCCTTCGACACTTCCTAGTGCTTTAGCTGGGAAGAAGAAGTGGCGGAACAAACTCCCCAGCAGCACAGCTGTCTGTTAAGTTAGAAGAACTTGATTCTATACAATTGTAAGGAGGTAACATTATGAGACACAAAACATTAAATTAAATGATTTGCCATCTGTCAGCTAGCCAACCCAATAATCCAGGAAATAAAATGAAATCTATACTCAAGCAAAAGCAAAAAATATTTTTATCATGTAAATAAAGGTACCAAAATAAAAGCCTCGTGGCATAAGGGCGTGACAGCTTACATATGCAATGCTGAATCACGTTCACATAGCTGTTACGACCCGAGTTACAACTCGAGGCCTCAAAATGATAAACTAGGACCATCGGCGTAAAAACAAATAAACAGGTAGGTAATTAACAACAATACCAACATCAAGGTCAGCAAGACGACCAGTCACCACAAGCAGCACCCGTTCACGAGCATAACGCAAAGATCAGCCATTACCCCCCTCGCATTCTCTTAGTTTAAAAGTTACGGGGGGGGGGACACACATTTTACCATTTTGGAAGTGTCTCTCGCACAAACTATTCAGTTTAGAAAAAAATTATATTAGAAACCTCAATACCATTTTTGAAGACCTATTCATAGATACCCCACACGTATGGGTTTGATGAAAAAAACATTTTTGAGTTTCAGTTCTATGTATGGGGAACCCCAAATTTTTTTGTTTTTTTTTTCTATTTTAGTGTGAAAATCTTAATGTGGTTCACACACACACAGAATACATCTACTTACCAAGTTTCAACAGTGTAGTCTTATAGTTTCGGAAAAAAGTGGCTATGACATACGGACGGACAGACAGACAGACAGACAGACATGACGAATCTATAAGGGTTCCTTTTTTTTGCCATTTGGCAACGGAACCGTAATTAAGACTGGTTGTCAGACTTTTGGACTGGTGACGACCCATAACAACAACGACAGCCGGGACCAACGCACTATGGAAAATATAGGTCGGTATCGGATCAAAAATCTGTAACTTCATGAATTTTTGTTGTATCGTGATGAAATTTGGCACAAATATGCAGCAAGGTTCGGAGATTCGAACGATGTGTAGTTTATAGGGTTTTCTTGTATATCTATGTATGTTTTTTTGCATAGAATGAAAAAAATGGGAAAAAATCACGAAAAAAATAGTTAAAAATTTATTTCAAGTGGAATACAAGTTTATAATTACTAAAAAGATTAAACCATGGTTAATTACAACAAGCAAAGTAAACAAAATATATATATATGAAAAAAAATACTAAATTAAAATCATATTACTAATAGGTACATCCTATACTCTGGCTTCAGGAAATGATGTAGCTAGGTACAAATATAAGTAATAACTAAATATAAATATTATTTTTAACTTATACCACTTCAGGATCAGGGTCAGTAAATGTGGGTTCACTTTCAGGTGCCACGTTTAAAAGACTTAGTGCCTCTTCTTCAAGTTCTTTCACATTTCTTACGTACGGTTTTCTCAAACTTGTTATATATGGATCTGACGTGTATAAAAGCGTTTTAAAGACACCTTCATTTGTAGCAGATCGGGAACATTTTCTGGCATGATGAAGTCGTATGTTTCTGTAGTCTTTGTTGCGAGACTCTTGTGCGTCTTCCGATAGCTGTCCAATAGGAAGCACCGCAAAATGTTTGATAACGTTTTGCCCGTGTATGAGTATTTTATGAACGGAGGATGGCATATAATACCAATCGTAATTACTTACATAGATTCTTGCAGTTTCTATTGCATATTCCCCAAATTTTTCAGGGTCGATCATCATTCCAGAAGAAAGAACTTGCAAGATAATGTATAGGCGTTTAATCAATGCCTCATCTACACCTGTTATTTCCGATGAGCAAGTGCTATTATAGAAGAATCTTCGTGCGGTATTGCCATCGTTCGTATTCCCGCTAACTTGCCGAGGTTTGTCGACGATTAATCCCAACTCCTCCCTGAAACGTTTTTGAACAACTTCTTTCTTTTCTTTTTTTAATCTCTTATTTTCCTCAGTTGAAGCAGACCAAGTCTTAAACGAAAGATTATAGGAAATATGCAATATCATTTCCATGCAGCGAATCCAGGCGTGTAAGGTGGACAATCCGTATTGGTAGGCGTTTTCGTTTTCGGGTCTGGCAGTTACTTTCGATAGGTCATTCATTAGCCGTGGAGTAGCCCCACATATCGTGCATGTGGAACCAGATGGAGTATCTGTAAGGACCTGAGCCACCTTTCCATCGATCATCGTTAGAAATAGTTCATGCTTCACATTTACTACAACACCATCTTTGTTTATAAGTGATGCTTGTGCAGCCCTAATTTGTTTTTTAATATCATCAACAACTGCCTTGGTTTTTTCTGGAGTTTCCTTACAAAACTCAATAGAAATGGGTCTGCAAAAACGGACAGATGAAGGTACCGGATTTTGCCAAACAACGGATCCCGATTGCACATCAACTAATCTGATGGGGACTAATGAAGTGATGAACAAATTGGCATCTGAAATTGTTTCTGACTCTTCTGCAAGTATTTGCTTGTATTGGCTTTGACCAGATGAACCATCACATCCCCATTTAGAATAAAGGATCAATGTTCTATGTTGTTTTTGGAAAACAGAATCGATTTTTAAAATTCTAGCAGCAGTATGATCCAATAAATCTTGTATAATAATCACTTTAGCATAAGTATTCGTGATTTCGATTGTAGAAGATGGTGGATAACAGGATCTTTTTATTTCTTGTATTTTGTAGTAAGGCGGGAATATACAACACTTTCGTTCGTTGGTTAAGTTTTTCAGGTACATATATTGTGCTTTTGTTAGATCTAAATCTATAAAAGCACTCAATGCTTCCGTATCGGAAAGAATCTTCATCTGGTCTGAGTCGTTCCACTTACTTGAGATATCTAATTTCTTTTGAGTGTCAGCGGTTCTTAATTCTTCGACAAGATGAGCTTCTGTGTACTCACGTAAAGCCCGTAGTCCCTGCAGATAGGCGTTTTTTATATGCTCGAAGCCATAGTCTTGGAGTAGAAGAGTGTTTTTCCTCTTCTTGGTAGATTCTGAGGAGTCTCCATAAGCCACGCATGCTCGTCCTCGTTGGCCAGATGTTGATGGCGTAGAATATTGTTCAGAATCCGGTAAATTTAACGAATACCTTGAGTCCAACCAAGTACAATACTTCTGTAAAAATGTTTCTTTTTTCCGAGATGCCAGGGCCCAGCGTTTGTTGAAAATAGGAAGAATGTGCCTTTGTATGTCACTAATTATAAAACACAAGTTGTTTTCAGAAACATTCAGCTTTTCCACTAAAACTTTGGATAATGATTCCATGGTCTTGCCGCCCTCTATATAGGGGATTATGAAGTCTCGTTTGGTACAGCTGAAGGAAGACATTTTAACACTTCACAATCTGCAGAAATAATAGGCGTAGATGAGATTTGCTTCACTTGAAGTTACACTGATGTAGATGGTTCGAATAGTTTTTGCTTCCCTTTAAATACTCATTTTACAATATCGAATTGGTACCTACATCATTATTATCTTGTAATTTCCCACGCAAACCGAGTGCAAATTTGATAAGGTCCCTTTGTTATCACGAAATAATGAAGAAAATATCCAAAAAGTTCTATATTGTTCATGTGAATGGTGTCAGTGGTAAACCGCAAAAGATACTAATTTTCGGGTTCTGACTTTTATCAGTTTTTTTCTCATATCTTCTAAAACCGCAAATATCCGCAGCTGATTTTTTTTGCATTCTATTTATGAATAGTTAGACTACTAGTCGACGCAAAAAGTAGCGCTTGGGCAAACGTGGGTAATACTGAAAACCTTTGACGAAAAAACATACAAGTGAAAAAAAAAGGTATGTCACTTTTTAAGTAATTACTGAAATATTTTTCTTTACTTTTAAAATCATTAAGCTGTATCGCAAAAAGCATAAAATAACCTTTCTAAAAATGTATAATACTGCATATCTGTACCAAGTATTTTTTTCACAATATGGTATTGAAACATGTATACGCAAAGACTTGAGTTTGGCACTTCTGTTTTCTATGTATTTCTATCAAAGAAAAAAAAAAAAAATTTCGCGTATTAAGAAAAAAAATCGTAATGAATATTATAATTTGACTATTAGAAAACCTAAAAGAATAGCCATATTAGCCAAATTATGATATTCGTAAAAAGCATTTTTGATATGCGCTTGTTCTACCATTTTCCATAGTGCAACGGTTTAACGTGACTTCCGAAGCAGGGAAGGGTCCTAGTATGTAAAGACCAAACTACGAACCAACCGCGGCAAGCGTACCTTAACCTTATCGACCAATCCATGCCATTGTTATTACTTAGACTGGATTTAACGAACCAGATTATGATTCAGAAATTTGATACAAACCTTGGTAAAATACCAAATATTTCAAATAAGATCCTCAAGAATTAAAATCCTAAGGCATCGCACAAACTCAGTTGTATTTGCTAACAATGCTAAACCTACAGGTATTGAACAGAGACTCGAGCAACATTCAAGTTTCTGAATCTAACACAATGGCAAAACTCAAACCATATTTATTATACTCCAACAAAGCTTTCAATAAACTAATGACATATACTTACATAACACTGCTGTGACATTATAATATGATATCTGATCGGAAGGAGCGTTTCAATGAGTAACCAGTTGTTTGTGGTCCGGATTACCGAATATCCACGATAACGAGGACCCGGGGTGAAAGGGAACATTCAATACATTGTGTAGCCCAGGACTATTGATGTATTGAATTCGAGCTAGTTATTCAATCAAGTGAAAAGCTATTATTATGGACATATTCTATTAGTGTATAACCGACGCGACGCCCGAATTGCGGAACGGAATTTTTAAGGATCTAGCTAAACCATTGTCTATATATTCGATTCCATCTGAAGAATACGTGAGTTTATAAATGCGTATATGTAATTATGTATAGACCATTAAACTATTGGTGCAGAGGTCCAGCTAGTCTAGCCAATAATGCGCCTCTAGAGCAAGATGTAATATATGGCGGGAGTTGTATAAACCTCTGTTAATTTTATTGAACCATCTGCGAGTCTTCCGCCTTTTGCATGCGTTATCGTGGCCCACTTCGAAATCTCAAAATAGACTTCGAACTCATTTCGCCCAGAGTAAAGACAGTCTCCACAGATGGAGGTCCACGGATGACTCAGATCTCAACTGCATAAGCAGCACTTCCCCACAGACAACGGCCCACCTGCATCCTGCACCGCATGCTCTGGCACCTGAGCATTTGATGATCTTATGACTGCGGCAGTGAGCGGAGTTCGTGCAGATGAATTTTGGGCCAAAGTTGTTTGAACTTTTTGCCATTGATACGCTCAGAAGGAGATTAAACTGTTGGAGTAGAATGCTAGAAATACAAATGTTATAAGTTCAAACTGGAGCATCGTGCACTCACATGTGTAGATTATAACCGCTATTTATTTTGTCTGTGTTGAAGAAAGTGAAACGTTGATTTTTTTACGAAACATTTTAAGTCCATCACTGTTCAAAGCAAAGGAGAGCTTCAGTCAGTCGGGACAGCGTATAAAAACGAAACTAAGTGTAACTGCCAAACTATACGGGCCACAAGAGTCCACAAAACAACGGATGCTGTTTGTCAGGAAGGACTGATCTTAGCTGCCACGGCTTATTTTAATTTCTGATTTGCTATTTTTCTTTTGGTTTTTAGTACGGACGCTTTTAATGTGCATGTATTTTTACATGTAGGTTGATAATTCAATATGAATGATGAAACCAATTTTTAAACGCTTTATATTAGCTTCACTTGTATGTTTGTAACCGACTCCTTATAGCGCGATTTTGACCCATTTTAAACGACCAGATTTCATTTAAACTCGTTAGACTTATTGAGGACTGATGACAAGACTATAATTTCATAAATTTCTGCCATTATCCTTGCCAGGATTACCAGGACAGCAAAAAAACTGTCTTCAAAAACTACGCTGACATACGTCACAAACTACGCTGACATACGTTTCAAAATTCGAAACACCGTAAAAAATAGAAAATAAATAATAGTTAAAAAAAAAAAAACACGCTTCCATAGAAAACCAAACTAAAAAGTAGAAAATAATGGAAAAAAGCGTGGGGTGCTTTTTAAGGTATCTTTTATTGATATCAGGCACCCCACGCTTCTTTTCCATTATTTTCTACTTTTTAGTTTGGTTTTCTATGGAAGCGTGCTTTTTACTTTTTTTTACTATTATTATATTATTTTCTATTTTTTATAACAATATTTTGATTTAAAGTGCGCATGGAGTTTTCTGCTCGTTCTTCTGCAAAGGTACCTACTACGGTTTAGAATGGGCGATTAGCTTAATATTTCCGACCGACCGAATCCTGGACAATTCAAAAGTGCCTGTAATTGGTTTATTTGTAATAAACGCTTTGAGTTAGAGTTTGGATGGACGCGGCAGGCACATGATGTGCGGCTTGCCGACCACGCTCCAACGAATCAATGGCAATTATTATATTGGACGGCGAACCGAACTGTACCCAATGGCTGTTGATCCCAATTTGTATAAACGACGTATTTCAATCGAAATTCAAAACAAACGGTTGAGTTGTGGTACTCTTTGATTGCGTTTTGGGTCATCATCTCCTGCCCTTATCAAAATTTATCTGGGGTCGACGTAATGTCTTTTTCTTCCACACTTCTCTATTAGTCGTCATCTATTACAGTATTTATTTATTTTGCTTCAGGTTCTGTGAGACATACCCAAACTAAACTAGGGCTTATATCTTCAAAGTCAGTCCTACTGAGATCGTGTCAACGTGAATGACGCGTGACTAAAATTATTATTATTAAACTATATTAGTTAGTAAATATCGTGTTTGTGTTTTGGCGTATGTGTGTTCTGTTATAAGGCAGGATTTCATTTAGCTAAGGGAATGAATGGCCGATGGGGCGGGAGTTGCCCGGTAGGCTCCACACAAGATGGGCCGATCGCCTGGTCAAGGTCGCAGGCCATGATTGGGTGAGGCCTACGTATAGCAGTGGACGTTTGCCGGCTGAATGATGATGAAGATCAGTTCTTACCTGCTGCTGGTTCTCGCGCTGGGTGACCAGGCGAGCCTCCACGCAGTCGCGCGTCTCCAGGAAGGCGCGGCGCTGCGCCAGCTCGCGCGGGTGGTGCGTCATGATCCCAGCCACGTTGCACGCGATCATCGTCGCCAGTGAGCAGTACAGAAGCTGAGGACAAGTATCACAAGTCAACTGCTGGCTTTGAGGAAGTGTTAAAGGCATTATTCATTGTAATTGAACTTGAAATAATTCCATTCCGCTTACCTAAAAATATTATGCACACGATTATATGAAGTGAAAAATAAAAGAGGCACCTATTTTGTGAGCCTCAAATTGATATTCTGGTGTCTAAAATATTAACGGTCTTATGCATAAAAAATCTTATCGAAGGCTTAAGACATCAATACGCCTTTAAAACCTTTTATAACATTTTGTATTTATAAACGCTCTATAACTAATATATTTTATCATTTATAAAATCCAAATGATGCAATTCTAATGAAATCATTCGATCAAACGAGGATGTCAGTCTCGTTTGATTGACTGACTGAATGTCAGTCTATACACCGAGTAATTGTGACCACAGAAATTATTACGTACTGTGAGGTATTTTATTGTCTGCAGTTGCAACACCTCTGACGTGTTGACGTCATTATTATTTAAATTTGACAGTTAATTTGTAAATTGTAACTGTCGAATCGAGCTGAATGTGTGCAATTTGAGAGAGCAATGTCATGTAATGTATTACTGTAGGCTGCCGACGTTACAAAAAGGTAAAAGAGAAGTCAGCCATGTAGATACTCACGTGCGACTCATCGGCTTCGTCCAGCATGAGATGGGCGCCGACGTCGACGATGCCGAGCGCCAGGCCGGCCACGGCGGCCTCCACCAGCCGCACCGGCAGCGTGGCGTATGTCGCGTACGTGAACAGGGCACAGGCGCCTGTGCTGATGCTCATCTTACTGCACACAGAAAAAATAACATTGAGCTTACATTCAACAACTATCTAACGACAAAAATATGAGACAGCATACAGACAGTTTTGTAATAAGGGGGTCGGTTGAAAGACTCAACCGACCCCCTTATTACAATACAATGTTTTCCTTTACACCATGTTAAACCACAAAGCCAGATTTTGAATTAAGAACTCAGTAGTCATTGTAATTTACAAACTTTTTTTTACAAACGGACAACACTACCTTGTCTGTTTTGTAACTTCTACCCTTTGCTAAGTTGTGCTATTTGTACTTTACCCGAATGGAAATACAGATGGAAATGCTTAAACTGGCTCAGAGCTTTAAGGCTTTGGCTTTTATAATAAGGCGTAACATTTGAGCACTGTATTCGTGTAACACACTACCATTAACAATCTGAATCATTTTAAAGGCTAATCCGTTGCTGCATATGTTCGAAAAAATTGTTTGCTTAGCAACGTAAATAATGCATTGAAAGTTGTTTAATAGTATGGTACACAATTAGGATGCTGTCTACATTTTTAGATAAGGGCGGGACAAAGATCAAGATGTTATACAAAATGTATTGTTTGTACAATAGTTGTGCCTTCACTACACACGTCTAGACGCCAGATGGTGGCGGTCGCACAGGCCCGGGCGTCGGGTCGCCGCCCGTCTCTAAAGACTATTAACACTTATTCACGTTACAAACGTTTTAACCGGGTTTGTGACGTCATGCTTAGTTAAACCCTTCATTCATACGGTTCTATTACTGATCCTCCTCTGCCTAGTATTTTCCCAACTTTGTTGAGGTCAGCTTCCAGACTAACGGCATGCAGCTGAATATTAGTATTTTAAATGGAGCGACTGCCTATCTGACCTACTCAACCCACATACTGGGTAACACGATACCCCTTGGTAAGACTGGCTGTCAGACTTTCGGGCTGTTGATGACCTGTAACGACTGTCAAAAATCCACAAATGACAGCTGGGACTAACGGTTTAGCGTGCTTTCAGAGGCATGTCTTGGTCTTGGTATGTAACGATGGTCCCCCATCCACGAACCAACCGCGGTAAGCGTAGCTTAACCTGATCAATCGATCCCTATGACTGTATTTTTTTTCAGATCCATCATCAGAACAGGTCCATGGTCCAGACCATTTATTGTATTGTCATCGAAGAATCATACGTACACCAGATTTGAGCCCAATTGGACACCGGGAAGTGTTTCTCATTTAGCTTCAAAGATTTGTGCCGAATACACATAGACACATATAAACATTGCAAGTAAAATAAATAATATCTAAAAAAGCTTGTATTGAAGGCAGGGTACAGTCGTCAGAACGGGAACACCTTCCGGCTCTCAGGCGCGCCGCATTACCTCGAACGACCACTTTCCGGTGCTCGTAAACGCTCTCCCCCTCCGCCTTAATACCCTTCACCCGCCGTCGTTAAAAATGAAACAATAACACCGCTAACGACTGGCAAATTTGCCCAAATATTGTCCGAGTAATGCACTATCCGATAACAACTCGCCGTAAAAACGTTCACCGACAATAAAGACGGCGATAAAACCGCGCACGGCTCGCTTTGATCTAAACTCGGTACAAACACGTCGGCGGCCACACTTGCAAACTTCGTTTGAAACGGATTTGCGAAGTTCCAGTAACATTTGGAACAGTTTTGAAAATCTGGTGGTGTAGGCAAATGGACCCTTGCTCTGCGGTTTGTTTGAGGGCGGTGGGTGGAGTGGAAAGTTTAAATTTTGAATTTGACACAAGTTGCGTCGGTTGCGGGCCCGACTACTGGTCTCTCTTCTAGGAGTCGGCCACGCCGAGGTCACTTCTATTTGTTCTATAGTTGCGAGGTTTTGACTTGTGACTCCGACCGCCTGTTGACATCGCGCCTCGTATTGTTGAGCGAGCTCGCTGTGAATGTGGTGAGCAAACGTCGGAAGGGTAAGCTGTAATGAACCCGCACTTAACATTTACACTCTTATTAATTTCGCCATTTGCAAGGATTTAACTTTTAATGTAGTCTCTACATTGTGTTCTTATAATTCTAGGGATTCCACTTCAGTTTTTAGGGAAAGCAGTAGGAAATGGTAAAGCGCGGAGGTTTTGAGGATTATATTATGTAGTTTTGACGTTCAAAAAGCGCTGACCCACGGCCTAGTTTGAATAAGTAACTTTTGTTAGCCGTTTTTTAACGTCACACTTCCACAAGATAGTCCGCCAAAACGCGAGCCCTTCACCAGATTCTAGTGTTTTAGCTAGTTATTAGTATTGAAGGAAGACTCACCGCAACACGGAGGTGCCAGCCAGGGCCAGTTCAATGAGCAGGAAGGTGACCAGCACCACATATGAGATGGTCAGCAGGTAGATTTCATTCATAGCCGGGCGGCTCAGGCACGCCAGAAGGCCTGAAACAAACATATTATAAGTCATTCTGATATACACCAACATTATACAACATTATTTTTAGTATATGCGAAACCTGAATATAGTTTGTTCAGAATCAGTAACTGAATCGATTCCAATAATTTTTACACCATGTTATATTTTGTACCAAAAATATTTAATTACGCTTCCAAGTAGGACACCGAACGACAACACGTATCCGCATACATCTGTGCGGGTCACGGCAGTTTATCGAGACGTGGGCGCACTGCGAGACGGCGATGGCGGGTAACAACTCCCTTCCTCCCCTCAGTAGCCTGAATGCCACCGATCGATGCATACGTATCGCGCGCGCGCGCGCCGCGGGCCGACAGTGTTTTGTTTCGATTTTAAAATTATCATGTCTTTCTCGTACTCAGACGTAGATGGTACGTACACTAGCTGTTTGTGGTGATAACACATCCCTGGCAGTGCGTCAGTGCATAAAAGAAAGTTTCGAACAGTTGCTTCAGTTTGTAAATAGTGATTACGCCAATTATTGTAGATAGTGATGATTAACATTTTTAAATACGCCAAGATAGTCAAGGGTAGAAATTTATTATTTGTTTACAGCCTGCTGTGGTTCAGAAATGCGATTTTTAGCAATTTTCATCCATTTTGAACTTTAAGTTGTTGGCATAAGGTGCAACAAATGGTATTGATTACATTTTACCACTTACTACTGCATTTACGAATAAAGTACATAATAATATCTACCTACACTTGACCATTACGACAGTCCAAAGCCTGCAAGTGTGATGGAAAATGTTTATCACCAACTAATACATAAACAATCACTGTGGCAAATTATTATCAATGAGTGAGAGAGAGAGCCGCGCGCGCGGCTGGCGTGGGTGCCCTGCGATAGGCTGCATATGTTTTTGCGAGGACAATCAGGTACCATAACAAGCTTATAACTTTGTGATTATTAATGATACAGTTTTGAAATTTTTTTCATAGATTCTTTACATAAAAATACTAGACCCGTGTTTCGGGTTTCGCATAAACAAAAATTAATGTTGTATAAGTTAAATTTAGGAACAAAAACACATTGACATTTAATTATAATAGAAACGATGATACCTACAAAAGTTATAAACTGTGCCACAACAGACTATCAACGCCCGCTTAAACACATGAAACATATTGTTCCAGACTACACTGTGACATGGGAACAGTTCGGCTAAGAATTTAAATTTAAGCTTAAATCGAATCAAAAATATACAAAAGAAAAACTACGTGTTTATATTTTGAGTAGTGTGTGTGTGTATGTCAGATCTTTCAAAAGGTTGCATTTGAAATAAAGCGCTTTTGCATAGCATTGTGTGGAGTCTAGATTGAGTATGGTGTGCATGGAGCGACAGTGATCGTTTATACGTGGTCCTGGCACATCCTGGCAACGGTATTTTACATAAATCGTACGTTAAATTATTTTGTACGAAAATTAAAATCATATGCCAGTTGATTCTTTGAGGTGGTCTCATCAATACCTAAGAGTTAAGGGATATCAAAAGCAACACCTTGTATAAAATTAGGAGGAGATAAATAAATCCACAAACATCTTTACGGGATTAGTTTTTGGCCAAAATACGTCATCATCACATTATCATTTCACCAAAAGACGTCCACTGCTGGGCGTAGGCCTTTTTCCATAATCGCCACGCTTGGCAGACGGGTTGGCGATCGCCAGTATATTGGTAAAATGCATAGCGAGCGCTGCCGCTCATTCTCTAGTGAGTCCCTTAGTCACATATAATTACACCCACGGGAAGAAATGGGGTGGGGCTATTCTTTAGGTCGGACACCACACGGAACTAAAATACGTACCACAACTTAACCATTAGATAGCTAATGGTTAAGTTGTGGCATATCTAAGCATAGTTACCTACTTCAATTAGTTGCAGTTAGTAAGTTCCACGGTAGACCGGCAGGTTTCTCAAGCACTTTACAGATTAATTAACGTATCAATTGATTGTCTGTTACACGGCTTGTCTTCAGCGACGTAGATTATTGTAACCATATAACAAATCAGTCATATTGTTATAACTATTTTTATATAAACAATAGTTTACCAAGTCCAGAACCAGTCAAAGTGGCGGTGCTTTGGGGAGGCCTATGTCCAGCAGTGGACGTCTTTCGGCTGATGATGACGACAAACCAACAAGCCAAAGGGGCAATTCTCGATATTTAAATAACGTTCACAGTCTGTCAAATCTGGTTGGCTGGTCTCAATCTATCAAAAACACCACGAGTGTCCATACATTTTTGACAAGTTGATTGTCGCCAAGATGAGACTGCGACTACATATTGAACGATTTTAATAACGAGAATTGCCCTTCTGTTATATTGTTAAAATGTTCCGTAACTGATTTATTTGTTTTAATTGAATTAATTTAAATATCATGTTTTATTAATTTTAGTGAGCGATATAGAAAGTAGGTAATGAAGTTATTAATATTATTGTCATCATTTCTAAAAACCGATGACAAATGACACATAGCGTCATCACTACATTGTCACATATGAACAACACATCACTCTGACGTCACGAAACAATACCGGTACTAGTCGGAGGATCCACACTCATGTATAGAAAATAAGTATACTTTACACACTGATCCGCATACCTCTTTAACCAAACTAGCATTTAATAATCACTATTTCCAAAAACGTTTTAGTCATGTTTAGAAATGGTCTTTGCTACTTTCTCTCAATAAATACCATCTGTATATGTGCCACAATGTAACTATCGCCAGACCGTGTAAGCTATAGCATAAGCCACTTCTCCTTCTAATTTGAAGTCTTCGTTCCACCAATAATTGTCTTCTACGGTGTCCTTCTCACCGTTCTGGCTTCATTAATTCTTCTTTCTTTGTCCAAGCGGTTTTTCTTTGGAATGCGCTCCCTCTGAACACCAGGACGGCAACAAGTCGCTTATCTTTTAAATCGTGAACATATCCGTCAGAAGGTGGCAGAAACATACCAGCGCTGATTTGCTGGCTTCGTTTTCTCTTCTACCGATCGTTAGTTCTCTTGACACAGTTTTTTTTTGTTTATATGTATGTATGTATATATATGTATTAGTATTTATAGTTGTATTTTATAGTTGTTTCCGATATATCTATAATCTATCACATTTGTTGCACCTGCCTTGTTTTATCTCTGCATCACCCTAAGGTTGACTGGTAGAAAATGCCTCAGGCATTAAGTCCGCCTTTGTACAGTATTTTTTTACTTGTGCATAAGGTTTAAATAAATAAGTTGGGTTAGACATGTAGAGGCTAAGAAAATCACAGCTGATCGTGGTCAGACAGCCGTGATCAGAGTACATTGATCAGCACGTACTGCTCAGTTCAACGATCAGTGTGCTCGGCCCGAGGATAACGCTGCACTTAGTCGAACCAGATAAGATGCATTAACACAGAGAATAGATACGTTGTCACGTAAGTCGCTAATGGCGAACACAGTCTAAGCTGATTTGGACTTACTCTCAAGTATTCTCAATGAAAACACATTAGGAATAAATTAAGGACTACTTAAAAACAAACAACTAGATACTGATGAGCTCCGTGTGGTGCCGGACAAAAACACTAGCAACAGCCCATTTGTGTCGTAAGTGGCGACTAAGAAACTCACTAGAGAATGGGCAGCAGCGTTTTATATGCTTTTACCATTATACTGCGATCGCCAACCCGCTTGCTAAGCGAAGCGATTGTGACAGACCCCAAATTGAGGGAGGTCTGTGTCCAGCAGTGGACGTCTTTCGGCTGAAATGATGATGATGATGATGATGATGATGAGCGATGAGATATAATTTTAACGAGTTATAATATTTGTTGTGTTCATATTCCCATCATTTCCGTAAACTGATGATGCAGTGAAGAAGAATAAAGATGAAGTAAAGCACATAGTCAGCTACTCAGTATTGTTAATAATTACGGGAAATAGCGAGATAGCCCCAACACAAGTATTATGAATTAATTACTGGGGATGTCTCATTTATAATCCATGATCCACCCATCCACTGATTTGGGGCAAATAGACATATTTTCATTTCGTTCATTTACCTACGTACACACATAATTTATGTATCAATCCAACTTGGTCAGTTCCCTGAGGCCTAATTTACAAACAATATATTGTAACAGTAGCAAGCTACCATAAGCTTTAGTGCAAAGTGGCACACGAGCACGGCTTTCAGATGAGAATATGAGAATATTTTTTTATGGCAAAACTAATTTAAAGTAAAAAAAAAAAAAATAGTATAGAAATATAATAAATTACAAGTTGCCTCTGATAATAGTTTTACTGTGCTACCTATCAAATTCCTTGTGTTAAAAGTAGGTATTTTATTAAATAAACTTTTTAATTTTTTATACTTAGTTGTGGTACCTACCTCACACAAAACCGTATACTTTCATTACTAAGTAAATAATAGTGAAAGGAAGTTATAATACCTTTTGAAACAACGTTTTTAATTGTTTTATTTAAGACGGTATGAAAGAAGGAAGAATCGTATGGATGGACTATGTGAGTGATGATATGGATAGAAAGGGGATGACTACTGAGATGGCGACTAATAGAGAAGTGTGGGAGAAAATACATATTGCGTCGACCCAAAATAATGTTTTAAATAAGACGGATATTAAGGTTACTAAGGTAAAAACAAAAAGAATTGAAACAAGAACCTCCTCTTTTTGAAGGCGTTTAAAAAAGTAACTACAGCAGTAGAAGATGTTTATACTCACAGGCGTATACCAGAGCAGCCACTCCGAAGATGGTGATGTTCACGATGTGTGCAATGCGTTCCTTCTCGTAGAACTCCTGCTGCTCACGCAGCTCGTTGAACGCCGCCAGCTCCTCGTGATACCGGGCGGTCGTGACGTTCACGTATCGGTTATGGTCATGGTATGGGCTGTGGACAGACAACTAATCAGTACGAGGTCTCCTCTCTCCCAAGAGATGTCTTGCATGCTTTGCTAGACTAGCATTTGAACGAAAATTTCAGGTCTAAAAATACACTTAAAGAAGCTGAGAGTCACTAGTGCTCTCCATTATTGTAACAATTTCTTTGTCCTGTAATATGGCAGGGAGTAATTAAGGGTTAAGTTCCATCTTTTTGCTATCCACATCCACACTTCCACACTAATATTATAAATGCAAAAGTAACTCTGTCTGTCTGTCTGTCTCGCTTGCCTGCTAAAACTACTGAACCGATTTGATTGAAAGGTACACAGATAGTTTAGAGCCTGAGAAAGGACATAGGCTACTTTTTATCCCGGTAGTATGTTCCCGCGGGATAATTTCCGACCTCCACGCGGGCGAAGCCGCTGGCAAAAGCTAGTACTATATAACTTTGCATGCACAATGTTTTGCGTGCGTTACATTACGCACTGTCGTAAACCGAAAATCAACCCCAATTTATTTGCTCGACGTATTCAACATACTTGATGTCTAAGTAGGTGTTGTTGATCGCGTTCTTGCCGAGCCAATCCTGCGCGATCAGCAGCGTGCGCAGCTGGACGGCCATCAGAAGGACGGTCACCGTCAGCAGGAGGCCCAGCAGGTGCGTCATGTTCGTCTGGTTCATACGTAGGAAATAACGCTGGTACAGCATTTCCACCTGGGGACAAGCAGAAGGGTTTAATGAGACTTGCGATTGAAGAAACAATTTACTCGTTCTTTCAGGCGGATGTCACATATTCGCCTTGAAACCAAAATAGCGAAACCATGACTTGTTTATTGTGAGACAAGGAGACAAGTGAAACAAGCGAAACGGGCTGTTTTAACGCAAACATTTGATTACAATTCTATGACTACATCTGTTCTGAAGCCAGTAACATTTCTGCGCTCTATGCGGTGCTCTGTTTGTTTCGCAAGTATCTGTGTCAGTTGACAAGTTTAAAAAGACATAGGGATCACTTAACCCTTCGGGGAAAACTAGGTGTGATGTAATGTTACGTTGGTAATAGAATAGCGTGCCGCCCAAATCACTATGTATTCATATATGTATTTACTTAGAAAATATCTAGTGTCAAAGCAATTCTATGTATAAAGATACTCTAATTCTTGAGCTCTTTCAACAAAGGTTTCATAACCAAAAGCGTTGAATGCTGGGAGCGTGTCTCACGCCCGACGTGGCCACGATTATACGTGAGACGATATCATACGATCTCACTCGTCTTTGTCGTCTTTACAGCACAGCAAATCTATTGTAATGCTGCTACAGGAGGAGAAACAATAGGAGCTGCGGGCTGAAATGTATTGAAGTGTTAATATTCTCTTTATCAAGCGTCAAGAACTGGGTTTGGGGTTTTGCTGACCTGTCCTAACAGACGGATGCATGCAATACATGGTAATTGCGTAAAACATTATAAGTATATAGGAGCGGCTTTCACTTTGACAGTTCAACAATATTCATTGCGTTATTTACGTTGTTGGGCAGACACATTTTACAAACATACGAAGTAATGGATTAGCAGCATCCTTCAAAATGGTTCGGATTCTGATTGATAGAGTGTACCGCAATGAGGGTGCTGGTTATTGGTACTGGATTAATTTCGATACAGTCATGTTGAATTAGAGTATACGGGATACATTGATACGGTCTTGTTCGTTTAATTCTGTCCATATTTAGTTCTGTTTCGTCCATATTTACTTATGTGAAGGTTCCATGGTATCCCGCAAAATTCGGTTTTACTTCTATGTTTTTGCTTTTATAGCAGGACAACGTCAGATGGTATGTTGATTGAACTATGATTCGCGCTGTACATCAACATCTGTGTGGCGGTGATTTTCTCAATCTTATTTGATATATTAGCTTCAATAAATTGACCAGATAATAATATCACAATAAGAAAATCAACAAAAATTTACGAAAATAAGATGAGTAGGTACAGTCAGTTCCCTGCATTAACTGACCCCTTTTCCTCATTTCTTCTGTGTAGGAGGGGTCAGATAATGCAGGACCAGATAATAAACTGACTGTATCTATCGAATAATCGGGTTAGATAGAGACGATTAAGTTAGACAACAACGAAAATGTAAAAATGATAATTATAGACTGGAGCTGTTAAATGCATATGTATTCCGAAGAACAAAGAAAATACATAAAATGTATGTAGTTAGACTTAAACAAATTCACAATCACAAAAAACGCCTGATGAAGTCTTCAATGCTAATATTGAAATGTGTCTTTGATTTATTGTTCTAAATCTAAACAAATTAAGGCCAGTTACAATGTCACACCACAGCTATAATGTGATCTTGTTTAGCAAAAAAACTAATGCTTAATGAGAACTTGTATATATTGTGGTTAAACGATACGAGTTACGTCAAGGGACTATCTCGAAATCATAAAGATTTTTGGAACCGAAGCTGTTCAGCTCTCATTGGTCGGTGTCATTCAGTGGTGATCACGACACAATTCTAATTTTTCTTGTAAACGTTGTCGTTCGAAGTTGCCTTTTATGCGCCTAATTGAAATACTACTCGTACTAATATTATAAATGTGTAAGTGCTCCACATGTTTCTTACTCAATCACGCAGAAAAAACGCATTTGGATGAAATTGGCATATAGATAGTAGCTTATAACCTGAATTAACACTGAATTAACACACAAGGATACTTTTTATCCCGGTAGTACGTTCTCGTGGGATAATTCTCGACCTTCACGTGGGCGATGCCGCTGGCAACATCTAGTTTGAATAAAATGATTTCATTTTAGACGTTACGGTCCGAAATTCTTTATTATTGGTTGTTATTATTATTATTTATTTATTTGCTAAGGCACAAAGTCCCAATAACTAAAACACAAATACATCAAATTAAAATACTTAAATTAAATTCAAATACATTAAATTAAAATACTTTAAATCAAAATACATTAAATGAAGACGACGTGACGTCATGGCAAGAATGTCATTTGGTTTAAATATTTCATTTTTGAAATACTATTAAATATGTTTTTTTTTTTATATTTTTTGAATGTGGGAACGTTGTAGGATTTGTAGACTGTAGACAATTTTCTAGTTTATTAAGAACCTGGTACTTGTTGCCAGGCCTACACTGACCCCCATTATTTTTAAAAGAGTAACCATGGAGTTTATTGCCGTGCAACAAGCTTCTGACGTTTCATAAGTAACCATGTAGGTTTATGTACAACAAAAAATTAAACTCAAAAGCAAAAAATAATAAACCTTAAAATTATGAGTCGGCGCTTTGAGTGATCTTAATTCATTGATTTTTCAGCGCCGACTCAAAATTTAAAGGTTTATTATTTTTTGCTTTTAAGTTTTTTCGGCGGTTTAATTTTTTGTTATTTTTTTTTATTTTATAATTTTTTGAGACTTTACTGTACTAATAATACTTGGGAAGGTATACACTATCCAATAAAAAAAGAATTATCAAAATAGAACTACTCTGTATAAAGTTATAGGTTGGTTGGTTGGTTGGTTGGTTGGTTGGTTGGTTGGTTGGTTGGTTGATTGGTTGGTTGATTGGTTGTTGTTGGTTGTTGTTGTTGTTATAGTTGTTCTGAGTTAAACATTACAATCAGTGGGTGAACAATCAAACATCCCCTGTTTTTCGACCCTTAGGGTTCGATTTTGTTTTTCAAATTTATATGGGACTACCTTTGGAGTATACCCTTTCCAATAAAAAAGAATTATCACAATCGGACGACTATGTAAAAAGTTATGCGTAGTCATACATAAAAATAAACATTAAAAAAATAACATATACGCATCGAATTGAGAACCTCCTCCGTTTTTTTCGTCGGTTAAAAATAAAAAATGTTCTGATTTGAAATTAAGGGTTACAGGGAAGAAGCTGAATAAAATTTTACTTTATTTAGTTTTGTAGTCTCCGTTATTAAATTTCATACGAGTAATTGAACTAACTTTCCCAGTCGTAGTTCACAGTTTGTAAAACACAATCCTCGCTACGGAATAACTCGAGGAACTAAACTAAAACTCTCGTGTAGATTAAAAGTTAATTGCCTTTAAAGGAGAGAAGTTCTGAACTAAACGCTTCCTGTAACTGACTTCTGTGACTGAGTTTCTGAAAGCCGGTTGCGGTGACAGCCGGCACAAAACGTTTGTAAGTTATTCATTTAAGTTTTTGTTTGTGAATAGTTTGACAAACTTACTATATGACGAGAAAATATTTTTATTTGTAACGGTAATAAGTTAGCGATCGCAGTATGGTGGTGAAATGTATGGAGAACGCTGCTGCCCATTCTCTAGTAAGTCCTTTAGTCGCCTCTTACGACAACAACAGGAAGAAATGAGATGGTGCTGTTGTTTATGTGCGGCACCACACTGATGTGAACTTTAAGCGGTCGCTATTTTTGTCATTTCGATCATTTCCTTTTGTTTTTTTTTCTCTCAGTTACTTTTAATAATGATCTGGCAGCTTAAGTAATTCATTCGGCTTATATAAATGTACTTTCTTTGGTATTGTTCGTCGATTCGTTGAGCTTCTTAAGTTCTGAGTAGAACTGCACGATTACTAACAAATGCGTCACGCATCTGTGCGGTTCTTTCCACAAAAGACCATTTTAGACATCAATCTACATGGTCTTTAGATGATCTGACCAATATTATGTGTGGATTTTAAAAGAGACTGTGACCTCTCATTTTTTTTTGCGCCCTTTTTGCATAATGAGGCGAAAGGAAAACGCCGAGCTCATGTAGTTTTAATAATATGATTGACGTGTAAAAATATTTTTACAAACCGACTTACAGATATAAAAGAATACATCAATTTTATTAAAGAGAACGTAACCCAGCGATAACAGAAAAAGGCGTTGTGAAAAGAAAATAAAATCATTTTAATGCGTCGAACGAAACATAACAGAAATAATCCCGACCCGCCATTTGACAGTGTCAAATCCACCCAACAGATAAATTTACCATCTCATCCCAAAAAAAAAATCAAGTGGTTATAAAAATGTGTCCTTATTGGTAGACGAGCGACGATATCCTATAAATGAGTAGAGGAAGGAGGAGGGGGGAGGGTAAGGAACCGATAATGGCCCACAATGGACCCTGAGATGCTTTAACTTACAAATAATTCCGAGACGCTTAGCCGGCCTTCAGTCGCCTATTATCATTTTGTTGAACATTATTCAGATAAATAATTTGGAGTCTGTATGCTTTGATAGCTATTCCTGCCTGGTCTTTGCTCCTTAGGGAAAACTCGGATACGTTGCGTACAGTCGAACTTTGTGCTTGTTGGGATTAGTTTCAGATTAATACCCTTCAAATGGATGAAGGATGTCACTTTTAAACAATCTTAATTGAAGCATGGGGGTGGGCAGGTCACATCAGCCGCATCCAGGATGACTGCTCGGCAAAAGTGTCCGCATGATAGATGCCTGAAGACGAACGGTGTAGCCAATGTAGGCCCAGAAAGCGGTGGGCTGGTTCGAATTTGCGCGGGAAAAGACTTTCTGGGAGGACTTGAGTAAAATGTTTCCAAAGCTGGGACACAAGCCTCCTCTCTGTGGGAGGAGGTGGGGTATAAATATATAATAATATAATATATTATTTATTTATTTTATTTTCATTTTCTAATTTTTTACTTTCTTTTCTTTAAAATTGTTTTCTTTTTCATTATTTTTATAATATTAGTGTAACTGTCATGCATGTACAGCTGTTCACCTCTTAGTGTGTTTAAAGTTTTAATTATTATTGGTAATCTGTGAACAGCGCTGTGGGTTACATTATTATTTATGTAACTTGTGTTTTCCTTTATGTAATATTGCATAATGTAACTGTTTGGTGTTACTACTTAATAAAATAAAATAAAATAAAATATATCTTAGGACAACACAACGTTATGTAATCCCAAACTAGGCAGAGCCTGTACTATGGTAACCAGACAACTGATAAACATACTTATATATTTCTAAATACATACATATTATATATAAATTACACCCAGACACAGAACAAATGATTGTGCTCATCACACAAAGATTTGTTCTGGGTGGGAATCGAACCCACGATCTGAGTCTTAGCAGTCAGGGTCACTAACCACTAGACTAACAGGCCAGTCAAAATGCCACCATGCGGGTCCACTGCGGTTTGGGGGTATAACACAAGTCTTCGAATTATTGGTTCTAGGACATGTCGTTCTCTTCACGATGTTTTCCTTCATCTTTTTGAGAGCAGTGTTGTTGAAATTATGTGCATAATGGCCTTCCTGGGTTTAATTCGAATCTCGGTAAATTCTTTTTAAAGGCAGAAAAAAAAAACAACTTTCGAAAGTAGCAAAATGATTGGCAAGCATACAGACGTAGGTAAACAGGCATGTTGGAAAAACAAGGTACAACTATATGTTTATCACAACAAACGGTACAACGTTACTTGTTGAGAGGATTTTCTGAGACAAATCCAAGTTATGAATGAATTCGTTTTAATGTTTGGATACATTTTTATTCATTTGTGAAATCTTCAGCTTTCCACTGACGTACCCAGAGTACGTCTTCGAGTAAGCAAAAGTGAGACTCGTAAGAAAATGTACATAAATATTATACGACAAGATATGTACAACTTGGAAGAAGACTGACTTTATTTTTTTTTATATTAGCCGCAAATGGCTCACTGCTGGGCAAAGGCTACCCTACTATCTTGCCACGTCTCTCTGTTCAGATTTGCCAAGGGCCAATCTTTATTAAAACAGTCCAGTTCGTCCCGTCATCTCCGTTTGGGCCTGCCGCGATGTCGTTACCCATTGGCTCGTGAGTTTGGCTCATCGTTTGACATACGACAGATGTGCCTAATTCCATTTAAGCGTGGCAACTTTCCGAGTGACATCAGTTATTTTAGTAATAGAACGGATTGTTGTATTCTTAACACGGTCCAGAAGTTTTAATATGGAAGTAATAATACAAAAGCCCATTATAAAAAGATTCTAGATAAATATCATAATAGGGATAAGCAGTGTTGCCAACAGTAACGAAAGAACAATATCTCTTCGACGGGCTCTACTTAAGTTCTTATGTTCAGCGTCCTTTGTCCCGTTGTTGACGGGCTCGTCTATGCGGAAAGTACGGCTCGAGCTTAGTACACGGAAGGACATTGTTAGCAATCGGAAACTTTAGATATTTAATATTAGCGCTAGACAGCGTGGCAACGCTGCCAGCCGTTTGCGTCCATTTCCGGTTCACAGCGATGTGGAAAAATCATTTCAATTAGTTTTCCTTTTTTATGTTAGTATACATGTACAAAAACACCCGCCCTTGGATCACGGAAACTGCCAACCAACCGTTTCGAGATTTGCTTAGATAGACCGTGGGATCCGAGTGCTTATTGTTTCAACCCCAAACGGCTCAAAGTATAATGACCAATAACGTTGTTAATTAATTAACTCCGAGTTTACATTTTCTACATTTACATATTTTAATTTTATCAATAAATTAGAAAATATTAAAATGGTTCACTTTGAAAGGCTGAATGTCTTCAGTGACAGACGTCAAATCTTACCCGATGACAACTAAAAAAAGAGAAAATCAACGAAGAACCGAAAAAGATTAGTCAAATCTTCCAACCATAATAACACCATTACAATATACGTTAGTGTAACTAGTGCGGACATGTTACCCTCTGCTCCGGTACCCTACAGAGCCGGCGGGCCCCGGCGGGTACGCTGCCAACTAGCTCTGACATGTCTCGTTATATAGTTATTAACAGGTTCTGTGTAACCCTCGGAGTTGGACAGGTTTTGCGTCGCAACGTTTACACTAATGTGTTTAAATGTAGATATTATGTGAAAGGATTACAATATTTACAAGAACTGTGAGTAGACGATCTGTTTATGCTTTTAGCCTGATTAGATAAGTAGACGAATTATTAAAAGTACGATTTTGATGGCATGCTTTTACCATTAAGGCGCGCTATGAAGCAATATCTTTTTGGTTTTTGTTAATAGCGCATCGAGCAACAAATAAGGTATGAAACCACGAATAAAGGTAGTTTTCCAGTTTACATTGAACCTCTAAGTCCCTGAGATACCATATTTGGTATCAGACACAATGGTTTTTAATTGTGTCTGTAATTACGGTAATTGAATGGTTAATACTGATCGCCCAGTTGTCGAAATTCGACCATAATTCATATAAATTTTAAGTTTGAACTAAAGTATTTATAATGCATTATTAATTATATAAAAATATTCGCTTTCTGCACTCCTTCACCATATAATCTTTTACTGTGCCGAATTTCATATTCCTCGGTCCGCGTAATTTTCGTAAAAAGGGGTAAGTTTTTTTTTTCTGGATGGGAAATCATCAAATGACTTCTCCCGCTCTGGGCGGAGCGGGAGAGCGTGTCAGACTTTTACTGACTAAAACCCACCCGTGTTCCATCAGTTGCCCATGTGCCAGGGTCACGGTATCTCTTTCGAACAATCACGCGACCCCGGCAGGCATCGGTCCTAGTAGACCCCTACACTGCTGCTGACATCTCTTAAAGGCGCGCATGGAACACTTCGCACCGTCGACCCGAGCTTGGTCCTAACCGGGCGGCGAGCTACCCATTGCTCGCCACCCGCAAGCTCGCGCCTACGGTGGCCTGGAGTCCGCTATCGACTCCCGACGCCCGGGGCGTCTCCTCCTGCGGCGGCTAGGGACGTGAGGGCGCAGAGACTACCTCTCCCTCACGTGCCCCGCCTCCTCCTTCGCGAGCATTACTGCTTCGCAGAAGGAGGTGACGACTTCCCATTCCCTCTCGCTCCGTACCATGGCTTGCACCAGGACCGGACGCGAGAGGTCACCGCCACCGATCGCCTCCACGAGGACACGGCGGTGCTCCGCCCAGGCAGGGCAAACTTCCACCGTATGCTCCACCGTGTCCTCTAGACGATCCTCACAATGGAAACACCCAGGCGTATCCTCCCGCTTTATCCTGAACAGGAACGCACCGAAGCACCCATGCCCGGTGAGAACCTGCGTCAGGCGGAAGGTGAAGACGCCGTGACGCCTCTCTATCCACTCCTCAAAGAGGGGACTTACCGCCGCAATCGTGGCGTGCCCAGTAAGTTGTTGCTTCACGTATTAATATATAATATTAAAATAAAATTTAAGAAAAAAACCTTTTTTTAAAACAAGTTTTTATTATTTGTTAGTAAAATGAACTATAAAGTTAAAAATAAATTAACTTTAATAAGAAATGTAACAATTTATAAGTTCATTGTAGCCTTTAACGATAATTAAGCTTCTTCGTCTACGACAATATAATTCCATATCGGACATAATTATGTAATTTTAGCACTAAAACTTTACACCTTAATTATTAAATCTTCCCGTTTTTATCACAGTTCCAATTTTATAAACAAAAGCGTGTTACATTATGATAGCAAGAGGGAAAAGAACGTGCTAAATTTTCGTAATTATACCATCAAAATGTAACACGCTTTTATTTATAAAATTGAGACTGTGATAAAAACGGAAGATTTAATAATTAAGGTGTAAAGTTTTAGTGTTAAAATTACATAATTATGTCCGATATGGAATTATATTGTCGTAGACGAAGAAGCTTAATTATCGTTAAAGGCTACAATGAACTTATAAATTGTTATATTTCTTATTAAAGTTAATTTATTATTAACTTTATAGTTCATCTTACTAACAAATAATAAAAGCTTGTTTTTAAAAAAGGTTTTTTTCTTAAATTTTATTTTTAACTTTTTAGTATATTTTATTCGAGATTTATTTCTTCTCTCTTGTGTATGTATTCTATTGAAATCTTGCCTATTTGTGCATTATTCTAACGATTCGTTTTCTCTATGTTTAAGTACCTACTGCTAAACTTATTTTTTCTAAGCGTTGCCGTTTGTGGACATTGCTTTCATTAGCAATCTCCTGTCGCTTACATTTAGCCTTCTCTAAACGTCGGTTTCTTTGTTTAGTAGTTTCTTTTTTGTTCATGTTGTTCCCACGACTATAGGACAAAAACGGTCCATCCTCCCAGAGGTCCATTGTAGAGGGATAAGGGCTTCAGAACAACAGGGTTCACCCTGGTACCCTGAGGCGCAACGTTAGCGAAATGAAATGTTTACACACCCTCATACCATTCAGTCCTTGGCACGTGCTCACCTTTGCATTGGGTCGTCCGTCTAATCAATCAGACATAATCCACATTCACAACAAATGGAACGAACTTTTTTTCCAAATTTGTTGGAGTTGCATATTCACGCCAACCAAGATACTCGTCAAGACGAATCAAACGAGCCCAAACTCAATAGGGTTGCATCGTTTAATTACGGAGTTCCTTTGGCCACCTTCCAGCTCCATCATCAGACCCTGATTACCATATGGTATCAAAGTACTCGTAAAGACAAATTAAACGAGCCCAAACTCGATGGGCTTGCGTGTTTTAATTACGGAGTTCCAGTGACCACCTTCCAGCTCCATCATCAGATCAGCTTTATGTCATTATAATATTGCATTGTCATCCGATTCATACATACATGCAAAATTTCAGCTCAATCGGAAACCGGGAAGTGGATCAAATTTAACTTGCAAGATTTGATTACAGACAACGGGACAGGTGAAAGTAAATATAAGCTTGTAATAAATGCAAGTGAATGCATTTGTTTAGTTGCTTGAATTCTCTTTATTATCAATATCTGGATGACCAACCTTTGCTCGGTATTTTTTGGTAAATTGTGTTTAACCGGTCAATTAGGTACCGTAATTACAGACACAATTAAAAAACGATTGTTTACATACCAAATGTAGTATCTCAGGGACTTAGAGGTTAAAATAATAAGTTTATGTTCAAGTTGATTGTCGATAAAGTTGCTCATTGAAAAAACGAATAAAATGACAATTTTATAAAAATGAATCCTAGCTAGATCGATTTATCGCCCCCGAAACCCCCCGTATACTAAATTTCATGAAAATCGTTGGACCCGTTTCCGAGATTCAGATTATATATATCTTTACATATTATAAAATAAAGTCACTTCGCTGTCTGTCTGTCCCTATGTATGCTTATATCTTTAAAACTACGCAACGGATTTTGATGCGGGTTTTTTTAATAGATAGAGTGATTCAACAGGAAGGTTTATATGTATATAACATCCATAATATAGTAAAGAAACACTGATAATTTTAGAGGTTTCTAATGTGATGTCATAAATAAACACATTTTTTTGCGCTTACATTGCGAACGCTGGCTGAACCCTTCGAAATAGCTCAAAATAATGTACTACAGTATTGTACACCTTAAAAAGTTCTACAATAAAGTCCGCGATGGTATATGTCTAACTCTTAGGGATAACCCATAATAACCATTTTTATCCTTTACTTTTTACGAGAAATAATGGCTTATTTATGAATGCGATTTTAAGCAATACAGCATTAATCCTTATCCAATTAAGTACCTTAAATAAATTGTGCATTTCATGTAGATGAAAATTGCCCTTTACAGCATATCATTAAAATTAATATTTTAGAAGATATCAGAGATTATAATAAAATAGCCGCAGAGCGGCTAGCGGGCCGTTCCATGTCCGGCCATCTCGCTTGGTAGCGGTCGGGTATTGCAGGATTAGTAGGATTGTAATTCATATTACTTTGGCTTCATAGTAAATGCGAATATCATGTGTGTTCGAAGTACTCAAAATAAACCTAATTGTATTATTCCAAGTAAGAGACCGCGAAATATTGCTTAGATGTTTAGATTTTTGGATGGATTTGGATTTTTGGTTATCCTGGATACTTACGATATAGGATACTTTATCCCGGTAGTACGTTCCCGGGTGATATTTTCCGACAGCTATACGGGCGATGCCACTGGCCAAAGTACTATTCTTATAACTAACTATGTTTAATTTGGTGTCTGGTAAATAATTGAGTGTCTGTATAGGTAGAATAGGAGCGTTAAGAAAAACCAGGAAGACTTATATTCAATTCAATCCAGCCCTATGTCGCAGTCTTCTTACTCTGAATACTATTAGTTTTATTTTAAGTACATCAAACACACATAATATGTAAGGACCGTAGCAGGTGGCGTTCCGTAGTTTCTGCCTACCCCCATGGGAAAAAGGCGTAATTTTATGTATGTATAACATGGTACCGCGCATTCTTACCGCGGTAATACGTCCTCTTGCGATAATTTCCGACATCTACGCGGGCGAAGCCGCGGGCAAAAGCTAGTATTATATATACAAGACGTGCTCCTTTAAAGATATATAAGATTACATAAAATATGATAGTTAACGCTTAAAATATTAGAATTATACGATGAAATATTTTTATACGCCCTGTTGTACGTTTGTTTTTCGCATACTTGTATTTGTCCCTGCTAATGTTAACGTGCATATAATTGCGTAGACTATGTTGGCCATTCCAACATTTTGTGTAGTATAGTAAAATATAGTACTTAAATACTGTGTAAATAGACTGGTCGCAGAATTGTTCGAAAGAGCTACCGTGGCCCCTAGCACAGGCAATTGAAGGATCACGGGTGGGGCTTAGTCAGTAAAAGTCTGACACGCCCTTCCGCTCCACCCAGAGTCATTTGATAATATCACACCTAAAAAAAAGTACAATGGGGTTGACGTGCCCGTGTGGATAGAAACCCCGGATTAATAAATAATTACAAAAAAAAAGAATTGAACGAAAATAAACATTATATCCATACTATATCCATACTAATATTATAAATGGGAAAGTGTGTGTGTCTGTTTGTCCGTCTTTCACGGCAAAACGGAGCGATGAATTGACATGATTATTTAAATGTAAATAGTTGAAGGGATGGAGAGTGACATAGGCTACTATTTGTCTCATTCTAACCCCCCACTTCCATAAAATGGGGGGTGGAACGCGCTAATCTCAGGAACGACTGGTTCGAATTGAAAAAATCTTTTTGAGTCGGGTAGCCTATTTATTTAGGAAGGCTATAAGTTATATAACATCACGCTACAATCAAAAGGAGCGGAGCAACAACAAAAAATATGACGAAAACTGGCAAGCTGCGATGCGACGGGGTCAGGGGAGCAAATATTTGACGCGGACGAAGTCGCAGGCAGAAGCTAGTTATAATATATTTTGGGATAAATGCCGTGTGTGCGTAACTCATGTTATATGCGATTTCTACAAGATTTTCTGTTGCAACATAGGTAACTCATTTTCTATTCTACAACTTACAACTACTCTCGTAATATGTATTTATTTAGTTACACATTGAAGATCTTCACCTTGTGACTAGATATCAGGACACCGTCGTAACAAATGGCGTATTATTTAAACAGAAATAATCAAAGTCGTATTAAATTAATCCGCCAAGTGGCGCATAACTTGTCGCTCATTATATCAGAGTTTTAGTCAAGTTTTAATGACGGTTCGATCGCACCGCCTCGCGCCTCGCGCCTCCCGCCCACGATCATTACGTGTTTTTACTCGTTCACGTGCACCCACATTGAAAGAATTTATTATTTAGAATTTCTACGTTATAAACCTTACTTTCAGGAGCCGTACACGAAATCGCTTTTCGGCGATTTCGATCAATTTTGTTAATTGTTTGTGAGAAAGGTAAAAAAGTTTCAACAAAATTATTTGGTACGCAGATAGATTGTAATCTAGATTAACAAATAGTATACTTTTATCAAGGTAGTACGCTCCCATGTGATAAGTTTCGATCTCCATTCGGGCGAAGCGGCCGGCGAAAGTAAATTATTAAAAAAATACATAGAAAATCATTAATATTTGCATCAAGTTTTCCAAAACATTACGCCAGACTAATAGTCTGAATTCATCAGTGTTAATTTAAAAAAAAAAAACTAAATTATAATATGGTCTACTAACACGTGGCTGGAACAATTTTTTCAACTTTAAGACAAAATATATAGCTAAAAATTATGTTAAAAACCTATTTTTAGATTAACACCCAGTCAGTACCTAATGCCATTCTATTCTTGAAATAAACTCTTAATTTTGTCTTATGATAACAAAAATCTTCATCAAGTGAATTAAAGCCGACAAAGATACATTTTCGAGTGCGATAAACTGTTGAAACTATTAACAGCTGTTGTGACTGACACGAATGTATCAGTGAAAACGATACACAGACTTAAAGTTTCAATTACTTCACGCTTTCTCACAATTAATAATGAAATAAAAAAAGAGGATATTTTTCGTACACGGAGCTTGACATTGACTTCCAAGAGTTAAAAGCTAAATTGTTCTCAAAAGCTACATTAATTCTCCAGATTCTGAAATTCTGCATCGCGCCGAATGCTTTCATTTCCTTGGGACTTTCCCTCCGTAGCTTGGTCGCCCTTCACCAAAACCCAAAACGAAATGTTATATTTTCGTTCAATTAAAACACAAATGAAAGCTGATACGTTCCATATTTATATAGGGAACCATGGAAGTGCTCCCCGAAATGACTCGCGTTCGTTTGTGAGGCTATTCGACAATTTGTTTGTTCATCTTCGCGCACACGCTCATCAAATTTCGCTTGAATTTAATTTGTTTTATACGTATCCGACGTAGGAAGTGTGAAGCGTGACAAAAGAAACGCAAGTTGGAATAAAAAAACATCACTCGGTAATGAAAGAAGGCGTCACATAAAGAAAACTCCTAACAAAGGGAATCTCTCTGCAAGTTAGTCGCTGTGTATCGGAAGTGTTCGGGCTCCGTGCGGTGAGCTCGGCTCCTCGCAGCGCAAACAAGTTAGCTAACTGGATAACTGCGAGATCAGCCGATTGGTTGTGAGCAGTACTGGTATCGTAACATAGCGACAGTTTGTTGGGAGACAAAGTTCGATCAAACTTTTACCGAATGGATGGCTATTAACCAATTGTTGCTTGCAAAGTTTTCACTTCATTTCGTAGCAAGATATTTTAGAGAGTGCTAGGTTTATTTTAGGCAATTCGGTAAATTATATTCCCGAGACAATGTGGTCCAACTTTGTCACTTAACACTGACGAAATAAAATAGCGTCGTGATTTTTCGCACACTGGATTTTGAACTCTCTATCTTAAACCGAGCATTGAAAATCCAACAATCTCAGCGCGTCAAAAAAACACGGTATTGTATTTTTAACTCTCGGTGCTAAGCAGTGCGTTGAAGATGTACTGCGCGAAAATATCCCGCTGCGATTTTATTACGTCCATCCGTGGGTACTTGGGATTATAAGTTAAAAAGAATTCCAAAATTAGTCCTCTGTCCTTCTGTTCAATTTTGTATCGGGAATTACTTCTGCTGATGTATCGTATGGAGTACCTACAGCGCACTATGTCGTCCAGAAACATACTATCAATCAACAGTGTTGGCTAGGCGGAGGGCTATTGGGTTGAAACTATCACAATATTGAGAGGCTGCGAGAGAAGGAGCTGTGTCTACAGAACTGTTTGTGCCCCAAACTCGATGATAAATAAACAAACGCAGAGAGCGTTTGCTCCATTTTCTGCAGTAAACAAAATGAAATTGGTGTTATAATGATTTGTGTATTCATTTCCGACGCTCTTTCAAGGAAGCTTTGCAGAATCGGCCTTTAATGTAACTACTGCTGGGACACAGTGCTGAAGCCTATGAGTTCAAAATTAATATATAAAACTAGCTAACCGGACAGACCCTGACCTATTTCCTAGAACTCGATAGCAGCGCCACCTACCGGGTCCAATTGCCACCTAAACGTATACAAAAAAATTCATTCAAATCGGTCCAGCCATTTAGGAGGACTTCAGTGACATACACACGTACAGTAGAATTATATATTTAGAGATGACGCCTGAATTTTTATAATTCTTTTCTTTATGGGTGTCGTTTTTATGGTTTTCGAGGGTTCTATAACCAATACGGAAGTAAAAATAAAGTTTGAGTATTTTAAACGGCGTTCAATTTTGTGTTGAAGCGAGAGTAGATGTAAAGAACTTCGTCGAACTGACGGGAGTCCTCTGAATGCACACGTTTTTTTTTAATTTTCGGTTCGATTTTTGAACCAAAATGTACTTCATCAAGAGTCTTCAGGCAATAAGCGAACTCGACATTCGATGGGAGTTTGCACCTAAGAGCTTAATAATCCGGTGGTTTTCAAAAAAGATGTACCTTTTTGTCTGTTAATATTCAAATGAGTCGGTATAATGTTATCAATGAAGCTCTTTATTGAATGCTTCAGGTGCCGGGCGTCGGGCGGTACACTGATGCAATTATTCAGACAGGCGTATATAACACAATTACTAGTAGGGACGTACGGTCGCGCGCGTTTATGGAGTGCTCGCCACCGTGCCGGACCGCGGCGAATTGCCTGGTATTCTGTTACTAATGAGGTATTGTGATTTGTTGTAGTGCGGGTTGGACAGCTCTGTATTTATTACAGGAGCCTGAAAGGGACATTAATTAATACTAGTGGTCACCCAGTGGTTGCAAATCGATCATAATTCGTTTAAAAGGTACTTACAAGGCAGTTGTGACTGGACACGCCGGAAGGGGACGCCCTATGAAAACATATACTGTCCTTATTGGTGAGTACCGCACTACGCACCTAACCTTTCTGAAGAGAAGGTAAACGGGGTGCGTGTATGACCAGATGTATAAACATCAACGAATCAAAAAGTTAATGTAAGGATTTTTTTTTGGATGGGAAATCACCAAATGACTTCTCCCGCTCTGGACAGAGCGGGAGGGCGTGTTCCTTCAGTTACCCATATGCCAGGGCCACGGTATCTCGTTTGGACAATCTTGCGACCCTGGCAGACATCGGTCCTAGCAGACCCCTTCAGTACTGATGACATCTCTTTGAGGCGCGCGTGGAACACTGCGCGCCGTCGACACGGGCCTGGTCCTTACCGGGTGGCGAGCTACCCATTGCTTGTCGCCCACAAGCCCGCGCGTACCTACGGTGGCCGGAAGACCGCTATCGACTCCCGACGCCCGGGGCGTCTCCTCTTGCGGCGGCTAGGGACGTGAGGGTGCAGAGACTGCCACTCCCTCACGCGCCCCGCCTCCTCCTTCGCGAGCATTAATACTTCGCAGAATGAGGAGACGGCTTCCCATGCGCTCTCGCTCCGTACCATGGCTCGCACCAGGGCCGGACGCGAGAGGTCGCCTCCACGAGGACACGGCGGTGCTCCGCTCAGGCAGGGCACACCTCCCCACGTATGCTCCACCGTGTCCTCCGGACGATCCTCGCGGTGACCCCGGGCGTTTCCTCCCGCTTTACCCTGAACAGGAACTCCTCGAAGCACCCATGCCCGGTAAGAACCTGCGTCAGACGGAAGGTGAGAACGCCGTGGCACTCTATCCACTCCTCGAAGAGGGGACTTACCGCCGCAAACGTGGCGTGCCCAGCGCTGAGTTGCGACAATCGTACCCGCCATGTCGGGATCGTGTAAGGATCATGTGGCGTTCTGTAGTTTCTGCCTATGCCGGTGGGAAAAAGGCGTCAGTTTATGTATGTATAAGTATTACTCGTGCATTGTTATATAAAAATATTAGCTTTCTGTACTCCTCCATATAAATTTTAACTACGCCAAATTTCATAATCCACCGTCCGCGTCGTTTTTAACGGACTTCAAAAAAAGGAGGAGGTTGTCAATTCGACTGTTTTTTTTTTAAAGTTTGTTATCTCATAACTTTTGACTGATTGAACCAATTTTGTTGATTCTTTTCTATTTGATACCTTCTTTTTTAATTTGGTTCCATTCGGACAATGGGATCCATGTGAAAACCATAAAAGTTCTTTTGCATCAAGTGCACGACAAATGAACGAATAACGCGATTAGATTAGTGCGGGGTGTCTACTCGTAACATAACTAAAAAGTTAAAAATAAAAACTTTTTACTTTCGGAAGTCGGTGTCTTAGGATCTGTATTGAAGGTTTTTTTTGCCACCGACTTCCGAAATTAAAGTTATTTCCACATTGTAGTGTTTTTTTTTAGGAAGTCGGTTGTTATTTTTTGTATAATGTTTTTTCGTACAAAGTTTTTGCTTCACGTATTAATATTATAGAATCTGCAAATCTAATCACTCACGCAATGTGTTAGGTACTGAATTAATTCACATAATGAAAGTAGTTTGTTCGGAATTGTATACTGAATTGATTTCTGTGATTTTTAGGTAATTTATTTTCCCAGAAATAATCAAAACTTCGTACATAACGATCACATTTCCGCTATACCTACAGTCGAATCAAAACAAAATGGACAAAATGCGTATCATGCTAGACCCTCAATCGTGTGCGTGTGAAGATTTGTTATGTGACCATATTTTTCTATCAAATCAGTATAACTAATTTAATAAATAAACAAAGATTCATACACAACAGTTAAAAAAAAAATGTGTATCCATGTGATTATAACATAGTATTCTAATTGGGGTGTATGGCTGTGTGCGTCAGTTCCGGGGCATGTTGTATAGATAACTGCATTTTACCGAGAAAGAACGCTACATTGCTCAAACCGATCTAATGCAGTGCACTTACTGAGTTAACCGAACGTAAGGACCATTTTATCGAACTGAATTCAATTTCAATAGCCAACGGAGTGTTTTCTCCAGAGTCTTCCGCCGCCAAAGTCTATTGTCTCAAGATGTACTCACCACAAATAAAGCAAGCACCAGCATTGAATAAATGAAAGCCATCAAGAGACCTTGGAGTTCGACGGCGGAATCGTATTGTACACTAGTTGCATCCCGCGGTTACACCCGCATAAGTCTCGATCCCAAGGGAAAATAAGGGTAAAAGTATCCTTTTTATTATCCAAGGTTTTGGTCAACACATTTGCCAATTTTCATCCAAGTCCATTCAGCTGTTTAAGTTTGAAAGCGTAACAAATGCACATACAAACTCTTCTTAATATTAATTAAGACAAGGACAAATGAGGAAGGAGAGGGAGAGGAAGTCCTCTCTACAACGACATCGAGTGCTTCTCAGCCTCTCTGTTCCCTTGGAAGTCTATACGTATGTCTGGTATTTCTTCACAGAGGGTCTCTAAGTGTTCTTTCTGTTGCATTAAGAAATTGCATGCTGAAAGTAATCAACATTTGAAAGTGGAGAAATTCTAAGAAAGTATAAGGCTGATTCTTCATCTGAATCTTTGTCTACCTAGCCTTTTTCAAACTATGTTGGGGTCAGCTTCGAGTCTAATATGTATATTCCTTCAGACCGTATTTTTGCCACGGCGGCCAATCTCAACGGTGATTAGCCATCGGCGCGGGAGATGTTATAGTGCTCAAGTGCGTGCGCAGACACCGACACGACCGGAGAGAGATCAGACTTCGAAGCAACGGCTTAACGTGCTTTCCGAGGCACGGGGTATCACACTGCCAACTTCCAAATTCCGGGCTGTTACTAAGAAATTTCTAATAGAATTATTGCTCGACCTGGGTATCGAACCCAGGAACCCACGCTCAGCAGTCGCGCTTGCGACCACGAGACTAACGGGGCAGTTAATATTATTATAATTAATATTTCAGTACATAACAATATTCCATAGTAAGACTGGATGACAGAGTTTCGGTGTTCTGACGAGCCGTAACGACTGGAAAAGATCCACGAGTGGCTGCCGAGACCAACAGCCTGACGCTGTGTCACAGGCACGGAGCGGGCTCGATATGTAAGGGTGGGCACGAGTGGCTGCCGAGACCAACAGCCTGACGCTGTGTCACAGGCACGGAGCGGGCTCGATATGTAAGGGTGGGCACGAGTGGCTGCCGAGACCAACAGCCTGACGCTGTGTCACAGGCACGGAGCGGGCTCGATATGTAAGGGTGGGCACGAGTGGCTGCCGAGACCAACAGCCTGACGCTGTGTCACAGGCACGGAGCGGGCTCGATATGTAAGGGTGGGCACGAGTGGCTGCCTAGACCAACAGCCTGACGCTGTGTCACAGGCACGGAGCGGGCTCGATATGTAAGGGTGGGCACGAGTGGCTGACGAGACCAACAGCCTGACGCTGTGTCACAGGCACGGAGCGGGCTCGATATGTAAGGGTGGACACGAGTGGCTGCCGAGACCAACAGCCTGACGCTGTGTCACAGGCACGGAGCGGGCTCGATATGTAAGGGTGGGCACGAGTGCCTGCCGAGACCAACAGCCTGACACTGTGTCACAGGCACGGAGCGGGCTCGATATGTAAGGGTGGGCACGAGTGGCTGCCGAGACCAACTTCCTGACGCTGTGTCACAGGCACGGAGCGGGCTCGATATGTAAGGGTGGGCACGAGTGGCTGCCGAGACCAACAGCCTGACGCTGTGTCACAGGCACGGAGCGGGCTCGATATGTAAGGGTGGGCACGAGTGGCTGCCGAGACCAACAGCCTGACGCTGTGTCACAGGCACGGAGCGGGCTCGATATGTAAGGGTGGGCACGAGTGGCTGCCGAGACCAACAGCCTGACGCTGTGTCACAGGCACGGAGCGGGCTCGATATGTAAGGGTGGGCACGAGTGGCTGCCGAGACCAACAGCCTGACGCTGTGTCACAGGCACGGAGCGGGCTCGATATGTAAGGGTGGGCACCCATCTACGGCACAAAAGTTAACCTGATCGATCGACCCGTGCGGCTCATTACTTAGCAAAAAGCCTAGCAACAGTTGAGTGAAAATAATCTTCACATTCACCCATGCTCCAAACCGATGACCTGGTGAAGGCGGCAGGAATCCGTTGGATGTAGGGTCTATTGGGGTAGCACAGAACTGGTCGAAATGGCGGAGCTTGGGAGAGGCCTATGGTCAGCGGTCTTTTGCCGAAACAAGAGCCCCAGCGCTGGTTTTCAGCGACAGCAATAACATACGTACAACCTACGATAAGACAAAACCAATAAAAAAATCTCCCACATGTTAAAAAAAATAAAAACTTTTGTCGTGCATTGTCACGAAGGTAAACGAAATGACGAATGAATATACCTAACGTAATGACGTCAACCAACAACCAACAACATACAACCTACGATACGATAGAAACAAAAAAATAAAAAGTAAAACTCTTAATATTAAAATAAGCCTTTGTCGTGCATTGTCTCGAGAACCAAACGTGTATGGTGCAATTTCAGCCTGATAGCTTCAGAGGAGGTGGGTCAAATATTTAATGTACAATTCCAGGACAACAATTAGTAAAGAATGCTTTAAAAAAAAAATCTTATTTCATATTTTTGTAGAGCGTTATTATTCCATAGGTGTAAGATTTTGCTTAATTTTCATTGATGTCAAGCATAAAATGGGTCTGAGCGGGTCACGCAAGTCGCATGCACAACGCCCTCTGTGCAATAGTCTCCAGACAGTGGGTGTCTAAGGATAGACGGCGCCGCCGAGGCCGGCCCAAGAAGAGGTGGCGAGATGACCTAGACGCGTACCTCAAAGGTTGGATCAATGTGGCCGTGGAAAAGTATACCTGAAGGGGTTTGAGGGCGGCCTTTGCTCAGCAGTGGGACCTTGTACGCTAATAAAAAATTAAAAAAAAATTTAAAAAAAAACATATAAATCCACGCCAAACAGTAATTATGACCAAAAAAAATTCATCTCCAAACTACCTCACTTCTCATAGGTAGGAACATTTTGTAAGTTCTGCAATAAAATATATTTTACCGTATCGCCTTTTTGATATTTGCCGGAATTATAAACAAAATTGCAATTATTCAGAAAAACTTGTCGCACAAATAATACGTAATAGGTACGTTAAATAAGGGTAGTTCTGACGTCAAGTCAGCAGGCTTTGGGCACGCCACAATTGCGGCGGTAAGTCCCCTCTTTGAGGAGTGGATAGAGAGGCGCCACGGCGTCCTCACCTTCCGCCTGACGCAGGTTCTGACCGGGCATGGGTGCTTCGGTGGGTTCCTGTTCAGGATAAAGCGGGAGGATACGTCCGGGTGTTTCCATTGCGAGGATCGTCTGGAGGACACGGTGGAGCATACGGTGGAGGTGTGCCCTGCCTGGGCGGAGCACCGCCGTGTCCTCGTGGAGGCGATCGGCGGCGGCGACCTCTCGCGTCCGGCCCTGGTGCGAGCCATGGTACGGAGCGAGAGGGAATGGGAAGCCGTCACCTCCTTCTGCGAAGCAGTAATGCTCGCGAAGGAGGAGGTGGGGCGCGTGAAGGAGTGGCAGTCTCTGCGCCCTCACGTCCCTAGCCGCCGCAGGAGGAGACGCCCCGGGCGTCGGGAGTCGATTGCGGACTCCCGGCCACCGTAGGCGTGAGCTTGCGGGTGGCGAGCAATGGGTAGCTCGCCGCCCGGTAAGGACCAGGCTCGGGTCGACGGCGCGTAGTGTTCCACGCGCGCCTCAAAGAGATGTCAGCACCAGTGAAGGGGTCTACTAGGACCGATGCCTGCCGGGGTCGCGTGATTGTTCGAAAGAGATACCGTGACCCTGGCACATGGGCAACTGATGGAACACGGGTGGGTTTTAGTCAGTAAAAGTCTGACACGCCCTCCCGCTCCGCCCAGAGCGGGAGAAGTCATTTGATGATTTCCCATCCTGAGAAAAAAAAAAAAAAAAAAAAGTCAGCAGGCTTCATCAGACCAGGCTTTTTTTTTTTTTTTTTTTTTTTTTCAGGATGGGAAATCATCAAATGACTTCTCCCGCTCTGGGCGGAGCGGGAGGGCGTGTCAGACTTTTACTGACTAAAACCCACCCGTGTTCCATCAGTTGCCCATGTGCCAGGGTCACGGTATCTCTTTCGAACAATCACGCGACCCCGGCAGGCATCGGTCCTAGTAGACCCCTACACTGCTGCTGACATCTCTTTGAGGCGCGCGTGGAACACTGCGCGCCGTCGACCCGAGCTTGGTCCTTACCGGGCGGCGAGCTACCCATTGCTCACCACCCGCAAGCTCGCGCCTACGGTGGCCGGGAGTCCGCTATTGACTCCCGACGTCCGGGGCGTCTCCTCCTGCGGCGGCTAGGGACGTGAGGGCGCAGAGACTGCCACTCCCTCACGCGCCCCGCCTCCTCCTTCGCGAGCATTACTGCTTCGCAGAAGGAGGTGACGGCTTCCCATTCCCTCTCGCTCCGTACCATGGCTCGCACCAGAGCCGGACGCGAGAGGTCGCCGCCGCCGATCGACTCCACGAGGACACGGCGGTGCCCCGCCCAGGCAGGGCACACCTCCACCGTATGCTCCACCGTGTCCTCCAGATGATCCTCGCAATGGAAACACCCGGACGTATCCTCCCGCTTTATCCTGAACAGGAACCCACCGAAGCACCCATGCCCGGTGAGAACCTGCGTCAGGCGGAAGGTGAGGACGCCGTGACGCCTCTCTATCCACTCCTCAAAGAGGGGACTTACCGCCGCAATTGTGGCGTGCCCAGCACTGGGTTGCGACAATCGTATCCGCCATGTCGCCATGAGATCACACCGGAGCTCTGTCCGCCGTGCCGCGATTTGTCGCGGCAATCAGACCAGGCTTACACCAATTTATGTTCCAGTTTGAACATAGTCAGTTGGTATTAGCCCTGAATTAATTGTATGTATATTATTGTTGGCATTTTCGACATTGAAATCTACTTTAGTGTGTTTAGTCGGCGTTGTTCTATAACCTAGTAATAGCTCATCATCATCAGCGGCCTATAAATGTTCCCACTGCTGGGACACAGACCTCCTCTCGGTGAGAGGGAGTGGGCCATAATCCACCACGCGGGCCCAGTGCGGGTTTGTAGATATCATATGTCTTCGAATTTTTGGTTCTAAGACATGCGGGTTTCCTCACGATGTTTTCCTTCACCGTTTTGAGAGCAGTGGTGATGAAATAATTTACTCAAAGTAACGCGCCTGCATGGGTTCAAACTCACGACCTACTACTCGCAAGTCGCGGCCGTGACCACTGGGCCACCACTGCTCTTACCTTAATACTAATAGCTCATATATTACCGTTATTATATTCCTCACCTAGTTTAATTATTGACGTGTAAAAGTGTTTGTACAAAACTATTTACAGAAATAATATAATTTTATGAACAGTGCATGACGAGCGGTATTAAATCACGTTTTAATAGAATCACTCAAGTGTTTTAATATTATACTTAGTTACGTGCAGTTTCGTACACTACTTTATCTTATCCTATACATTGAGATTAGTCCTACTAAATAAAATCTCAATGCTAAAACAGTAAGTATTACATACATACATAAACTTACGCCTTTTTCCCATGAGGGTAGACATAAACTACAGAAAGTCATCTGTAGCAGACAACACATCTGGTCATTTACGCACGCCGGTTACCAGTACTACGCAAATGACCTTTCCGAAGAACATCACCAATAAGGTCACTATATGTTCCCCTTCCGGCGTATCCAGTCACATCTGCCTTGTAAACACCGTTTGTAAGTCGTCCTTCATTCTTCCTCTCAACATGACCAAACCATCTAAGCATACTCTTTTCAATTGTTGTCACTACATCTTCTTTTAAAATCGCTCCGTTGTCTTATCACATCATTTCTCAGCCTATTCACATCACACCACACATGCTTCAAGTAAGTAAGTAATAATGCTATAAAAATGGCGCACCCCGTATATGCGTTTGTTTTGAAAAAATAATTGATGGAAACTCCTTGGTAAAATTAACTTCTTAGATTTATTGTTTCTTATTACAGAAAAAGTGTTATAAATGATAAATGATTTTATTTCTGTGAGTAGGTTTGTACAAACACTTTTACACATCATTGATATTTTTAAAGTTTAGATGAGGTTGGCGTTTTTTAGATGACTACTCTGAGAAGAAAGGCCGAAATAAACTCACCAGACCACAGTCTCTTTTAAAGTCGAGGTATAATCTTGGGCACATCATATGAAGACCATGTAGATTGGTGACTGAAATGGTCTTTTGACGAAAGAACCACACATATTGAGTGGACTGTCCAGTCAGTGCACGCATTTGTCACGTGTCACGTGTGTGATTCTATTTTAAAATTTCGGTATTGTGTTTACAAAGTATGGTATTATAAAATCGTTTCGAAGTATATCATTCGAATTTTACGATTAGAGAGTAGATAAAATCTTTAATGTAACTACGCTAATAATCCGTACCAGTCATTATTATTAATTGCAGATATTTATTTACCAACTTTTCAGTACACCCTCTTTACGACTTCAATATTTTGAATTCTCATTAGGCTGAGTTTCGAGTAGGCTCTGTTTTAATTGCTCCGCAACAACAAATTAATGATAGCTCCGGTTGAGCTATCATTAATTTTACAAAAGTTTTTTTCAGGACGGCGCGTGGTATCGGGAGCCGAGCACGGTAAGCTGTGGCGCTGACGGGTGACGCTAATACGTCAAGATTGCTACATTTCGTGCTTCATATTTGCGTTTAACCCATAAAGCAAGGGCCATTAGTTATTCGTGAAGATCTCCCACGTCACAGTGTTTAACTTCATGCGGTCTGCGGCTCGTTGTGATTGGATAACGTCATGAAAAGAAAGCTACTAACAAAGTAAGACCCGAATTGCGGATTTTTAGCATAACATAACATAATAATTATTCAAAAATAAAAGGCTTAATTAAACAAAAGTTGAGAGTAGTAAAATTATTATATAAATGTTAAGTAGTTTATATCTTAGTTTCTAAAATTTAATAGAGTTAAATACTTAACGTACGTAGGTGAATACTTACTTTAGCACAGTTACTAAATTCTCTGTTTTTTCGTAAGACATACTTTGGAGAGCGTCATTGAGAGTTTTCTTACAATTTGTGTAGTTTAGTGAATAAATTTTTGCTATAGAGTTTAATCTATTACGGAGGAGAGGGCCGAGGTACAGATAAAATTTGGATATAAAAACACGTTTTGTTCTGTTTTGTAGACAGAGTATATATTTACGTCTTTTATTAGTAAATTCAGTGCTGTAGGATAGAGCATTGTTTGCTAAGAGCTCAATGTGTAGTCGGTTTAATTTTAAAGTCACTAAATAACTAAGGTTCAACAAAAACACTACAAAACGAAAATCGCCAATGCGAAAATGGTGGCAAAAAACGAAAATATACCATAGACCACTGACTCTATCTTCGTTACTTTTCAGTCTGTAGTGTTTTTTTACGTCTGGCACTACACGGAACAATGTCCGTTGTGGTACCCAGCACAAATTCCTATACCTTCACTTTTAGAGTAAATAACAGCGACAGGAAGTTATTATTTAGGTAATCACGATCATGATGTAACATTATAAAATTCAAAGTCCTGACTGACTGACTGACTAATATATCAACGCACAGCCTAAACCACTGGTCCTAGGGACATGAAATTTGGAGGGTGTGTTCTTTGTAAAGAATAAGTATCCACTAAGAAAGAGTTTTTGGAATACCACCCCTAAGAAGGTGATATGGGGGAGTTGAATTTTCTGTGAAACTTTTTATTGTCTGGGTCTATTGCCACAAAAATTGGCACAAACACTCTTCAAGTATAATTATGAGACATGTGTATCACAGTTTTTCCAAAATCAACCCCTTATTGAGTCAAATAGGGCTTCGAAAATCCTACGCGGCGTAGTAGACGTGCGCATGGCGTGCGGGTAGCCCGGGGAGCGCATTGTCGTTACCGGTGTCCATCTCAACCAAGGTATCAAGAAGTATTAAATATGTAACTGATATTAATATGAACGAATATTTGCAAGTTATAAGTAAGTACATGTAAAAAACTCGCTTGTTTCTGTACTGAATATAATTAAATAACTACGCTAACTATCCTATAGTTGCATATGTATCTAAGCTACGCAACTTTATAAGTAAAAACTAATTGGGCATATACCTACTATAATACTTTACGCACTAACATCCAAAGCTGTACGTTCAGTGAGCAATAGTGCGACTTTATACATTAAAGTAAACATAACGACCAAGCCACAATTATCAATGAAATTCTTATAAGACCGTTTGAAGGAGCTGAAAATCATTATAAATCAGCGGACTTAGAGACAAACAACGATGACGCCATACATTACCCGGTTGAGTTTCTGAACACATTGAAGCCTGCCGGTTTAACTCACTTATTAAAATATAGAGTTGGCGCTCCAGTTATGTTGCTGCCTAATTTAAACCCGCCAAAATTATGCAATGTCACCAGGTTGCGAGTGAAAATATTGCAACGAAATTTTATCGAGGCAACTATACTGATAAGTTGTTCCTGAGTGGAGTTTGTGTATATTCCGAGGATTCCTCTAACGCCATCGAACTACCCCTTCGAGTTCAAAAGAGTGCAGTTTCAGAAATACTGCGGTAGGCAAAGTATTTCAATGTAAACAATATTAATTGTTTATTATCCACTTCTGGTTGTCTCCTAAATAAATCTTTTCAAACACGCTTTGAGTTCGATTAAAACTATACTAGGTACCCAGAGATTCGTTTAGTTTTACGGAGAACTTCATCCTATTTGCATTGTTTGGGATATTGTCAGTTTGTATATTACATTGAGAGGTAATGAGAGCACGTTTGTTTAAAAAAAAAGTCATTTTTTTCTTATAGGCCACGCGGGTGAAGCCGCGGGCAGAAGCTATATAAAATAAACCAATGAAATAAACACAAGCAAAAAAATCATTCATGTATACGTGTCGAACTCATAACAATAATGCTATACACTTTCCTATAGAGCCTTTAATTTATGTCTTTAACCCCTGTGAACAGCAATGTAAGTAAAATCGTCATTTGAATAATCGAGGTAACATTTTTTTTCGAAATTCCCAGGGAATAAAGAGAATTTATATTTTCAGTATAAAGTTGCCTTCAAATTTGACATGCAAGTAGATAATTCGCCGTTCCGTTATATATTCCGTCACTATTGTTATGTTTTAGGATCATTCATCCTACAGCAATCATTTTTCAATCCGAGCGCTACTCCTTGGATAACACAAAGCTAGCAGTGCAATAACACATTGTTTACCTGGATTCACACATAGGGTAGTTTTAATCCCGGTAGTACTTTCCTGTGGGATATTTTTCGACAGCCACGCGGGCGAAACTGCGGGCAGAAGCTAGTGTAACATATACACGTACGATTTGCAGAGTTCACTGGTTGAAGGAATGTCATGCTTTGTATATTACCTTCCTAGCCGGAATTCTATCAGCTATGACATCCATACGTGTGGACCTTTGCATGTTGTGTACATTATGATTTTTTGTAAACCTGCACTATGGATTCCGTACCACTGAATCGAGAGTATGACGGCGCTAACACCGAGTCTTTGCTGACGCTGACAAATATATACATAGAGATAACTCATCTATAAAACACGCAGTCAAACTTGGTTCCGAGGAGATGGCACCGCTACCGTGAATGTGATTATTACTTTGCTTCTCGAGACTAGTTTTGCTATTAGAAGCAATTTGTAGCATAGATAAGCGAGCGAGCGGTCTCCGATCGGAGCGAGTCTTCTCACAAGTTTTAATGGATAGTATTACCGTTTTGCAATTGACTGAATATTCTGAGAAGTTATCGGTGATCAGTTTATCTAGTTTACTCGTTGCTTTGTGCGCTCCAAACTATGAAATGATCTGCGCCGATCCGCTTTGGTAGCTACCGGTTCTAGAGGTGAATAAGCCGATAAGCACCAGCTAATGTGAAGACTAAGTGGGTACTTTTTTTTCCCTCATTTAGTTTTAATCATGGTCTGACATTTTGAGTAATGTAGGTAAGCGGCCTACACAAATGTACTTTTTTTGAAATTGTTTGTTAAATCACTCATCCTTTGTGCTTATTTCCTCATAAAACCCTGTCAGTCATCAATCTAAATGGCCTTGACAAGATGTGAACAAGTGTCTGGGCTTTAAAAGAGACTATCATTTTTGAGTTTCTTGCGCCCTTTCTTCTCCGAGTAGTCAGATGGGAAACGCCGACCGATATACTTTTAAAACTATGACTGACGTGTAAAAGTATGGTACAAACCTATATACTAACAGAAATAAAATCATTTATCAAACTAGTTTACTTTCTTAACTGCGAACGCTCATCATCATCAGCTTACAGCAGCCCACTGCTGGACATGGGCCTCTACAAATGCATGCTATTCAGTTCGCATTGCAGCTGCTACCCTGCGAAGATCTAGCTTGAGGGCATCCTATCATAACATGTCTACCCCAACGGTCTTTGATTCTACGGCTATTATGACCTACCCGTTGCTTATTACGTGAGCTATATTGACAACTTTAGTACTCTGCCGGATCACCTCATTCCAGATTCTATCCCTCAAAGAAACTCTAAGTTTGGTTCGCTCCATAGCTCACAGAGCGACTTGGAATTTATGGACCAGCCGGACTGTTTCGGTTCTGAAGGTCATAGCAATCTGGAGGCACTGAATGAAGACTTTAGTCTCTATGCGAAGCTAGTTAGGAGAAGAATCGACGACAGTTCCCAAACGCTACCTTCTAGAACGCACATTGTATACATAACATTGTTTATGAAGCAAATAAGATTATGCTGAAATCTTCACGTAATTCTCATAAAACATACATATTCAGTTGAGATAGTAATAATTTCTCTATAATTACGATGTAATCTAGCGTGTAACACTAGTCATTATCCCGGTGCCTCCCGCCATCACACGGTATGTGTACATCCACATGACGTGTTTATAACTTTATGGCAGACGATTAACGCCGACGTTCGTTTACGACACGACACCGTCACGGCGAGCCTGAAACACGCTCCGAGGTGAAAAAGGGGAATCCTTATTTATTTTTTCCGTAAAAATCGACGCTCGCGTGAAAAAATCATCTCATCTGTGTATTTAATTTTGCTTTTAGCTTATATAAGGATTCCCTCGGGAAAATGCGAATTATAATGTGTTTGCCTTTTGGTTGAGGTAAACAAATAAGCTGTTATTATTGTGTTAGATATTATATTTTTATTGAAGTAAAGAACGTATTTTCGTTTACCTAAGCATGGCCTTTTTTTTCTGGGTGGGAAATCATCAAATAACTTCTCCCGCTTTAGGCGGAACGGGAGGTTGTGTCAGATTTTTACATACTAAAACCCTTCAGTTGCCTGTGCCAGGACCACGGTAACTCATCCAACTTTTTGCCGGCCCTAGGCTAGGCCTCATCCAGGAAGTCAGTAGTCGCGCTTTCGACCACGAGACCAACGGGGCAGTTAAAATTAATGTACAATGGAGGTAGGATAATCCCTTTGTAGCATGTTTCGCGATCCTCTCACACAATGGCCGCAGCCGCCTCCCTCCCAGAGGCTAACAGAGTGGCCACCACCACAATCGAGCACAAAGTGCGCCGTGACGCTTCACAAGCGCTGCCTTTTGCTGCGGCGAAACCACCACTTAGTGCAATACTGCATTTTTGTTTATTCAGTTTCACGGCTTTTCGTATTGTTAAAACATCAATGAAAGGACTGTAGTTTTACGAATGAATATGGTATGCCGTATTTTTTATACTCTGTCGAATGTTTTATTCAGACTACATAAAAATGTATTGAAAAAAATCACGCTCTGAAAGGTATGAAAAATAAAATATTCTCATCTGAAAGCTGTGGTCGTATACCATTTTGCACCTTCAGAATAAATTGTTTTGTGCCGTTTGCACTGTTTGAGTATATTGTTTTGCTAGGGTAGGTTTAAAAACTCACTCTTTTTTAGTTCATGACTTTATGTCCTCTAGACCACCATGTTAAATTAAACGTGACGTCACATAGCCTACGTCTAACCAGTAAACGATCAAGACGCTTCCAACGATACCACATTTGTGAAATATAATGATAGTTTTACAAGTTATGAGGGAACAGATGAACTGACACTGATCATTATCATATGCCTGCCTTTTCCCAACTATGTTGTGGGTCGGCTTTCAAGCTAACCGGATGCAGCTGAATACCAGTATTTTACATGAAGCGACTGTCTATCTGACTTCCACAACCCAGTTACTGGGTAATACGATACCCCATAGTAAGACTGGTTGTCAGATTTACGGGATTCTGACGACCCTTAACGACTGTTGAAGATACACAAATGACAGCCGGGACCAACGGCTTAACGTGTTTTCCGAGGCACGGAGGTGGCTTGGTATGTAAAGATGGTCACCCATCGCCGAACCAACCGCGGTTAGCGTAGCTTAACCTGATCGATCGATACGTGTGGCTGTTATAACTTAGCCATAACCCCCTAATGAACAGACATAGATATTAACCCTCTAATTTGATTCACCGTAGTCGGGCAAAAATTAGGCCGATCTCACCAACATTCGAGTGAAGAGTCCAAAGAATGCCTCAAATCTCTCCAAGATTGTATAATATCTTGTGCCTACAGAAAAACATGTACAAAATCTCGTAATCCGAGCGGCGCCATCTTAGCTTATGTACACAATTTGTTCGCTCATTTACTTGAGCAGAATTAAATGGACATCATAAACTGCTGGGGAGCTGTTGTTTTTCCTCGACTTTTAATTTATAAACCCTGAAACTTTTGTCAGGTCGGACTTTTGGTAATCTTGAGGAATTTCAGGCATAATTGTCATCCATCGTTGTAAATGTTTCGAATTAACTGATTTATTGTGTGAAAGATTGTAGCATGGTGCGCTGTATACTGTTACATATCTGCTTATCCTGTTAGAATGAAATGGATAAAGGCAAATCTATTACGATTTATTAAATGAAAATTAAAGTTGGGAAGTACAGCTAATGTAAAAGACCCTGCGTGGCACGCACTCTTTGTTTTATGGTTCTGTCAGGCACGTAGTTGACCTTCGATGATCGGAAGTGGAGATCCCAGGTGAATCTTTAGCTGGATCCCCTGGGTTTGATGTTTTTGTAAAGTGTAAGTATAGCATGAACATTATAATACATGACTGTAGTGCCATCCCATTTCATTCCGTATGTGTCGTAAGAGGCGACTAAGGGTCTTACTATAGAATGGGTAGCAGCGCTCTCTATGCATTTTACCACCATACTGCGATCAACAATCCGCCTGCCAAGCGTGGGGATTATGCCAAACCCCAAATTGAGGGAGGCCTATGTCCAGCAGAAATGATGAGGACTATGTGTATCATGTTTTTTTTTAAACCTCTTTCTTGGTTTGTTTTAATGATAATCTGGCAGTTTGAGTACTTTATGCGACCAACCCAAATGTCTTTGGTATTGTTTGTCGAATCGTTGAGCTCATTAGTTTTCGATAACGGTACCCAACTCATGGGTAAAGTACATACCCTCCACTAATTTAATTTGACCGTGTATCATCATCATAAGATTTCAGCTGAAAAACGTCCACTGCTGGACATAAATAAGCCTTCCGCGGGGGGTTCGCCAAAATCGGCACGCTTGGCAGACGGGTTGGCGTTCGCAGTAGTAAGTACCATAGAGACCGCTGCTGCCTATTCTCTAGTAAGTCCCCTAGTCGTCTTCTACGAAACCCAGGGGAAGAAATGTGGTGGTGCTATTACGTACAGGTTCCCTGTATACAATCGAAACAATAGCAAAAGCTAACAAGATACACGAATTTGTACCTAAATGCATTATCTATTCAAGAGATGTGTTCGGCGCCGAGTAGACAGTGATCCCATTACGTTCGTACATTACTACAAATCCGCGGCTTTTCCGCGCAATATGAAAAAACATCCATCGACGTCCGGGATCAGGCTGTTGGGTTGTCAGCGCGCCACGCGTGCTCCCGCCGAATCCCGCCGCCTTACCTCCCGCACTTCGACAAGGTTGTAAAACTCGCGAAATATGGTCTTCGTTAAAACCTTGTTGGAGATTGTAAGTCGTGATATGATTGAACGGGAGCTAGTTTGTTTGAGAACAGCCGAGCGGAACTTTGTCGCGTAATCCGTTCGCGATTAGAATTCAGTTTACGAGTGTTTGACGTCTTTACGAGTTAAGTATTGAGAGATAGAAAGTCGGAGTTGTTACGAGTAAGTCGACGATTTCCGTCATTGATCAACGGGCGAGGATTTTTTTTTTTGCATAAATTGTCCATAGCGACCACGACGGTGATTCCTCCCACCTTTCAAGATTTTGAGGTCGATCTTGCCAGTTCCTAAGAAACGCATCTAAGACGTCTCTTAATCCTAGCAATCGTCATCTACCTAGCCCATTCTTAACCACGTTTGGGCTGGCTTCAGTCCGATCGGAAGCAGCTTAATTCCAGTATATAACGTGGAACGACTGCTTAACCAACCCACACAATCCAGTTACTGGGTTCATTTACATGATAATAATGCAGGGAGAACCGAGACTACAATCAGGTCATACAATTGTAGTTATTCATGGCAATTGTTCCTAACACACGAGCGTCCGAGTCCAATTGAATCTTCTTCACCAAGTTTTCAACTTACATCCAACTATAAAACATGACTACAGGGACTGCAGTAATTTATCAAGGGCTGTGGTAGGTATATTGTATTACTCGTTACATATTCATTATTTGCCTTTTGACTGTGGTAAGTGTTAATTGACCGTTTACAGGTATGAGGAACAGGGTGTAAAGATCACTCAACCTCCGTAGATCCTCCCGATCCTCCGTCCAGACGGCTGTCGTATGGCGTCGCTTCCTCAGGGGGCTCCTTAGCGCATGCTTGGAGAGGGGCCAGTTCCCACTTCGTTGGAAGACGGGGAAACTGGTCCTCATTAAGAAGCCTGGGCGCCCAGCGGACTCTCCGTCCGCTTACCGGCCCATCGTGCTGCTCGACGAGGTGGGCAAGCTCTTTGAAAGAGTGATTGCAGACCGCCTCGTCGGGTGGCTGGTGCGGGAGGGGCCGGACTTGTCGGACGGCCAGTACGGCTTCCGCAAGGGGCGCTCAACGGTGGACGCCATCATGCGCGTGCGAGCCCTCACGACGGGGGATGCAGTGGCCCGGGGTGGGGTCGTCTTGGCGGTGTCTCTAGACATCGCCAATGCCTTCAACACCCTACCCTGGAGTTGCATTAGGGAGGCACTCCGGTATCACCGGATGCCGACCTACCTCCGTCGCGTGGTCGAGGCCTATCTCACGGATAGGGCCGTAATCTACCCCGGTCACCAGGGAGAGTGGAACCGGCGAGAGATGTCGTGCGGTGTCCCACAGGGATCGGTCCTAGGGCCGCATCTGTGGGACATCGGTTACGACTGGGTGCTGCGCGCCGACCTCCCTAGCGGCGTCAGCGTGGTTGCTACGCTGACGACACGCTCGTCCTTGCGCAGGGGAGGTCGTACGAGACGGCGGCCGACATAATGACACGCGGGGTTGCGATAATCGTCGAGAGGATCCGGCAATTGGGACTCGAGGTGGCCTTGCACAAGTCCGAGGCCATGGGTTTTCATGGTCCTCGGAACGCGCCACCTGCGGGTTCCCAACTCACGGTAGGAGGGGTTCACATCGGCGTCGAAACGACGATGAAGTACTTGGGACTTGTCCTCGACAGCCGGTGGAACTTCGTCGAACATTTCCGACGTTTGGCTCCCAGACTGGAGCGGGCTGGGGCTGCATTAAAGCGGCTCCTGCCCAATCTGGGGGGTCCAAACGCCTCCTGCCGGAGGCTCTACACGGGGGTCGTGCGGTCCATGGCCCTCTACGGGGCACCGGTGTGGGCGCCCTCATTGAGGCTGCGCCCAGCGCGCCGGTTGAGTGCGGCCCAGAGGGTCATGGCTATCCGGTTAATCCGAGGATACCGCACGATCTCGTGCGAGGCGGCGAGCCTCCTTGCCGGAGTGCCGCCATGGGATCTGGAGGCAAAGGTCCTCGCGCACATGTGGGAGTGGCGCGAGGAGGTGAAACGCCGGGGTGAAACTCCGCTGCCGCGACAAATCGCGGCTCGGCGGACAGAGCTCCGGTGTGATCTCATGGCGACATGGCGGGTACGATTGTCGCAACCCAGCGCAGGGCACGCCACAATTGCGGCGGTAAGTCCCCTCTTTGAGGAGTGGATAGAGAGGCGCCACGGCGTCCTCACCTACCGCCTGACGCAGGTTCTCACCGGGCATGGGTGCTTCGGTGGGTTCCTGTTCAGGATAAAGCGGGAGGATACGTCCGGGTGTTTCCATTGCGAAGATCGTCTGGAGGACACGGTGGAGCATGCGGTGGAGGTGTGCCCTGCCTGGGCGGAGCACCGCCGTGTCCTCGTGGAGGCGATCGGCGGCGGCGACCTCTCGCGTCCGGCCCTGGTGCGAGCCATGGTACGGAGCGAGAGGGAGTGGGAAGCCGTCACCTCCTTCTGCGAAGCAGTAATGCTCGCGAAGGAGGAGGCGGGGCGCGTGAGGGAGTGGCAGTCTCTGCGCCCTCGCGTCCCTAGCCGCCGCAGGAGGAGACGCCCCGGGCGTCGGGAGTCGATTGCGGACTCCCGGCCACCGTAGGCGCGAGCTTGCGGGTGGCGAGCAATGGGTAGCTCGCCGCCCGGTAAGGACCAAGCTCGGGTCGACGGCGCGCAGTGTTCCACGCGCGCCTCAAAGAGATGTCAGCAGCAGCGTAGGGGTCTAATAGGACCGATGCCTGCCGGGGTCGCGTGATTGTTCGAAAGAGATACCGTGACCCTGGCACATGGGCAACTGATGGAACACGGGTGGGTTTTAGTCAGTAAAAGTCTGACATACCCTCCCGCTCCGCCCAGAGCGGGAGAAGTCATTTGATGATTTCCCATCCTGAAAAAAAAAAAAAAAAATGGCGTTGCTTGGTGGGCAACTGCCCGACGATTGATTTCAGAACGTTATGTTAGTTGAGCTGTAAACTCTCTTCGCGCGATGCAGGAATTGCGTGACGTCAGTGTAACGGCGATGTAGATGGCGCTGTACCGCAATGCAAACTCAAAGATTTTTTTGCTAATAAACCAATTAAAGGCACTTTTGATCTGTCAAGGCAACGGTCAGTCAGATAGATGAAGCAAGTTGCACATTGCAAAGCCTACTGGATAACTATGGAGAAGGACAATGTGAATACTCTGTTATAACAACATGTCGTCAGAAAAAATGGTTACCTACATCATTTATGCTGAAATTATACATCTAAGAACAATGAAGCGAGACGTGCACATTGAGCTAAGAGATCCCCTATTGACGACACCCGTTCACGAATATGGCGTATGATAATCAACCACTTGAAGGAAAACTTATTGATCCAACACACACTTTGTCGAACACAGGAAGTCTAGAAGTTAAACGAATGTCAAACTTTAAATAGATCCGCGACTGGATCTGAGATCAGAGCTGTCGGATATGAAATTGTTAATCCAACTGACGGGAAAGGCATTCAGGAATGAGTTAAGTTTTGATTTTTATCAACTTTTTCCGTAATCGCATTTTATTAAGTTTGAGTAGGATTTGCGTGGTCTAGTTTTATTAGTAGGTACTTGATACTGTCTGAGACTTTGCCAGTCGCAAAATAGTCAGCCTGTAACGTTCCCACTGTTGAGACACATGGCTTCTCTCTGTGAGAGGGATTTGGCCATAATTTACCACGCGTGCCTAGTGCGAATATTTGTGTGTCACATGCGTTAAAATTTTCGGTTCTAGGACACGCCTATTTCCTCACGATGTTTTCCTTCACCGTTATGAGAGCAGTAGTAATGAAATGATCTACATAAAGTAAAGCGCCTGCCTTGGTTCGAACCGGCTCAAGTCAATGCCGTTACCACTAGGCCACCACTGCGAGGTACTCTAAACATACCATTGGATATATTCGGCATTAAGAAGTAGAAGATTTTCGAAATCAGGATTAGTATCATCATCATTTCAGCCGAGAGACGTCAACTGCTGGACATAGGCCTCCCACAATTTGGGGAGTAAGCCATAATCGGCACACTTGGCAGGCGGGTTGGATCCCAGTACGGTGGCAAAATGCATAGAGAACGCTGCTGCCCATTCTCTAGTAAATCCTTTAGTTGCCTCTTGCGACACTCATACGGAAAGAAATGGGAGGATGCTATTCTTTACGTATGGCACCAGACGGAACATGAGGATCAGTGTACTTCTTGTACTATGTTTATAATTCTAGTGTAGACTAGATCTTCAAGCTACTCCGTGATATCTCAGTGCTGCTCAGCATTTATCACAACATTTTACGACGAGGGAAAGTTGTCACTTTATCGAGTGCAAACAAACATTCAACAGGTAGCGAAAGAGGTAAACAATCCCTAATCGCTTCGAAACAATATCGAGAGGACGACTTTTATTTGACGATGGATTTCAAAGACTAGTATTGTTTCGCTTATAAATCATATTTATTTGTCTACCCCTCCGTGCCTTAGAAACTTCGATACGCCGCCGCCGTCGGTACCCGGACAGCATTCATGAACCTTTGACTGTCGTTACGGGTCGTTAGAATCCAGAAACTGTGACAACCATTCTAACCAAGTCAATCGTATTTTCCAGTGACTGGGTCATGGAGTTCACATAGGCAGTCGCTCCATGTAAAATACTGGCATTGAATGGTAAACTGGAAGCCAACCCCATCATAATTGTGATAATGCTAGGCAGATGATAAAGTAGTCGTTATTCATTCAAAGAAAAACTGTTTTAAAAGGCATCGTTAGTGAATAATATATTAGTGACTATGCATGTAATCCAAAACTCTTTCAATATTTGAATGTATTTTGGATAGAAGTGAAGAAAAAAAAATGCAGTATTTAAAAAAAATGCGTTACTTATTTAACAATGTTTATGTTACGTTTTTCTGTTAAAACGGAACGCTATTTCAAAACGCATCGTCTTTGAAAATGGCGGAAATGACCTCAAAAACCATGTGAATATTTTATTAGCAAACTACTTGTCTCACCAACGTAGTAAGTGTGATTTCTGCTCAAATGAAGCATCAAAAATATTATAATTTACATGATTTGGGATTAAAACAGAGACGAATGCGAAGCAGCATCATGGTACGTGACGTCACAATATCATCATCATCATCATTACTTCAGCCTTAAGACGTCCACTGCTGGACATTGACCACCATAGTCCTTTTTGGCAACTCCCCCACGCGTGGCAGGCAGATTGGCGCTCTTGGCGATTCTCTAGTAAGTCCCTTAGTCGCCTCTTACGACACCAACAGGAAGAAATGGGATGAAGCTTGCTTTAGGTTAATAATTATGAGCAACAAACCGTAGTAAAAGAACAGTGGCGAACTTCCGAACAAATTTTTTTTGACATTTTTTTTTAGCGTCTGCCTTTGAAAAATGTGTAAAAGTATAGAGATTGAATTGCTGAACAGTTTTGTCTTCAGTTATACTTTTATAGCAAGTCAGGAATTTAAGATATTTCAGGTTGAAGTTTAGAGGTTATGTCTCGTCAACAACAGACTTATCGAAAAAGATATATAGAAATACCTACTTATTGCTCTAAATATCATGATAGAAATGCATTTTAAATATATAATAAACTACGGACTACGTATTCAGAATATTAAGTCCAACCGACGTGCGTAGGTCTGCCACATGGTCCACGTAAGTAAGTCGGCTGGTATAATTACACACGGCTACAATGGCTGCGCAGTAGTAAATCTAATGAAAAACCAGCACCGATCCGTGCCTTGCGCTTCGGAAAGCCAACTTCAGGGCGGCCCAGAAGTTTGACGAGAGCTATACTTACCGATTACTATCAGACAAGTTTTTCGTGATCTGTATCACTGGTAGGGGGTACTGTGGCGACTGTGTCTCACGTACTCATCCCTTGCATAGTTAAATATTTTTCTATTGTAATTATTTTAGAATGTTTAATTTTGTGTTTTCCCACGTTCCCACATCTGCAAAGCAATTTAAGTAATAGGTACTATTGTACTCTATAATTCTTTATAGTTTTAGGTACTATTGTCTTTTGGAATTCTTTTATCTTTATTTAAGGTTCATTGTTCTGTTATTTTTAGTTATCGTTTATTGTACCCATTTGTATTTATATTTCCTGTGTCTTATTATACTTTTATGTAACAATCGTTTTGCCGCATCCTTTGTTTAGAAAACTGCAGGTGTGGGAAGGATGTTCCGAGGTTTGGACCAGGCACGTGTCTGTCTCTAACTACGGTCGTGCGAGGTCCTTTTTCTGACCCCGATCATTACTCGCCAAAGCTCGCCGTGATCTTGTCTGTCTAGTTGTAACTTTTCATATAGCCTTATCTAATTTTATATTTTAAGGCCAAGTGTAACTGCTAGCTTTAGTTACTTGTTATTTTAATAAATTTAAGCGTTACAACTTATTTTTGTATATTACTTCTTCACTCGGTCGCGAACCCGCACATATGAATTTGTAAGTCAGTAACTTTCTGTACTACGTTTAATTTTCGTTATTAAACTCTTCATTACTTAACTTGGCTTAGAATTTCTGTAGGTTAAGAAATCTATGTTATTCCTAAAACAGGACATCGGTAGCACATGATTTTAGACTAGAAAATATTTCTAAGGTTATTAAAAAAAAAATTCATCATCATTATTTGTCTAGTTTTCCCAAATACGTTGTGTTCGGTTTCAGTCTAACCGAATGGAGCTGAACACCAGTATTTAACATGGTGCGACTGCCTATCGATCGCCACAACCCAGTTACTGGGTACTACGATATGTGCCCCCTTTCGGACTTCTGATGACCTGATACGACTGTCAAAGTGGACCAACGGCGTAACATGCTTTTTGAGGCACGGTTTTGGTATGTAAAGATGGTCGCCCATCCTCAGATCAACCGTGGCATACGTAGCGTAACCTGACCTATGACCTTAGTGAAAGTTATTACTTACCAACAAGTCCCAAGTATTTTTTTAGTCAAAATTCTGCTAACAGGTTGCCTAATGCAATCAGAAGCACCAATTTTGGACCTTTGTCAAACAAATCGTTATTAATTTAGTTTATTTTATACATAATTGTACTTAGCCCATAGTTTTAAATGAATATATGTATTTAGAACAGAGCAGTGGTGGCCCAGTGGTAACGGCCGCGACTTACGAGTAGTAGGTCGTGAGTTCGAACCTCAGCAAGCGCTTAACTTTGTGTAAATAATTTCACCACCACTGCTTTCAAAGTGGTGAAGGAAAACATCGTGAGAAAATAGGCCTATCTCAGAACCAAAATTTTGTGGACATGTAACATCTACCAACCCGCGGGCCCAGTCTCGCGTGGTGAATTATGGCCAGTTCCCTCTCACCGAGAGGAGGCCTGTGTCCCAGCAGTGGGAACATTTATAGGCTGCTGATGATGGCTGCTGATGATATGTATTTAAAAATTATAAACTTTTTCAAAATTCAAAACAGATAGAAACCTAAAATATAAATTTGTGAAAAAAATAATTTGAATGTTCAAGAACTCATTGAAATAAATATGATTAAAATTGACTACATATAGAAAGGTCGCAAACAAAAAAAAAAAGAGTCAAAAAGTTAGTAAAAAGTCAAATTTAAAATTGTCAAATCATAAAAAGTCACATGGAAAGTTGGTTGTTTATCGTTAACTCGTAAGTGTCGTCCCCCAGTTAAGTGCGAGTGTTGCCGCAGTGGCCCACACTCACTGGCCAGTCACCGCACTCCGCCGGGACCCGCCGGACTCCCGATAATGGACCCACCGGACCCTCCCAATAATGGACTTCATTAATTAAGTGGCGGACGATTTCGATGTGATTCTTTATTCGCACTGTTTTCTTTGCTCTGATTGGATGGTCGGCAAGTCTTTTACTTCAATGAATAAGGTTAGAAAAGAATTGTTTGTAATAGGTTCCAATATTAAGCTGCACGATTACTGACAGATACGTGTATTGACTCGACAGGACCACACAATCTTGTGTGGTTATTTCTTCAAAATACCATTTTAGACACCAATCCACATTAAAAGAGACTGTGACCTCTGAGTTTGCTACGGCCATTCTTCTCAGCGTAGTCAGGAAACGCCGGCCTCATCTAGTTTTTAAAATATAATTGACGAGTAGAAGTGTTACCGCGTCATCCCGGATTCCCGGATATAAAGAATAGCACCATCCCAATTTTTCTCGTAGGTGTCGTATAAGGCGATTAACGGATTTACTAGAGAATGGCCAGCAATGTTCTCTATGCATATTACTGCCATAGTGCGATCGCCAAACTGCCTGCGTGGAGATTATGACAAACCCCCCCAAATTGGGGGAGGCCTATGTCCAGCAGTGGATGTCTTTCAGCTGTGATGATGATGATGATGATGATGATTTAGAAGTATTTGTATGAATCTACTTCCAGAAATAAAATCTTTCAACACTTTGAGCATAATGACCGTTTGGGCTGCACAAACAGGATAGTTGAACTCATTGTTTGCGGAGCAGTGATCGCCGTGAACCCCCACTTGATATTCAGTGTTTGAATGACTGCATAACTAATAACAGTCAATAGGATTATGACTGATTCCTTAACTGCGTGATATATGGTTTAGTTTACACATCAACATGAATTTTAGATGAACAATTTAGGGTAAATAATGTACATGAATCAAGAAATTCGTTTTTGAGTGTCTAGAGATGCAAAACGGATTTTAGATTTTTTAACCATCTAGCGTCTTTCAATAACAGTTTCCATTCCTTTGTGGTTTACAACGATTTCCAACACACGTCGCGGTTTTTTTTAGGATTGCAGTAAATGATAAAGGATTTTATTTCTGTAAGTAGGTTTGTACAAACACTTTTACACGACAATTATTATTTTTTTAAATTAGACAGCGTTTCCTAACTGACTACTCTGAGAAAAACACTACAGTGAGGTTTCACACGAAGTGATCTAGACTAGCAACACTCAAAGTGTGTTCCGCTGAACCTAGGGGTTCCGTAGAAATGGCATCAGGGTTCTGCGAAATTACTATGAGAACTATAAAGCAACTATTGATAAAACAGTGAAACAATTTCTGTCTTTACATTAAAAGTTAAAGTAAAGAATGAAAGTGTTTCACTTTTAACATATTTCTAGTTAATGTTTTTGTTCTTATTTGAATGACAGTGTGTTCGATTTGTAATTATTTGATATTGGGTTCCATAAAATAAAAGGTAATTCATGAATGATCCATTATGTCAAAAATTTAGGAACACCTTCATATAGACTACGGCGGCACTGAAAATTTCGGGAATTAAGGAAGTGACACAACATTACTATTTAAAAATGTATTCATTGCTTTTCGAAGTATTCTCCGCGAAATTTGACACATCTTTTCATACGATGGAACCAATCATTGAAGCAACCATTCCATCCGGAAGTTGGGGTCTCCAAAATGGCCGTTTTGTAGGCGTCCACAGCTTCTTTAGGTGATGAAAATCTCTTACCACGCAATTTATTCTTTATTTTACGGAAAGTATAGAAATCATTAGGGCTTAGGTCTGGACTGTACGGCGGATGGTCTAATATTTCTATGTTTTCTTGCCCTAAAAACTCTTTTGTTCTGTGCGCGGTGTGAGAACTCGCATTGTCGTGATGGAGGATGATGCGGCGGTTGCGGTTCTCTTTAAGGAGTTTAGAAACGACCTGTGGCAAACAAATGCTAGCATACCATTTTGCGTTAACCGTTCTTTGTCCCTTAAAAGGAATAGTCGTAACATGGCCAGTTTTGGAGACAAACGTGGCCACCATTTTTTTTGCAACACTCCGTGAACGAACAATTTTTATTGGCTTTAACTCATTTTCGAACACCCAAACTCGTGACTGGTTTTTTGTTTCGGGTTCGTACGTGTATATCCAGGATTCGTCACCTGATACGATGTTGTCTACAGCATTTGAAGACCCTGCGTGGAATTTCTCGAGAGTTCTGACGCACCAAGTAACGCGAGCCGCTTTTTGCTCTTCACAGAGCGAATGCGGTATCCATCGGGAAAACAACTTTTTTACACCTAATTGTTCATGCAAGATTATTTGTATTTGACTCATGCCAATGTCTAAAGTTGCCTGAATTTCGCGGTATGTCACATGTCGATCTTCCTCAATCAGCTTACGCACAGCATCAACGTTTTCTTGGGTGACTGCAGTTTTTGGACGACCTTGACGGTGATCATCACTGAGCTTGACACGTCCACGTTGAAATTGAGCAAACCAGCGATAAATTGTGGTTTTGGATGGGGCTTCATCACCAAATGCAGAAATCATCCGGTCAACATACTGTTTTTGTGTTAGACCACTTCGAAAGTCATAATAAATCATCGCTCTTGAATTTTCTCGAGTCAATTCCATTTTCTCAACGACTAAACAAGTTTGACAAAACGTTGTCACAAGACCGAGAATCTTTTTTTAATTAAATAAATGGTATTCGATTTTTGAAACCAAGGAGTTTTCAAGTAAAAAGTTTTTGATATGACAGGAACAGTGGAAATATTCCATTCCCGATACTTTTAGTGCAGCCTATGTACACCCTCTGATTAACGATTTACCCTATTTAGCGCAATAAAAATAAATATTCTTTAAAAAATACGCAATGGATTAGTTTTGAAAACCCAATCAGACTAAACAGATTAAACTTAACTACAACATATTGTATTTTTTTACACGCTTCACTTGTATGTTTATTTGTAACCGTCTCCTTATACCGCGATTTTGACCCACTTTAAACGACCAGATTTCGTTCAAACTTTGCACACTTGTCAAACACCGATGACAATGCAATAATTTCATAAATTTGTGCCATTATCCTTGCCAGGGTTATCAGGACAGCAAAAAAACTGTCTTCTAAAACTACGCTGACATACGTCACAAACTATGCTGACATACGTTTTACAATTCAAAAAACCCAAAAAAATAGAAAATAAATAAAAGTTCAAAAAAACTAAAGAACACGCTAACATAGAAAAGCGTGGGGTGCCTGATCACTAAAAAAATACCTTAAAAAGCACCCTACGCTTTTTTTCATTATTTTCTCTTTGGTTTTCTATGGAAGCGTGTATTTTAGTTTTTTTGAACTATTATTTTTAAGTAAATAAATAATGAATCTTGACGTATCAACTTTGTTTTCAGTACGTCTATCTAATCCTAAAAAAAGTAGTAAGGGTTATGATAAATGACTACACACATGAATAAAATGGTGAATGATTTCAATTAGCCGTTTCACTTTATTTTTAAAATAATATTAATTAGTAAATAATGCCCACGTGTTCGTGGTTTTAAACAAACTAGTGATCGCCCATTGGTCAAAATTCGACCGTACTTCATTTGAATAGAAATACATTATTAAATGAAAAATAATTATATAATAATAAATATAAAAATATAATATGGTTATATTTGACATTCAGTAACACTATAGACAAATCGTTGCCGCTGTACTACTGTGGAGAGGGTTCGCTGGCGGGATGGTGATGGCCAGAACCAGGACGTAGGTGTAATGAGTAAAGAATACTTCTTCAGGACTCTCTTCTTCATTTTCTTAATACTTCTTAACTGCTGGATATGGAATGAATTATCACAGAAAGCTCTGTTTTTATAGAATTTTCCCTATTATTTTTAATTAATTATGACAGTTCAAAATGTCATAATTAAAACCAGCCTCTACAATCGTGAGGCATACAAACCTCTACTAGTTTGCACACGACACTAAGTTTTGTATGGGAAACTTACTAATGCCATACTTGACACTCCCCATAAAACCACAAAAAATATTTCTTATAAATCTAAACTAAATTCCTATCGTCGCTAATACAAATAATATTAAAGAAAAATATTCTCGATATGATCATACATTTAAAAAATGAACATTGACATTGACATTCGGTAAGACTATAGACACAAAATATTAAAGACAGATGTTCTCGATTTGACCACAGATTTGGACCATAAACAAAAGAACGAAATTTTTACGCATAATTTAAAAAAATATTAGTATTCGTCACTTCTTCTCTGTATAAACTATAAGTGTGCGAATTTTCATACTCCTCCGTCCGCCCAATTTTCGTAAAAAGGGATCCAAAGTTTTCGCTTCACGTATTAATATATAGATGTAAAACGAATGCTAAGCCACGGATTTTGATGTACAACTACTAGTAACCACTAGTGGGCCATCGCCCAGAGATTGAAATTCGACCACATTTCTATTGCATTATTTTACAAAATATTAATTTCTGCACTCCTCCATATTATAAACTTTAACTGTGCCAAATATCATACTCCTCCGTCCGCGTAATTTTCTTAAAAGGGGTATACAAACTTTTTGCTTCACGTATTAATATAATAGACAATCGTGACGGACCATAGATTATACTAAACATAGTCAACTCAGCCTATCGCAGTCCACTGCTCGACATAGGCCTCTCCCATGTTGCGCCACAACACCCTGTCCTCCGCCTTCCGCATCCAGTCTACCCCAGCCACTTTCCTAAGGTCGTCGGTCCATCTAGCTGGGGGGCGTCCTACACTACGCTTGCCGATACGCGGTCTCCACTCCAGGACTCGTCTGGTCCACCGGCCATCGGTCCTTCGACAGATATGGCCAGCCCACTGCCACTTCAGCTTGCTTACTCTGCGAGCTATGTCGGTAACTCCAGTTCTTTTCCGGATAACTTCGTTTCTGATTTTATCCTTCAAAGAGACTCCGAGCATAGCCCGCTCCATAGCGCGCTGAGCGACATAGTGTGGGCGCCAAATTAGGAAACAAGTAAACGAGATTAACCTTTAATGTATTTTTACCGAGTCTTCATTTTTATTGACCCTGTTACCGGAAGCTGTAAGCTAACTAGCAACAAATGTCTAAATATTTAATATTCCGCGTCCAAATCCCCAGCAGCTATAGCTCGGTTTACTGGAGCAAACACACAAAGCGGGCTGGCGGAGCGTACTCCCTTCGTTTTGTCATGCGGCTTCCCGTAAGCCGCTCGCGGCTCGAGGTAGCACCGGCGGCGCACGTAGCTATTACCGGCAGACCTCGCCGGCTGCAGCCGTACAGCCGGTGTGCATGCGCTATTATGTGTAGTGACGTGAGCCGTTCGAGATTTGAAATTGGGTTATGTGAGGATTTGAGTGAACAAAAATGTTCAATCGTTTTAGTACAAAACAAAATGCGGCGGAATTCTAAGCTGTTTGGAAATTAGATTCTTCTTTGCCCAGTTTTCAATATCCCAAATAAATTGTCCATGGCTTGTTTACAAACGCTCGGCTATATTGTGTTGGAGACGTCATTGTTTGTGTTGACCTCGTGTCGGGCATGGCTGGCATAAGTCCGACGCTTTCTGACACAATGACCCAATTCCCTTGCTTCTTACAATACACACAAACCGATTCCTTTATTTGATTTCTTTGTGGCTCCTTCAAAAACCAGTCATAATGTAACCAATTTGTCGCGTACATCTGTTCCGGTGGAGATCTAAGATAACTTTGTGAGCGTCGCCAAACTTGTCACCTCTCAGATATAAACATTTAACTGATAACTTCGACAAAGCAGCGAGAGGGTGGGTCGTTCGGGTTCGGGGGAGGGGGAGAGGCTAATTTTATGCGCGGAAACGGAACTCCTATTGAGTGACAATAAGTTCACGATCGGGATTCAAGATAAGTGATGTTTAACGGACAATTTCAGCTCGGGTGCTCACGGCGTGACCTACATCGGTGTAGCTCGCCGTAGAGATTCTTGGATTGAGGGTATGTGGATGTTGAATGGTTTATATTTTAGGGCCATGCCACTCAGTTACTTGTGTGTATATTCGGCTGCCGGACATTTTCTTTATCTACGTTTGCGTCATTCAAAACTTGCTGGAGCATTTACGCCTCAATTTCAAAGACTTTGTTGTATAAGCCGCACGGATGTAAGGTCAAATCTGTCAGAAACGAAAAAAAATCCCAGAAATGTATTAAGTCGACTATCAAAGGCGATTCTGTTCTTAGTTATGGCTGTCAGCGTGTTGACATAGCCAGTCCTACATCATTCAGAGGTACAAAGTACAAACACGTCACAGTTTCGAACGAAGCCACAGACGGGTCGTACTCAGCCCCCATGGACTGTACTCGGTCCCAAACTCGCTTGCAAACAATTGGGAGCGTCAACAAAACATTTTTCATTAAACGTCCGGATGAGTCGGCTGACATATTTCTCTTCGAGCACATCAGATTTTTGAATGAAATATTATATTTCTGCTGTGAATATTTTTAGCTCTGTTTAAGTAAACAATTTCAAGTCGCAGACAAAAGCTTGTTACGGGCCTACACGTGTTTGTATATTAAGTTAGAGTGAGCGAGGAAGTGTATTCTGCCATTTCTTGGCAGTGATGTTTGAATTTTGTTTCAGATGGAGTTGTTATAGCCTTTTCCATCTCACTTGCATAAGCATCGTCTTTCGACGGAAGAATAGACAAGACTGATGTTCCGTATAGACAGTACGACGGCAGCAAAGTAGATAGAGTTAACTGCACTTTTGATGAAATTCAGAACACTTGGTTTTGTCATGGGTTCTTTTTTCTGTTGCATTCTCAATTTTTACTAATGCTAATTCACGTATTTATAAACAACTACAACAATTTTTCTCAAAGTGTCGAAGACCGTATTTGGAAATAAAAAATATTACAGTAATATTGGCGTTAACTATTTCCTTGGTAATGCTCTATTAACTAAATGATGTAAAATAGGAAAATATAGCTTTGATCTTCTATTAATTATCACAGTTTGCGTTCAAAACTCTCTCCTATAAAATCACGGGTTTGTAGATAACCGTTATACTTTGTGCCCGTCGAGTAGAAAGTTTTCTTCTATCTTTAGCATGGCCATTACAAAATCAAATTGTCTTCACTACCTTAGACAACTGACAGTAAGAGTCAGTGCGATTTTGAGAGTTTGGATATAAAACTTTGTTCTGAATAGTCTACATATTTAAGGACGTAGACAAAGGGTCGTGAGAAACGAATGACAAGATGACAAATTGTAGAAGGATTTTAAAGGAGCGACGTCAAAAGTGGAGAAACGTACTGTCACTTTGTATAGAATGAGCTGTGTCTATAATCGTAGAAATAGAAAGCGTCATGCTAAGACTGCTGGAGAGATTTAGCTTTACTATGACCTCAACAGAGACCGCTAGAGTATACACAGGGCACAAAGAAAACTATAGTGTACAAAAAAGTAATTTTGCTTGAGTATAATTTTCATTTTATTTTCTGGTATATTGGGTTGGCTAGCTGACATATGGAAAATCATTTAATTGAATTTTTAGTGTCTCTTAATGTTTACTAATTACAATTGTATAGAATCAAGTTCTTTTAACTGGACAGACAGCTGTGCTACTAGACAGTTTGTTGCGCCACTTCTGCCTACCTAAAGCACTAGGTAGTGGTGAAGGGCGGGTGTTTCGGGAGACTTATCACTTAGATAACAACATTGCTATCTAGGTACAGACTCAAAATGATTACTTTTTAAATCTATTTTAATTGTACGTAGGTCCTCATTATTCAATCACAGTGTATTAGTGGAAATTACATGATGTCCAATTATTAATATGTAGATCTTTTATGCATTGAAATATTTACATCATTCAAAAAATAATATGTACTGGTATATTAAAAAAAAAAAAATCGTTGAGCACAAAAAATAACTACGTCCGCATAGTCAACGGAAAAAGTGCTCAAAAGACTGGCAGCATTGCCGCGTCGTATGGCAATGTTGATTCTTTAGCCAAAAATATGGCAGCCCTCTGGTCACGTGAATAGTACATTCTTGAAATATATGATGTTTGGGGCATCGCACTAAGTTTCTAAACCAGTTGCCTTAGAGCATCGAAATTAAAACGAAGTCTTGAATAATTATATATTGATAGTATATTTAAATATAGACATATTTATACTATTTATGGAAAATGTGTGTTCATTTCAGTACATTCTAAATTTGGGAGTTTTCCATTAGTAACATTTCATTCATATTTTCATGGTGACGTTCCGCTTAACCATTCCACTTACGTAGGTGCAATAAAAGAAGCAGCTCATTGTTCATTCGTACTCTCGCTCAACTGCTTGACGTCAGTCGTCAGCACCGTCAGTCATGGCACATGACGCCACATCATCGCCACGTCAGCGTCAAGTCGCGCGTGACGGCGGCGTGGGGTTTATTTCGGTGCGCGCCACCTGAGCGTGATTTAGAGGCGCCGTAAAAGATACGTTCGAAGCCGCGCCTAGCGCCATTACTACGTGTTTTATGTCCCAGAGACGAGCGGGATTTGTTCGATTGTCGGTGTATCTGGTAAAAGATAGCCTTAGTTACTATATCAGTGGGTGACAACAGCACTGTGCTGTACACGTAAGTTTTTTTGGGTATATTTTAAAAACACTATGCAATTTATTTAGAATACAAGGAGGCTAAATAAATTTTAACGGCTTATTCGTCGATTTGCACGAACTTACTTGCCCTAAACGGACTCCTGGCACGTTTTGAAGTTGATGCATTGAAATAATAACCTAAATGTTCGCTGTTATCCTATTATCTAGTAAGAACTGTTATGTTCTTACTAGATAATAGGAGAAAATAGGAGAAAATCGATGATTTTTCTGGTGTTGCTGCAGCGGGTTGAGACTCTTTTTTTTTTTTTTTCAGGATGGGAAATCATCAAATGACTTCTCCCGCTCTGGGCGGAGCGGGAGGGCGTGTCAGACTTTTACTGACTAAAACCCACCCGTGTTCCATCAGTTGCCCATGTGCCAGGGTCACGGTATCTCTTTCGAACAATCACGCGACCCCGGCAGGCATTGGTCCTAGTAGACCCCTACACTGCTGCTGACATCTCTTTGAGGCGCGCGTGGAACACTGCGCGCCGTCGACCCGAGCTTGGTCCTTACCGGGCGGCGAGCTACCCATTGCTCACCACCCGCAAGCTCGCGCCTACGGTGGCCGGGAGTCCGCTATTGACTCCCGACGCCCGGGGCGTCTCCTCCTGCGGCGGCTAGGGACGTGAGGGCGCAGAGACTGCCACTCCCTCACGCGCCCCGCCTCCTCCTTCGCGAGCATTACTGCTTCGCAGAAGGAGGTGACGGCTTCCCATTCCCTCTCGCTCCGTACCATGGCTCGCACCAGGGCCGGACGCGAGAGGTCGCCGCCGCCGATTGCCTCCACGAGGACACGGCGGTGCTCCGCCCAGGCAGGGCACACCTCCACCGTATGCTCCACCATGTCCTCCAGATGATCCTCGCAATGGAAACACCCGGACGTATCCTCCCGCTTTATCCTGAACAGGAACCCACCGAAGCACCCATGCCCGGTGAGAACCTGCGTCAGGCGGAAGGTGAGGACGCCGTGACGCCTCTCTATCCACTCCTCAAAGAGGGGACTTACCGCCGCAATTGTGGCGTGCCCAGCACTGGGTTGCGACAATCGTACCCGCCATGTCGCCATGAGATCACACCGAAGCTCTGTCCGCCGTGCCGCGATTTGTCGTGGCAGCGGAGTTTCGCCCCGGCGTTTCGCCTCCTCGCGCCACTCCCACATGTGCGCGAGGACCTTTGCCTCCAGGGTTGAGACTCTCAAGCGGTAACTACAGCTTTGAGCCACTTGGGGTCGAAACTTGGATATTGGGCCTCGAATGAGCGTCTCCTTTTTAAGGTTTCCCATCGATTCTTTGACACTTCAGCTGACCAGATGGCTGGTTCGTTTTATGGCCAAAGAATTATCTTTGTCATTCAACGTGGTAATGCTGCCCCACTCCTAGTCGTCAAGGCACGTCTCCGGATGATAATGATGCGGACGAGTACTTCGACGCCTAAGTGTTCTTTCGTTTTTGTACCTATCTATTTGTATAGATAGTATTTTAGTGTAGTACCTAGTGCAAATAGTTGATTATGTTAAATTAAAGAGGTTCATTGTTCTTTCTGAACTAGATTGGGTATAAATTCAAAATGTGCCAATTGCCTAGTACGTATTTCTGGAATTCTCAAATCGCTCATGAATAAATTAACTTCGAACGAATCGCCTGAAAAAATGTTAAAATATATGATTTAAAATGTCGGTTCGGGCGAGTAAGTTTGTGCGAATCGACTAATAAGTAGTCTTGAAGCAAACGAGACGTAAGATGATCTAGTGCCGTCACCAACGTGCGGGTGATTATTGAAACTACTTAGCACCAAAGTATTAAACTATTTCACAATCTTATAGCCACAAACACCACGTTAAATAAGATAAGAGTGTAATGTTTACCCATTCTTATGTTACGTCATGATATATTACTCAAATTGCGCGAAATATTTTTAGAAAACACCATCAGTCACGCGAACGTCTGTACAATACATCTCACCGACAGCGTTATTAATAATTACACGGTTTTCCTACATTTCAGACCACCACATTTTCCTCGTCTGGACAGTTTCTACAAGTTGGCGATCTGACTCAAGGCAGATCATCCACTGCACCGCGTCTGAACTGCATCCTAAAAAAGACTATCAATTGAAATCTGAATAATTTTGTAGGCTAATCCATTATTGTCAGTTCAATAACGACGCAATGAATGGAATGAAGAGATCCGCAGGCGAACCAAGGTCACCGACATAGCCTGAAGAATTTCCAAACTTAAGTATCAGTGAACAGGGTACATTAACAGAACAGATGATCGATGGAGCCGAAAGGTTCTGGAATGGCGACCGCGTACCGGAAGACGTAGGGTTGAAGGCCTCCCACAAAAAGGACCGATGACCTTGTGAAGGCCGTTGGAATCCGCTGGACTCCGATGAGCCTATGTCCAGCAGTAGACGTGGTGCGGCTGAAGTGATGATGATGATGATTGTTGTGGCCCGTCCGGGCTCGGATCTGGAGCCGCGGGAACAAATGCTCTTAATATAATTTAAAATAAATATTTACGCAGCCAGTCAACCGCGGAGGCCCCAAAAGAAATTTATCGTCCGCGAAACTCTCGCAGACGCTGACGTTAGCGTTGTTGTTCTAGTGTTAAATTGGGATTGCTTCTTGATAGTTTAAGTGTTGAGCTCGTGCGTGAGCGCACAGATACGAAGACGGACGCGTCGTGCGTTTCTGTGCGTGCCTATTTACTGTGCATTACTCCGTGCTGACTAAACAGTGAAACTATTCATCATCTGCTTGCCCTTTTCCCAACTATGTTGGGGTCGACTTCCAGCTGAATTATAGATGAAGCGACTACCTATTTGACCTCTACAACCCAGTTACTAGTTACGATATCCCTTGGTTCACCAAGGAGTATCGTAACTAGTATAGACTCGGGTCTAACAGCCAGTTTCAACTGGCTGTTGGACTTTCCGGCTTCTGACGATCCGTAACGACTGCCGGGATCGACGTCTTAACGTGTATTCCAAGGCACGGAAAGCACGTTTTCTTGGTAAGTAAAGATGGTCACCCATCTACAGATAAACCCCAGCAAGCCCAGCTTAATTTGATCGATCGACCCATGTGACTGTTGTTACTTAGTCATAAGTAATAACAGCGGCAAAGGCATCGTGTTACACAGTAGGTAACTGGGTTGTGGACATCAGATACAAAGTCGATCCATGTAAAATACTGTTATCCAGCTGCATGCGGTTAGACTGAAAGCCGACCCCAACATATTTGGCAGGGAAAAGGATAAGCAGACGATGAGTGTTTAAATAATGTACACATTCTAATATTTATGAAACACTTCTAAAAGTTGATTTCCTACAGAGAAACCGTTCCATTAAAGAACTTCAGAACTCTAACAACACGCAATTATCGACCGCTTATTTAAACCACAATAAAGCGAAGACGGAAGTCAATAGTTTAACGAGTAGTAAGCCCTCAAAACTAGTGTATTTGTTACTGCTAACAAATTAAGCGGCGCGATTAAATTGTCGGCGAACTATCAGCGGGGAATGGGGTCGCGACACGACGCGGCGCGGCGCAGTGTGGCGACCGAACCGCGCCGTCTGAACACAGTCTTACCACGGCTAAGAAAGCTGAATGTACGCCAGGTGGAGTTATTACAGTAGTAAAATTACTAGAACTGAAGTTATGGCCTGTTAAATTCTTTTTTCAGAGAGGTCAGTGATAGGATTTATGAGAATTCTGTGCAATCTTCAGTGCGAGTGGGGTTGTGTTGGTTCCTATTCAATTCTAAATAGAATCGCGATGGAAATACTGTGTGTTTGTAGACAGAAATAGACGCCATGTTTGTGGTCGGAGTACTGAACCAACTCGAGATGTCAACGTAGCGGTATCAATGAAACTATTCATTGTTTCTGAGCCCACATTTTAGTAATTGACTTCAATATAGCTTTTAAGACAATTAAAGTGCAGATTATATACAGCTGTATGTATTACCTTAAAATATAGATTAATTGTTATTTAATTTCATGGATTCTATGCTTTTAAATGATATAACAAAAAGTTTTTATTTTTTCAAATTATATTTTTATTAATTGAGGACGTCAGTGATCGGACTTCGCACAGCTGAATTATGGGCAAGATGTTTGAAATATTTTTTTCTGTCGATACAATAAGAAGAAGAAGTCTCCGAAACCTGAAACTTTGAGCACCGGTCTTACCAAGGCGTTCCGTAATACTCAGTAACTGGATTGTGGTTGTCAGATGTACAGTACTGCTTACTATTTAGCTGAATCCGGCAACCTGATATAGGAAAGTAGATAAACAGATGTAGACAGCGTGTTTTAGAATAAAGAAAAACTTCTTACTTAATAATTCCCTACTTATCACCCCCCCTTAAAGGTCGTATTTCCAATAGATGATAGATTGAAATAATATTATAAAAAAAAACGCGCAATTTTTTAAATCTTCAAAATCATTAAATTCCATTGAATGACTATTTCGTGCAAAAATGGAATTAAAAGAAAATGGATGGATTGTATTGATGATTTTAACGAATATAATTCTGATGTTCGCGAATAATATTTTGTTCAACAAACATTCTAAAACGAAGAGTCGTTTCTGAAGTTAAGACTCAATTAATGTTATATGCACGTTTATACAGCGTGTAACGAGTATGTTGCTACACTGGATCAACACGTGTTTACGTTAGTTCTGTTCATCGACATACGTTGATTGATTGTATGTACGAAAACATGCCTCGTAAACGGCATCATCACATATAAAATATTAAACATTTTATGTGCGTAGTTCATGGTTATTATTACAATAGAGAATTTGAAATGATGTACGCATTCCAATTTTTAGGAAGCCGATGTTCTGGCTACAACGATAGACTGAAAGCAGTTGTCCACCACCGTCAACGGGACGTCAACGTCAACCGAGAGATTCAAACTGAACGGACGGTCCCGTTGACGGATGTCACGCAGCCACGCATGCGCCACACGCACGCGGCCATTAAGTAAGGTCTTAGTACACTTCCACCGCAAAATAATGATGGAAAACTTCTACTACTATTAAATTATTCACATTATGTCGCAATTCGAGTAGTGGAACATCATGTGAGAAAGTTTGAATTATAGATTTTGGAAAAAATATCGTCCTTTTTGACGAAGTAAATACAGTATAATTCCTCTTAAATTAGTTTTTCCGTGATACCAAAATTCATTTTACTAAAAGTAATAAGTTTCTCTTTACAAACTTGCCCACTGCCAAACAAACGCGGCATATCAACAAAACAGTGTCCTGAACGCGAAGGTATGAACTAGCTTCAGAGCTTATAATATTGTCGACAGAGCCTTTGTTAACCCTAAGGATGCGACGCCAGGTGGGAGGATCGGCACGTGGCTTGAGCTATGTCGTTATGAACGGGAATTTGATTTAAGTCGCCTCTGATACGGCAATTCATCTAAAAGGTTTGCAATGTTACTGAGCCAACAGAACATTGAGAAAGAAGCCTTATAGATTTCCAATTGAATTGGAATTGACTGACTGCCCTAGGTATGCACTCAGGTCGCAATGCGACAGGATTTCTCAGCCGCATTTCCATCTCGTAGTTTTGCGACATAGGGTTCATAAGTAGACACCCTTGGCATTTCAATTTAGCGCGTATTTTCCTGCGTGGCCAAAATCGGTACTAACGGCGCCATATTGTTTTTTGAATGCATTTCTTGGGGAAAATTGGACAAAAATTGTAAGATGGCGTGATCATAGCTACCCTTTTTTTTTTTTTGTATGGGAAATCATCAAATGACTTCTCCCGCTCTGGGCGGAGCGGGAGGGCATGTCAGACTTTTACTGACTTTGCCCATGTGCCAGGGTCACGGTATCTCTTTCGAACAATCACGCGACCCCGGCAGGCATCGGTCCTAGCAGACCCCTTCAGTTTTGCTGACATCTCTTTGAGGCGCGCGTGGAACACTACGCGCCGTCGACCCGAGCTTGGTCCTTACCGGGCGGCGAGCTACCCATTGCTCGCCACCCGCAAGCTCGCGCCTACGGTGGCCGGGAGTCAGCAATCGACCCCCGACGCCCGGGGCGTCTCCTCCTGCGGCGGCTAGGAACGTGAGGGCGCTGAGACTGCCACTCCCTCACGCGCCCCGCCTCCTCCTTCGCAAGCATTACTGCCTCGCAGAAGGAGGTGACGGCTTCCCATTCCCTCTCGCTCCGTACCATGGCTCGCACCAGGGCCGGACACGGCGGTGCTCCGCCCAGGCAGGGCAAACCTCCACCGTATGCTCCACCGTGTCCTCCAGACGATCCTCACAATGGAAACACCCGGGCGTATCCTCCCGCTTTATCCTGAACAGGAACCCACCGAAGCACCCATGCCCGGTGAGAACCTGCGTCAGGCGGAAGGTGAGGACGCCGTGGCGTCTCTCTATCCACTCCTCAAAGAGGGGACTTACCGCCGCAATTGTGGCGTGCCCAGCACTGGGTTGCGACAATCGTACCCGCCATGTCGCCATGAGATCACACCGGAGCTCTGTCCGCCGTGCCGCGATTTGTCGCGGCAGCGGAGTTTCGCCCCGGCGTTTCGCCTCCTCGCGCCACTCCCACATGTGGGCGAGGACCTTTGCCTCCAGATCCCATGGCGGCACTCCGGCAAGGAGGCTCGCCGCCTCGCAGGAGACCGTGCGGTATCCCCGGATCAACCGGATGGCCATGACCCTCTGGGCCGCACTCAACCGGCGCGCTGGGCGCAGCCTCAATGAGGGCGCCCACACCGGTGCCCCGTAGAGGGCAATGGACCGCACGATCCCCATGTAGAGCCTCCGGCAGGAGGCGTTTGGACCCCCCAGATTGGGCAGGAGCCGCTTTAAGGCAGCCCCAGCCCGCTCCAGTCTGGGAGCCAAACGTCGGAAGTGCTCGACGAAGTTCCACCGGCTATCGAGGACAAGTCCCAGGTACATCATAGCTACCCTAAGGTCTACAATTTAATTTGAGATTTCGATCATTAATTTAATGTCATTCAATGTCAATTTCATGTGATTTCAACATTTTAAATTAAGTACGTTGGATATTTGACATGGAAATCTGGAATGTCGGAGTTTTAAACCGTAAATATTTCCTCGTGATCATTTGAAATTGTTTCCTACATAGTCTCGAACTCTGTTTAAATTGAGCAATTTCCTATGAATAGCTTCAAGCCACATTTCTTCTAATTTTAATGTTTTTCGGGAAACGGTGAATTCCAATTTCGGAAACTAAAGTAAAACGAACTCAGGCCTTATAATGATCGGCTAATGTCGAAGTTTGGGCCAAGCCGAAAATCAGAAGTTGTGAATTTTCGCGTGTCATTTCGTCCTACTCCGTGAAGCTCGGCAATATCAGGTGACGGAATATTTACTCTTTCTTTAGATAGGTGTAAAAAAACAAGCAAAATCTCAATGTATAGCGGAAATATTTAAAAAATACTAATGTCTAAATCATAATAAAGAAAATAAAAGTAAAGGCAACGTTTCTTAATCGTTGTCGTTTTCAGCTGGAAATCCAGTTTCGGTCGAAACATTAATTAGGTATTAGCTTATGTTAGGAACTAGCGACGGCAGCGCCAATTTGACAGTGGTGTTCCCTAGTAAAACATGACATAGCGACGTCATGAGCGTTCAGAAGCTCGTTGTAACACTGTAGGTGTGGATGACTTACGTGTAGGTTGTCAAATCGGTTGGATGTGCAGAGCTCCTGCACGGGCGGGGGGCAGTTGCTGACACAGTCGCCCCACCAGCCCGGCTGGTCCTCCTCGTCGTCGTCCGGGCCGCCGGGCCCGCCGCCGCCATCCGCCTGACCTTCTAAGGACAACAGAAAACAACCTGTTAACAGAATAACATTACAAATCTCACATATACAGTGACACTTCGACTTTTATCTTTTATAGAGGCGAGCCTATTGCCATCATTCTGGCACAAATCCAGACTCCGGGTTTATCATCAGCATAATCAGCCTGTAATGTTCCCACAGCTGGGATACCAGCCTCCGCTCGGTGCGGGTTAGTAGATGTCACACATCATCGTATTTTTGTTTCTAGGACATGCCGATTTCGTCACGATGATTTCCTTCACCTAATAGAGAGCAATGGTGATGTCTAGACACGCGGTAGCGTGTCAAGCCAAGTTCAAGTAACAGAACTGGCGAGCAGCACCGTGTGTAATATAACACGAACCATTTGGAGCTACTTTTGACCCCCTCATAACTCAAAAATTGTTTCACATAAACGTGTCAAATTTGGCTCATATAGTGAGACTTGCAAGATTCATATGTGCTTCAAATTTCATAAACACATCTCAAACGGTTATTTAGATATTAACGTCCAAAAATCGTCATTTTTATCACTGACTGACCTATAGATCAAAACTCTAACCCAGTTCCAGATGATCTAGAAAGTTCAAATTTGGCATGCAGATAGGTAATTAAGTGAATACCAAGGAATAAATCAGAAACTGGTAAATTTTTATCATTTTATTATAATTTTTCACTTAATTGATTCTATTAGGAACACTTATTACAAAAACCATTGGGTATTAATTTTGTTATAAATAAGTACCTACTAATAATTTATGTACAAAAAGTAATGATATCCCATCAAAAACATAAATGTGAAATGAGAGCCAAGTTCAATATATGCCTTGGTTGTTGACTTCAACGACAAAAGAAGTGAGATCTACATGGGTGTCAAGTGCAATGGTCAGTCCTGAAATTTATTTTTAACTACATAAAATATCATTTCTTTTTATAACTTAGGATAATATATTGTAGCCCAAGGTCTGACTTGGCTAGTTTTCATATACGAATTATATTATAGCCTTCGCAAGTTCTAAACCTGTTACTTGTCGGTTCTTATTTTGTTATTCCGAAAATTTGGCTTGCTGGTAGAAACTAGCCATCGAACATAATAATTCGTATATGAGAACTAGCCAAATCAGACCTTAGGCTACAATATATTATCCTAAGTTATAAGAAGAAATGATATTTTATGTAGTTACAAATAAATTTCAGGACTGACCATTGCACTTGGCACCCATTTAGATCTCACTTCTTTTGTCGTTGAAGTCAACAACCAAGGCATATATTGGACTTGGCTCTCATTTCACATTTATGTTTTTGATGGGATAATAGTTTACGCAAAGTGAATCGCCTGTCTAGGTTTGAACCGGTGACTTGAAACTCGTAAGTCGCGGCCAACCCACTGGGCCAGCACTGCGCGTCAAAAAGCTCTCTTTGCTGAGAAATTCCTAATGGAAAACAAAACAATACATTGCATTAATTGGGAATCAAACCCAGCATTAGCGCTTGCGACCACTAAAAAGATGATATAGACAAAAAAAAAACACACTTATAGTACTAGTACACAACTGAAAATTCTATTAATTTCAGACTCGGCAAAATTACATAAAATTTTCCAGCCAACTCTTCAGGGTTGAAATATCAACGTGAAATGTAACAAAAACATGAAACTTTAATGTTCAATAACGTTCGTCGAAAAACAATCTGTAGATCTTTTCGAGAGAGAACGTATGCAAACAAAATAACGATAGTACGGCGTCGGTAATGATACGCTATTAATATTAAAGTAAGCGAGTTCGTCTGTTTGTTATATATATTGAATACAAGTTAAACAAATGGTTCGTTCGTTATTATTATCTCATTCGCCGGGAGTGGGCTGGGGAGGACTCCTCTCGCCAAAAAATGGCGGTGTTTTTTTTTGGCACAATCTTTTCCTATGTAATCGCTTTAGCGGGTTTTCCAACATGGTATTATTGTTAGGTGTCAATAGTTGGCAATTAATGGAGCTGTATTTATTGTTATCTTTATTCGGACATCGTTAGGAATTGCGATCGTTAAATAGGTATATTATTGGACGGGTTTGTGGCTGGTTACTCAGCCGCACAGGTCGATCAATCAGGTTAAGTTACGCTTGCTGAGGTTGGTTCGAGAATGGGTACCAAGATGAGGGGTCTTGGTGTCTCAACATAGTCACCAACGGATCGTGAGAAGCCCGAAAGACTGACAACCAGTCTCAGCAAGGGTTATCGTAACTGCCTATTAGCTTGCCACAATCTTGCAACTGGGTAACCAGTTACAAAATTGTGGAAAGCAGATGTATAATACTGGAAATCAGGTGCAGTAGGCTAGGCAGGATTGATTACGTTGGTCGTTTTTTCTGTTTCGTTTGAAACCTTTGAAACTGTAAAAACGTGAAATGAACGAGAAATGTAACAATACTACCAAAATATTGTCGACATGAGCCGGTGCCATTAGCTCCGTAGATACATTCAATTCCGTTGAGAGTGAAACAAAAAAATTGAATTGAAGCTCGGACAGATCTACAAAGGATTCTAGAGGAGGCATTCGATTCCACTGGCCGGGCGTGGATCGCGGACGCTCCCACTGTTTGTGCATATTTAATCAAAGCAAATATTTCAATTTCTCATTGTTCCGTAGACAGTAATCTTTTCCTTATCTACCATCGATTTGATAGAAGACTCACTAGTATATGAATATTTACTTTGAAAAGCATTATATCGTTTTGATTATCGTGAATGTAAAGACTATGTGGGTCAAGACAATTTTTCCGACACCAATCTACATGGTTTTCTGCCAAGACTCTGTCTGGACTTTAAAAGAGACTGTGACGTCTGAGTTGGTTTCGGATTTTCTTCTCTGAGTAGTCAGATAGGAAACCTCGACCTCATCTAGTTATATAATTATGATTGACGTCTAAAAAAGTGTTCGTACAAACCTATTTACAGAAATAAATTATTTATTTATCAGTATCTCATCGTTGATCTCTGCTTACATACAACGTGGCTTTGATATGAATTCGAAATTATTAGTATTAAAACATATTTAAATATCTGTTCTACCACCTTCACTTGAATTGTATTTATAAAGACAAAACCAATGAGCTTGAAAGTCCTTTGAGTAAGTAATGGAGCCAAACAAGTTGCACTATCAAAGTCATGACATACTTGACAACCGACTATCATAATCAAAATCGTATATATTTCGTGCCAGTACTTTTGACCGCTGAAAAATACCCTCAACTGGAGTCAATCGCAGGTGTTGGATCATTTCATGCATCATATAAATGCATTGGCTTAGGAACAGAATTTATATGCGAAATTTCAGCGCCGTAGTATAAATGGCACTGGTTTTAATTTATTTGCCTTACAAGATTTGAACCAAACAAACATACATACAAACATAGCAAGCGAAATGTAAGGCTGTAAAAAGTTTTTTATTTTTACTAAAATCGAGCATCCTACAAAGGTGTGTTCTTATTGACGTTCTGTGAATCGTTATTTAACTGAATGTAGATAGTGGAATAGCAGACATCAAAGTGAATCCAGCTGAACCGTGCGGACTGTCCACGTCCCGACGCGTGCGCTTGCATGGTTTGTCTAAATTCTGCCGGCAGGCTCCAATATTGGACAATCGGACACAAAGACAACAAAGTGTTAAAGTATTTCCAACAAATAGTATTTTGCATTACAAGAATAGTTAGTGAGGGAGCGACTGGCTAATATATTATCTATATATTAATACGTGAAGCGAAAACTTTGGATCCCTTTTTACGAAAATTGGGCGGACGGAGGAGAATGAAATTTCGCACACTTATAGTTTATACAGAGAAAAAGTGACGAATGCTAATATTTTTTTTAAATTATGCGTTAAAATACATTATTTTCAATAAATAACACGTTACACACACTACTATAAATTACCGTGTATCTAATACACACATGCATAGATATTAATATTTTGTGCAGTGATACCAATACCCAGAAATATTTACCTCTAAAGCTTAAGTTAAAATTACCACAATTACTTACTAAAAAATTCCCCTAAAAAAATATAATAAAAATAACCAACGAATTTTCAGTAATCATAGATCGGCACACAGTAGTAATATTACTAGAAGTCGCTAATACTTTTATTGTAATCAAAAACACAATGAGAAATATAAGATGGCAAAAAATCCCTAAGAATACCCCTAAAAATGGAACGCCCCTAAAAAATCCCAATCCTCTTATTTACCCCCTAAATTTGGGGAAACTCCTAAGTTGGTAAGCCTGATTTTGTGTCTATAGTCTTACTGAATGTCAAGTATAACCATAAGTAATAAATGAACTTTATAGATATACAGGGTAATTGGAAGATGGGTGTAAAGCTTTAAGGCGAAGATAGTACAGACAATTTAGAACCATTTAAGCCATGGTTGTCTTAGACGAAGTCTTACCAAATATTTTTAACCAAATTTTTAAGTTTTTTTTTTCGGGAATTCTCAAAATTTAATGTAAACTGCACAATTATGGCCAAATTGAATGATAAATGAATTCATTTTTTATTTATTTAATTAAAGTAATGTGTAAGCAATCAAGCAAAACATGTTTTAGGCTTCTGTGTCATTAGACATTTTTTTTACAGACATTTAAAGCTCAGAAAAAATAAAAAATTTGTACAATACGTCTTTTAAACCTTATTAAAAAAAAAACGGATGGTGCTTTTTTTGTTCAAACCTTTTTGAAGACATGCTTGATAATCGTGCTTTCTTTTGAAGTATCATTTATGTTATGCGGATATCTTACAAATTATTGAAATTAGGGCCTACAAACCAATTTGAGGGAGAATTTTTTTTATTTTAGGCAGACTAATTAAAACAACATTTGAATTAAAATTATTTATTTTTCATGTTCAAAATGACGGCCGTGATTCCTAATACAAGCACGGCCCCGTCTTCTAACTTCTGTAGTCGTTATTTTCAACATCATCTCCTGCTTCATTGTCTCAAACGCTGAATGTATTCTTTGTATCAATTCTTCTCTAGTGTTTATTTCTATGTTGTTATACACCAGTTCCTTGGCCCGGCCCCACACGAAAAAGTCCAACGGGGTCAGATCTGGGGAGCGAGCGGGCCAAGGGATGGGTCCATCCCTGCCGATCCAGCTATCAGGAAAGCAATTGTTGAGGTGTTCCCTTACATTTAAAGTCCACTGCGCTGGACAGCCGTCTTGCTGAAAGATGACTGTTCGGTCTCTTTCGAAGATCGGGACACCTGATTCCTCTACCAGCAGTGGTAAATCAATTTGCAGAAATTGCAAATAATTTTCGCCATTCAATGGATCAGGCAAAAAGTGGGGCCCAATCAATGTTCTGCCAATTATTCCAGCCCATACATGCACAGAGAATTTCATCTGAAATGACACCTGCTTCTTAAAATGTGAATTGTTGTCTGCGTCGGCCCATTCATGGATGTTGTGAAAGTTTGTAATACCTTCCCTTGAAAATTTACTTTCATCCGTCCACAAGATTGATTTCAGAAACCACGCATATTCGATGTCTCTGTTGAGGAGGAAACGGCAGAACTGAATTCTTCTTTGAGAATCTTGCTCTACTAGACCTTGCACACTGCTGCCATGGAACGGATACTTATCATTTTGGTGCATTGTATGCCACACCTTCCATTGAGAAATGTTTAAATTTCGAGCTACTGCTCTAGTACTGGTAGTAGGATCCGCTTGAAATGCTGCTAAAATGTCTTCGTCGACGGCAGTTTCGTGTCTGCCCGGGTTGACTCCAGGTTCCACGCGGTGAAACCCATCTTGGGCAAGACGACGAAACGTGTTGTAAAACACTCGGACATTCGGTATCCTCCGATTCGGATAGCGCTCTTGATACATCCGTCGCGCCAAAGATCCATTGCCGTCTGCTCTACCGTACATAAATACGATATCCGCATATTCTTGATTGGAAAAAGTAGCCATAGTCACTTAACAATAAAGAAAAACGGCGTAGAAGCGCACTAAATGTCAACTCAACACAATTAAGTCAAAAATCAACACGTGCAGGAACGCGAGGCTACGACTGGACACGGTGAAACAAAAAAGTTCGAAACTAACGCAAACAACACGTGCGGGAACGCAAAGGGCTACAACTGAACACGGTAAATTGTGAATCAACACGCAAACGTCCACTCACAAGGGCAGTAGTTTGACTAATAAGTAAAAGATGTAACGGCTTCATCACAGATCGACTGACCCTGACTAAAGAAAAACGACTTTGTTGCCTCAGTAACTAAGACCATTTTGCTGTAAAAACCAACTCTTATCGCTTTTTGCTATTCATTGGGCGTTCTACCTGGAAATGCCGTCGCACCGCGCTCGGTGGCCATTGTTTAGAGAATCCCCTCAATGGGTTCCCCTCAATTGGTTCCTGCATTTCGAGCACATAAAGTATTTTTTAAGCAAAAATTTTGTGTTTTGTTAGACTGCCTAAAATTTAAAATTTCTCCCTCGAATTGGTTTGTAGGTCCTAATTTCAATAATTTGTAAGATATCCGCATAAATGATACCTCAAAAGAAAGAAAAATTATCAAACATGTCTTCAAAAAGGTTTGAACAAAAAAAGCACCCTCCGTTTTTTTTAAAATAAGTTTTAAAAGACGTATTGTACAATTTTTTTATTTTTTCGAGCTTTAAATATCTGTAAAAAAAATGTCTAATGACACAGAAGCCTAAAACGTATTTTGCTTGGTTGCTTACACATTACTTTAATTAAATAAATAAAAAAATAATTCATTTATCATTCAATTTGGCCATAATTATGCAGTTTACATTAATTTTTGAGAATTTCCGAAAAAAAACTTAAAAATTTGGTTAAAAAAATTTGGTAAGACTTCGCCTAAGACAACCATGGCTTAAATGGTTCTAAATTGTCTATACTATCTTCACCTTAAAGCTTTGCACCCATCTTCCAATCACCCTATAACCTATTTCATTTTTAAAATCTATGATCATATCGAGAATATTTGTCTTTAATATTATTTGTATTAGCGACGGTAGGAATTGAGTTTAGATTTATAAGAAATATTTTTTGTGGTTTAATGGGGAGTGTCAAGTATGGCATTAGTAACTTTCCCATAAAAAACTTAGTGTCGTGTGCAAACTGTAGAGGTTGTATGCCTTACGATTGTACAGGCTGGTCATAGATTGTACAGGCTGGTTATAATTATGACATTTTGAACTGTCATAATTAATTAAAAATAATAGGGAAAATTCTATAAAAACAGAGCTTTCTGTGATAATTCATTCCATATCCAGCAGTCAACAAGTATTAAGAAAATAAAGAAGTATTCTTTACTCATTACACCTACGTCCTGGTCCTGGCCATCACCATCCCGCTAGCGAACCCTCTCCACAGTGGTACAGCGTCAACAATTTGTCTATAGTGTTACTGAATGTCAAATATAACCATATTATTTTTTTTATATTTATTATTATATATATTTTTTCATTTAATATTATTTATTCAAATGAAGTACGGTCGAATTTCGACCAATGGGCGATCACTAGTATACATAGTCGTCTGTTTCTGTTGCGGTCATCGTCAGCTCATTGTTTTAGCATCACTGCCAGTATGTTAAGAATTAGTATTGTTGGACACGTCAACTTAAATTATGAACGCTCATTCACATATACGTGACCAAACATGTAACAGTGCCGCAAAAAGAGTTTTAATTCCAATTGGCGCTTCACTTACTGAATAAAGTGTACGTTACCGTCAATGGGGTGGGAAAGGGGGGCTGTCACGATATTTGTCGAACATTAGACGACAATGGGACGGGACGGGAATAAACTCGGGTCCGTTGCGTCGTAATGGGCAACAAAACGCGTGTAAAGCGCCCCGAGATGCGGCGCTTTGATCTGAAGCTCTTGTCGCTAACACGGCATTATAATGACGGGAATTTGTGCGATTAGAATGATGCTGTTCGGTGTTCATTGATCTAGTAAAAATGGTAATGTTGAGTAATTCATCACGTAGTCCTTGTATGTTTTTAATTAAGTGAGCGACGGTGAGCACTGAGTTTGTTTCGGCCTTTCTTCTCAGAGTAGTCAGATAGGAAACGCCGACCTCATCTAGTTTTAAGTAAAAATATCTGGATGACCGAGCTTTGCTCGGTATTTTTTGGTAAATTGTGTTTATAATAATAAGTTTATGTTCATTTTGATTATCGATAAAGTTGATCATTGAAAACACGAATAAAATGACATTTTTTTAAAAAGAATCCTAGCTAGTTCGATTTACCGCCCCCGAAACACAGGAGGGTATACTAAATTTCATGAAAATCGTTGGAGCCGTTTCCGAGATTCAGATTATATACATATATACCTGGATGGCAATACATACAAGAATAGCTCGTTTAAAGATATAAGATAAGATAAAGCAACCACATTTTCAAGCTTTGTCTCCTCAAAGCAATGAGCGCAGATGTATTTACACCCATATTTTTCCCGTTATGTTTAAGTCCCATGTAAAAGTGAGCGAGTCTATTACCCACAACCGTACTCCGGGCTGCTACTGAGAAATTCCAGATAGAAAAACCCAATAAAACTTTATACGAGCTGGGGTTCGAACTCAGGATCATAATGCTCAGCGGTAGCGCTTACAACCCCTAGAGAACAGCTGTCTTAAATAAAATATATATAAAAGAATCGTACTATTTGCGTAAGTACTTGACATTTTTACGTTGTTTTGGAAACATAACATTTAGTAAGAAATAGTTCAATGTCGTATCGCATACGGAGCTTTTAGAATTGAGTAATGAGCAACGCACTCAAGTTGTTAATAAATCGTTTTATTCCTTCACTCAATTTCCTTCAACTGTCGATGTCGGAGGCAAGAGGGTTTATTTATACAAACATCATAAAAGTAAGCTTCCCTTGAGTTTATTTGCGCTGCAGATTGAACAGGGGTAGCTCATTGAATTACACTTATATGCGTATCTTGATCGGTTTTAGTTTCTTTCGGTTATTATCTCAATGCAAAGAATTGATAAAAGGATGTTATAGCAGATCAATGAGTCTTCTTATACCTTTGATTGATTTCTTTTTTTTTGTGTGACAATAGATGATGGTGAGTTAATCACCTGCAACCGTTAAGACAGTGATTCTATCCGTCATTAAAAAAAAAAACTTTCGCTACGAAATTCTTATACGATTCGAGAATTTTAAAATACACAACAGAAATTCCTATACAAAAGTTGAGCAGTGGTGGCCCAGTGGTAACGGCACTTATAGATCGTGGGTTCGAATCGAGACACGCGCTTAAGTTTGTGTAAATGATTTCATCACCACTGCTCTCAAAACGGTGTAGGAAAACATCGTGAGGAAACCGGCATGGTGTGGAACCAAATTGTCGAAGACATGTGACATCTACCAACCCGCATTGCGGCCCACTCCCTCTCACTGAGGGGAGGCCTGAGTCTGAGAATTGGGAACATTATAGGCTTATTATGATAGGTATTTTTTATCACAGAAAAAAGATCAAACAAAAATCTACCACAACAGCCTTTTCGCTTTACCAAAAATTACTACTTATAATGTAAATGAATCAATACCACACGCCCACACAATTCGGAACAACCTCGTGAGCGGAGACACACAATAGCGTAGAATAGTTAACACAACAACGAAATAAATGTTATCTACGTCCACTCGATACGTAATAAAAAGATTTTATAAAAATAGTGCGTGAAGTTTGATAACAAATTGCGTGTGATACAAAAGTGGCGCGCTCACTCCGACTAATATCCGTTGGAAAACATTGCGTACATTTTGCTGCGGTCACAACTAATTGAAAATTACGAACACGTTTCGCAAAAGCTTTAATAAAATAAAATAAAAATGCTAAAAATAACTTAGACAACACTACAGCAACTGAATACCAGTATTTTACTTGGAGCAACTACCTAACTGACCTCGACGACCCAGTTATTGGATAACACGGCACCCGTTCGTCAGAATTTTGGGCTTATGAGTACCCGTAACTATACGAGAGGTGGACCAGTGTTATTGGCCCCGACTTACGAGTTATGAGGTGTTGAGTTTGAACCCAGAATATGCGCTTTACTTTGTGTAAATGAACTCATAACCACTGCTCTCAAAGTGGTGAAGGAAAACATCGTGAGGAAACCGGCATGTCCTAGAACCAAAATTTTTAAAACAACATCACAAGGTTACATCTATCAACCCGCACTGGGCCTGTGTGGTAGATTACTACCCACACCCTCTCACAAAAAGGTGGCCTGTGTCCCAGCAGTGGGAACAATATAGGCTGATTATGAATGAATGAATAACTTATACTGTCGAAGATTTATGAATGACAGCCGGGACAAACAGCTTAACGTCCTTTCCGGGGCACGAATCGATTTGGTCAACGGTAGCTTAACCTTCAGTCGGTCCATCATCATCATCATCATCATTATCATTTCAGCCAAATAACGTCCTCCTCAAAGGTTTGCCATAATAGCCCTGCTTGGCAGGCGGGTTGGAAATCGCAGTATGGTGGTAAAATGCATAGATAACGCTGCTGCCATTCTCTAGTAAGTCCCTTAGTCGCCTCTTATGACACCCACGGGAAGAAATGGAATGGTACTATTCTTTATATCTGGTAACACACGAATACCCCATGGATTTATTGACCTCTGTGACTGTTATTATTTACCCACAAACCCCATTGACGTGTTACAACCAATAATTATTTATTATTTATTTTAAAATCACTATGCATGGCATAACCCAACAATCCTAGCCTGGCTGTAAATGTGTTCGGTCTTCACCTAGGTTCATCTACCCTAGGAACTAACTGTCACATGGATTAACTACGAATGTCTTTACATAGTATAGAACAGAGTCGGTTCCTGCGTTTGTGCACTAAGATCTTTTAAATTCCGGAACGCATTTCAATTCGGTTTTCATCAATGGACAGAGTGATTCAATAGGAAGGTTTATATGTATAATACGCGAGCGGAGCCGCTGGCAAAATAAAGTAGATTGTAAAAATGACCTCCAGCCGTGGTTAAAAGATTAAACCGTAGAGAAAACAATTCCGTCCTACCGTTTCTCACAGTTACATCTTCCTATAAAGATCCCATTACTTCTGTTATAAAATAAAATAGCAATGATTTCCTCAGCCCTCCCGCGCGGAGGTGGCAGCGGGGGCCAAAGGGCCAGGGGACAGGGGACAGGTCGTAACGTGTCAATCAACCCACCACTTTTACTGCGAACCTACATATAAAATTAGGTAAAGGAGCACCTTCGAGTTTTACTTGACTATAAAAAGAAGCGCCCTTGTCTCACTGTGATGATTCGGGGCCGAGCCACGTAAAATGTTATTTGATAATCTTGTGCGTCGGCAGTTAGAGGGTGGAGAGGCTCAGTTCGACCACTAATTGATACAGAAGAAGGAAGTTAGCCATCTTTATGCTAAGATCTGTTAAATCAAAAACTAAGTTTATAAACTAAAACCTGAAACATCACGTTTCGCAAATAAGAGAATACTTGAAATCGTATAACGTGAAATGGAATAAAACGTTAAACGGATGGTATTTGAAATTGTTCACTGCCTCGATGCATCAAAATCTCGAAGTATGCTCGAATTATATCGGAAGCACGAACACTCATTATCTTGAAACATATTTTTCGAACGATCGAATAGTTTTAAGGATTCTCATCACACAATAAAACGGAACTCCTACCTGTTACTCATTCTCCTAGCTACAAATATATATGACTAGGTTTTGCCCACGGTATCGCCCACATGGATGTTGGAAATTAAGAACTTTCCACACATAACGTCATCCCCTTTTCCAGCTATTCAGGGGTAGAATTGTCAAAATCACTACGACACGTAAAAATAGTTTTTTCATCCCACCATCTCGGAAAGAGTATTTTTAATCTTCAATATCTGAGTGGAAAAGCCGTTTTTATTCTCTAGAGGATAAAGTAAATTGAATTTAGAACATCGTGTGCACTAAGTTTGTGAATTAAAAAAAACATTAAACCTATTTACTGCTACCTCTATGGTGCCGAATATATCATACAACTTTTTTTAATTTGTTAAAAACTCAGACTCGGAACCTTCTTGGTGTTCTTTTTTCAATTTGCTTTGTACGCGGTTCTTTACGCGGCATTTTTTCACGTCATTGTTAAACCTTATATTAAAAACAAGAAACTTGAAAACAAGTGAAAAAACTAAAATGAGTGATTCTAGCGACGAGGAAGTTTGCTTGACGCCAACAGAATTGACTGAAACTGTTAAAAATGCGCAAATGAGCTTTCTCCCTCAACAATCACGCGAGAAGTATTTAAAACAGTACGATATGTTCAACACGTGGCGACTAGCAAAAGGAGCCAAAACTTTCTCAGAAAACGTTTTGCTGGCATATTTTATAGAATTATCCGAGAACAAGAAAGCAAGCACTCTATGGAGTACGTATTCGATGCTAAAAGCAACAATAAAGATGAAAAAAGACAAACATATCGATACCTATCCTAAATTAGTGGCATTTTTAAAAAGAGCCTCATCTGGTCATCTACCAAAAAAATCGAAGGTTTTCACAATATCTGATATTGAAAAGTTTCTTAACGAAGCACCCGATTCCGTATATTTGGCGGCAAAAGTAAGTCAGTTGCACATTCAGTATCTACTAAAGTATATTAATCTCAATTAAATAGTATACTTAGTAGATGTTGATAGACATAATTATGCGTTCATATCAATTTTATTCATTTATCTACTACAATACTCTTTACGTTACAGGTCGTTCTTATTATTGGAATAAACGGAGCATGTCGAACTAATGAACTAACACAACTTAATGTCAAAAACATTGAGAAACATTCAGATGACTTACTATTAATTAATTTACCTAATACAAAGACAAAAAGAGACCGCAACTTCGTCATTCGCAAGGAATACGTAACGATTGTTGAGAAATATCAAGCCTTACGCCCGCCTAACACTCCAATCAATCGATTTTTTCTACAGTATCGCAATGGAAAGTGTGTTAGACAGCCTATGGGTACTAATAAAATTGGCAGTATCCCACGAGAAATAGCAACATTTCTTGAACTTCCAGAACCCCTGTTGTACACGGGTCATTGTTTCCGACGAACTTCAGCCACACTTTTGGCTGATTCCGGAGCTGATCTCCTGTCCCTTAAGCGCCACGGAGGCTGGAAGTCCAATGCAGTTGTAGAGGGATACATAGAGGATTCCATCCAAAATAAGTCTAAAATATGTGAAGGCATCGTAGGAGCCATTACACTGAAAGAGCCTCAATCGGATCCTTGGACTGGCCCTTCTACATCAAAAATAAGCCGTTATGAAACACCTAACCATCTCCCTCTCTCTCCAACATTCACGCCAAGGGAATCCGATGAATCGGTACAACTATTAAATATGACAGATAGTTTACCGAAAAACAGTACACAAGTGACTAACACCAATATTACAGTACCAAACAAAAATATTACACTCAATTTAAATAACTGAAGCAACGTTACTTTAAAATTTTCTTAATTATACCTTAGTATTATTTTGTTATAATTTAAAGATTATTCTGTAATACTTACCTGTCATAATGTAGTAATTAATACCTAAACTGAAATAAAAGTGTACCTATCTTGTAATTGTAAAGGTTTTTTTTTGCATTTAGTCATTTCCTCGCTGAGGTGGAATGAAAAGTTACGTGTTGCACTCGAGTGCAAAGATTTTTCACCTCGTGCCCTCGCTAACGCTCAGGATTCTAATTTTGAATCACTCGCTGCGCTCGTGATTCAATTTTAGAATCCTTCGCTTGCTCGGTCATCAAAATTGAACACGCGGTTAAAAAGCAACTTTGCACTCTTGTAGGAACAAATAACTATTAAAGGTCAACTAACACAAAATTTTAAGAACCTATCTTCGAAACTCCACCGATTTCATCTCTATTCGGGGGGAGTTGTCTAAAATCATTTCTTAGCCGACGTCTCCTACTCATAATTTACCTCTGTGCCAAATTTCAAATGTGTAGTTGTAGTAGTTTTTGAGATTTCGCGATTAATCAGTGAGTGAATGAATGAGTGACCTTTCGATTATATTTAAATAGTTGATGACTGGCCTGGTAGTCTAGTGGTTAGTGACCCTGACTGCTAAGATTGAAGTCGTGGGTTCGATTCCACCCAGGACAAATCTTAGTGTGATGAGCACGATTATTTGTTTTGTATCTGGGTGTAATTTATCTATAATACGTATTAGACCAGGAGCTGGTGACAGGTGACGTTCCACGATTTTGTCGTGCATGCCTTTTTAAGGCTTGATAACTAACCCTAAAATATCAATAATAGTCGGGGTTTTAGCCCCCCCGCGCGTCCTCTTCATAAGGAAAAGCGCTTTTCTTTGTGTAGCGGATTTTCGTGTTTTTCCGTGATAGTATACTGCATCTCATAGTAATATACTGAAGTTTTAACAAATTAAAGCTGTAATAATTGATGGCATGCACTCCGCAGCGGCCCAAGATGATCATAGGATTCTGAAAACCTGAACAGAATTTGAAGGCAATTCCATGTTTTGAAATTACATGCCGATATAAAGAATGGAAGTTTTTGTAATAAACACACTCTGGAAAAATTGGCATGCACCCCTCGTATGACCAACGGTGGTAAATTTCCGGATAACTCTGTAAAATTTGAACACAGATTTTCCGTGATTCCAAACTGCATGCCATTGAAAGGATACTTAATTTGTATCATTAATTAATGGTAGGAAAATTGGCATGCACACCAGGATGTTGCAAAATAGAGGCATGCATGATGAAAGTTGCAAAAAACACTGTGCAAATTTAGGTGACTTGTTTTTGCATGCCGTTTTGTATTTCGTGTATTTACATTATTTTAAGTCATGAATGTAAATGGCATGCATGTAGCTACAGCCCAACATACAAAAATTGTGAAAAAATTGAATAAACATTAATTTCTCAATTGAAAAAATAAATCTGAAAAATGCCGTGATTTCTTCCTGCATGCCGCTTTGTATTTTGTTAGTAGATACTATTTTAAGCTGAAATGCGAAATGGCATGCATGCAGCTTCATGAAAATTGTTAATATAAACAAAAAAAGAAGGTCCGATTTTATAATTTGATGTTTATTTAATTTTTTTTTTTGAAAAATGAAAGTAAAAAATTATTAGCAGCATCATTATTTTAAACATTAAGTATTATTCATTATCGTTATCATCAATGGCTTCATCATCATCATCGACATTATCATTATCATCATCGCGGCTATGTAAAGACTCTTCTTCCGTAGTGTAGCCAATATCGGATTGGCAATCGCTGTCATCGTCATCATTTGATTCTTCATCCTCTTCATCATCAAAGTTTGCAAAGTTTGAGAAAAGAACTGATTGTACAGTAATGAAATTTCTAGTAGAATAATGACCTCGAATATTAAAAAATAAAGGCATAATTAGAAAAAAATAAGTACCTTCAATAATTTCCTGAACATTAGGAAGAACGTCATCCCCCTCGAACCACCGGAAGGAATAGCTGTTATTTTCCAGTTTCCAACCGAATTCTTTTACATTCAAAGAATCGTTGGACAGTGGGGAAAAAGAATTTTTGCCCAATGTACGCTGCTCGAAGAAGTTGTTGTTGGAGTGCGCGTTTACATGGCAAACAGGCATCGAAATTCATCAACTTTTGCTTAAACTCGTCTGTTTTGTTTGTATACGTTTGCGTAAATATTCGTAGACGAGCATCATCTACATTACAGCATTTCCTGAGGCCATTTTGTGCTGTTGCGTACATTTTGCAGACAAAGTCCTCCAGCGTGGCTAATACACGTTTGTAATCGTCACTGTTTGGGATTTGCAATGTGACGAAAGCTTGTTGGAATTCTTCATTGGCAGAATACAGTTCCCACGGTTTTCTTTTTCCCTTGCGGTAAAATGCATGGTTGAAGTCGCACCCTGTTAAGGCATGGAAAGTCTACCGGAGGGTAGTAGCGACCCCTCGTGCTAGTCAACGTAGGATAGGCCACGTTTAGACTAGAGACCGGGAGATTCGAATCGTTTGAATTGTTTTTTTTTTTACAATTTTTCATCAAGGAATTGAGAAAATATGTAAATATAAACCGTGACCAACTTTTTTTGTTTATTTAAACAATTGTCATGAAACTACATGCATGCCATTTCGCATTTCTGGTTAAAATAGTATCTACTAATAAAATACAAAGCGGCATGCAGAAAGAAGTCACGGCATTTTTCAGTTTTTTTTTTCAATTGATGTTTATTCAATTTTTTCACAATTTTTGTATGTTGGGCTATAGCTATATGCATGCCATTTACATTCATGACTTGAAATAATGTAAATTAATGAAATACAAAACGGCATGCAAAAAGAAAGTCACCTAAATTTGCGCAGTGTTTTTTGCAACTTTTATTATTATTTATAATACGATGGGCTTATTCAACACGCATGCCATTTGAATTAGATAATTATTTTGTTATAAAATTAATATTCATTTTTATTAGGAGTAATTTGGAATCACGGAAAATCTGTGTTCAAATTTTACAGAGTTATCCGGAAATTTACCACCGTTGGTCATACGAGGGGTGCATGCCAATTTTTCCAGAGTGTGTTTATTACAAAAACTTCCATTCTTTATATCGGCATGTAATTTCAAAACACGGAATTGCCCTCTAATTCTGTTCAGGTTTTCAGAATCCTATGATTATCTTGGCCCGCTACGGAGTGCATGCCATCAATTATTACAGCTTTAATTTGTTAAAACTTCCGTATATTACAATGGCATGCAGTATACTATCACGGAAAAACACGAAAATCCGCTACACAAAGAAAAGCGCTTTTCCTTATGAAGAGGACGCGCGGGGGGGCTAAAACCCCGACTATTATTGATATTTTAGGGTTAGTTATCAAGCCTTAAAAAGGCATGCACGACAAAATCGTGGAACGTCACCTGTCACCAGCTCCCGGTCTATATGTATTTAGAAATATTTAAGTATATTTATCAGTTGTCTGGTTACCATAGTAGGTACAGGCTCTGCCTAGTTTGGGATCAGATAACGGTGCGTTGGTTGTCCTAAGATTATTAGTTAGATAAACGGTACTTCTTCCTGTTACCCTTCTCACAGCAATATAAACTATATATACGTATATGTATCAGAGCTTTATAAGCTATCTGTTACACAACACCAGGCGCACTGCCTCTCGCGACTGTCTCTTGATGGACGATGGCGGAGAGTGCAGTCCACAATTATTAATTATCTTGGCACTTCTTACCGCAGCCGAGAAATGCAGATCTTGTTTCGCTGAGTTATATGCAAAACGATGGAGTGAAAATGTACGGGGGGTGAGTTGAGTGTACTTTGGATTACGTGCCAGGCAGGGATGAGCGGCAGCAAGGAACTGTTGTGCATTCTTTGGCGGTTGGGGCTTCTTAGTACGTCTTTATTTTTTATTTCACTATATTTATAACAGTAAAGGAATCATCGATAACACGGAGAGATTTAAAAATGTGCTTTTTAATGTAGTTTTAATTTTTAGCTATGGTATCTTCCCCCCACTAATGCCCGGTTTCTGAAGTTTCAAGATAAACTCTCAACAACTATTCATTCAATAAAGTTATGCATAAGATAAACGTCGGCTAACTGTCACTGCGTTTCTGAATACAAAACAAACCATTCAATAACTATGAAACTGTCAACTAGTTTTTTAGATGCCGCTAGATGGGTCTGTTTATGAGATTGCATCTAAAATTGATTTTTATTATTGAAATGGTCTTTAAAACTAGTTTAATAAACAATGTATTTTTTTTTTCAAGGGTAAATAACTGGCTTAATATTATTTTAGTTAAAATATATAAAGTCGTTATTTTATATATATGGGTAAAACCTTTTTTTCTATTGTCAGTACTCAGTTCATTGTTTATGATTCCTGATATTAATTTTACTTCGCTGTCAGTTACATGTCTTTCGAATCGTTTGCGCTTAATCCATTCTTTTATATCATCATCATCATCATCATTTCAGCCGAAAGACGTCCACTGCTGGACATAGGCCTCCCCCAAGCACCGCCACCTCGACCTGTTCTGTGCCTCTCGCATCCAACGCATTCCTGCGGCCTTCACCAGGTCATCGGTCCATCTTGTTAGGCCTTCCAACGCTACGTCTTCCAGTACGCGGTCGCCACTCCAGAACCTTCCGACCCCATCGGCCATCTGTTCTGTTGTTCTTTTATATAATAATAACATAATGGAATCTGGAAATCGTAGTAAACATTTTACTGAAAGAGACAAGATGCTGCTTTGTAGAGCCAAGTTCATATGTGTATTTTTATTTGTTTCCCCATTATACGTACATAATTGTACAATATGACAATTTTCCAGTTTGAAATATTTATAAAAACGAAGGTTAGCAACCTAAAATATTGCTCCAACAATAACCGACGGGCATGGTTTCCTTCAGAGGAAAGGGGTTGATCAACAGAGTCTATTACGATTTCTTGTTCAGAAGCAGAATCAAGTGTTAGTTATCAGTGAATCATTTTGCTTTAGAGTTATACCTATAATGTAACACAACTGTTGCAACAATTACAGCTAATGTGTGATCTAATTTTTACCGTAATTTTAGAGAGGCATTGAAATTTTCTTTTCCACACATCAAATGTTCTTTCAACTGTGTTTCTGGTGTTTATTTGTGCTTCATTGTAACGTTTTACCGCATTTGTAGCTGGATTTAAGAATAGTGTCATCATGAACTTTCTACAAGGATAAGCATTGTCTTCCATGAGGTGACCATCTACATTATTATCGAGTCGCGCTCGTAGGAATGAGTTATGATACACGGTACTGTCATGCAACGAGCATCTATATCACGAATGTATAACTTTGCATCACATACAACTTGTACATTAATAGAAAAGTAACTGTTGGGGTTTATATCCTGAATTATTTTGAATAAAAAGCTTCCGATGATTTAATAGTTGTATTCCGTGCAAAGACAAGATGAAGAAGAAAAAAATAACATAAAGTGTACAACGTGGTAGGTACTTATAAAATAAATTCTTAAAAACTAAATGTTCATGCAATGAGCCGTATTTGTGCATTATTGCTCAACAAACTTGATTAGGCGTTTGATTAAAAGCGAGTTGATTTGAAATGAAACGTCAAATAAAGTTATGGAACCGATAAACGCCACACATTGGTCAGCTAAGTTTAAACGGAGTTTATTTTACATTGCGGTGTTCGGAAACGCAAATTGTCAAGTTATCGAACCAATAGCGCTAATGAATAGATAAACTACCGGTAAGAGTACCTCAGAAACCGGGCATAATTCGTATACGAATACTTGCTATGTAAACAACAGTGGAATATTAGAAAATCATCAAGATGCATAAAGTGGATTAAATACGTATTTTCAAATGTACTGCAAACTCTACCCAAGCATAGTTAATAGGTACGCGGTATTCGCCCATTCACTTTCCCATTTAGATGCGACCACCCCTGAAGCACCCTACCGAATAAAAAAGAATTTTGAAATAGATCCACAATTGCCGAAGATATCACGGAATAGACCTAGATAAAGCAAAAACAAAAAAAAAGACAGACGAATTGGGATTTCTCTGCTTTAAGTCTATAGTCTTCCAGACCGTATTCCGGCAGCGGAGGCCAGTCTCAATGGAGACCGGCGCGGCGGTGCACAAGTGTATATTATAATAATAATAACACAGGAGCACTCACTGTTCCCTCACTCTCATAGTCCGATGATGCGGCCATCCGACACGACTGGAGAGAGATCAGGTGCAGGACCAACGGCGACACGTGCGAACCGAGGCACGGGGGATTTTTATCGCCAACTTCCGAACTCCGGGCTATGAAATTTCTAATGGAAAACCCAATAACACTCTAACCTACCTGGGAATCGAACCCTGGACCCCACGCTCAGCAGTCGCACTTGCGATCACAAGACCAACGGGGCAGTTCAACTTTAAGTATGTAGTCAATGAATTTCAGTCAGCAATGTTTATACCTATTGCAAAAATATCCATTCCAAAGTATCTGTTTATGATGCTGCTTATCTACACCACGCTACCCTTTGTAAGGCACCATGATACTCGCTCTAATACTCTAGTTTAATTCACTTACGAGTCATAATCCAAAGTTGGGCGATAAAGCCCCGTTCACACGATCCGACACGCGACCTCGTTAAACACATCTGCCGCTCGTGAAAGCGCGATGTCGTAAATCTGCGATAACACACTCGCGCGATAGTGGGATTTGCCGTACTTTTACGCTCCACGAAACCGCTTTGTGCCACGTTGGACAACTTTCTTACGGTCTACTAGTCGGTGTTCCTTCTTAAAAGTGACGACTTGGTAACTTGCATCTAACTTGCAAACGGGGGGGAGGGGGGAGACAACATCAAAAATCAAGTGCGATTCAAAATCGCACACGAAGGGCAAAAACGCCGAAAAATACACGTTTCTGTATGTTTTTTTTTTTTTTAATTTTGATTTTATTTTTAGTTGTTATAGCGGCAACAAAAGTACATATTCTGGAGACATTTCACCTGTTAACCTATTAAGAATGAGATACAGCCCGCTGGCAGACATACAGACGGCGGACAGACGGCCGGATGGAAAGCGGAGCCTTTGTAAGGGTGAAACGGTGAGAAGTGTACGAGAAAATGTTTTTTTTTTTTGTAAAACCATATTTTTTGTAAATTTTCTTTTCCGCTATTTGTTAGTTTCTCAATTCTACCATATAGAACACTTAAACATACGGCTAAAAGCGTGTTAGTGTTTTCGTTTCCGACCGTTAGCAACAGCGTAACACACTCATCAGTAGGCATCACTTTTATATTGACACTTCAACAACGTTCATTGCGTTATTTACGTTACTGAGCAAACAAATATTTCGAGCATTATTATGAAGCAATGGATTAACAATACCCGTCAGAGCGATGTGAATCATATTGAAATACAATTTTCATTTCCACACGTTGGAAAATTGTTTTTCCAAGAAACGCGTGTAAAATGTCAACGTGAAACGTCAACAAAGTGTTGCATTAAATAACTATTTTTAACCAACGAAAAAACGGAGGTTTCTCAAATCGACCGTTTTTAGTTTTTTATGTGTTTTCGCGGATATCTTCATCGTTTATGAACCGATTTTGATGATAATTTTTTTATTGGAAAGGAGATATCCCAAGGGTAATACCATGATAAGGAAACCAGGATCTGGATAATGGATCCCAGAGAAGTCAACGGGAGCCTTCGAAAATCGTAGTGGCGACTAGTGCGTTTTTTTCATGAATTTAATGAAGGTGTGAAGTTACTTTGATAATTAAGCCGTTCAGCTTTTCAGTTTTTTCAGCGGTTTAATTTTTTTGTTAAAAAGTTTTTTTTAGCTATAAATATTCCGGTAATGCTTACCTCGTTGGTAAAATAATTTGACTTAACTTGATTTATTTTCGGATGCAACTAAATACCGGTATTTGACATGGAGCGACTGCCATCTGATCTCCGAATCCCAGCTTCAGGTAAACCCCTTGGTACGACTGGTTCTCAGACCTTCAGGCTTTCGATGACCCACAAATGATAGAAAAATTATGAAAAATCCGTGAATTACAGCCGAGTCCAAGAGGCACGATACCCTGTCTCTAATATCTTAAGTGTCTCTGGCCTTATAGGAAAGTTAAACAATGTCCCGCCTATGAAAATCTCGTTCTAAAGCTTTATATCTTATCTTATCTATATATTAACACGTGAAGCGAAAACTTTGGATCCCTTTTTACGAAAATTGGGCGGACGGAGGAGTATGAAATTTCGCACACTTATAGTTTATACAGAGAAGAAGTGACGGGTGCTAATATTTTTTTTAATTATGCTTAAATATACATTATTTTCAATTAATAACACGTTACACACTACTATTCATTACCGTGTATTTAATACACACATGCATAGTTATTCTTTTGTTTATGGTCCAAATCTGTGGTCAAATCGAGAACATCTGTCTTTAATATTTTGTGTCTATAGTCTTACCGAATGTCAATGTCAATGTTCATTTTTTAAATGTATGATCATATCGAGAATATTTTTCTTTAATATTATTTGTATTAGCGACGGTAGGAATTGAGTTTAGATTTATAAGAAATATTTTTTGTGGTTTTATGTGAAGTGTCAAGTATGGCTTTAGTAAGTTTCCCATACAAAACTTAGTATCGTGTGCAAACTGTAGAGGTTGTATGCCTCACGAGCACGACTGTACAGGCTGGTTATAATTATGACATTTTGAACTGTCATAATTTATTAAATATAATACGGAAAATTCTCTAGAAACAGAGCAAATTTCTGTGATATTTCATTTCATATATTAAGAAAATAAAGAAGAGAGTCCTGAAGAAGTATTCTTTACTCTTTACACCTACGTCCTGGTCCTGGCCATCACCATCCCGCCAGCAAACCCTCTCCACAGTAGTACAGCGTCAACAATTTGTCTTTAGTGTTACTGAATCTCAAATATAATGTACCATTGTACGGTTTACGTACAAGCCAGTAAGTCGCTGATCACTTAACTCATTTTTGCTCAACTACGTCCATTTTTAGTCTCCTAACCACATTAGCATTGTCAAGTAATTCAGAAGCAACTGAATGTGGTGATTTAACAATTTAATATGGAAATTGAAATAATATGTCGACAAATAAATCTGAACTCTTCTCGCCACAGTTTTATAAGCGTCTTGACAAAGTTTTAATAAAGATGTCAACCCGGTATCTTTTCAAAATGCAATAAACTTAATGCTGTTTCCACCACGTATACGCCAACAACGTGAGATCGCGGTTCAATTCAATTCAAATTGAATCCTACTCCACCTCCGTCTTGAAAACAGAAAAATACATGAAATAAGTACAATTACAGAAAAAGGAAAGAAGACATGTGTATTGGGACAAGCAAAAACCAGCATTCACCGACATTAGATCTCTCTAACACCCTACACATTGGAACATAAAACTTTCTGTATCCTTAAACATAATTTTAAGATATAATTCTTTACTCTTGTTTGATGTACTTACTATATATGTAAATGGTGTGTACCACAGACTATCTGCATTATTGTCTCATCTTCTCCCAAAAGATCATCAAGACAACCAAGGGCGGTTGTCTTGATGATAGTATCAGTCACACTATAAATAACATTTCTCCATTTATGTTTTTGTATTTTTGACGTGTATATTATAAAGAGTATTCTATCTGTCTATGTATTTATCTAGTTGTCTACAACAATTCCTTTTCAATAGACAAGCGAAGTCAACGATTGCATGATTTATTGTAAAGGACTATTGTCACAGGCCCTCAACAACGTGAAGGGCCCAATTTGTGAGAAACGGTTCAGGAAATGGTTCTATTAAAAAGCCGGTTATCCTGGAGCACAAACAGCGTGGACACTCTAAGAACACATTCAATGCTAACAGTATAAATTGCAGCTTGAAGGCTTAGGATCTCTCCCACCCTGCGACCCCACCCTACTTTGTATTTAAATTTAAGAAGGCTTTTCTAGAAACGTTCAAGCTCGTGAAAACTGAGGATTAAAAGTAAGATACTCTAAATGTCTAAAAGTCAACAAAAAGGCGAAAGGTGTTTTTTTTTAATAATACTAGCTTCTGCCCGCGACTTCGTCCGCGTCAAATTTTTGCTCCCCTTACCCTTCCCGTCGCATCGATTTGCCTGCTAGTTTTCGTCCATTTTCGCTCCTTGAGTTATAGTGAGTCAACCTTAAAAGATAGACATATGCTCTTGGGACTTTTTTTTTGAACTTTTTAAAAATAACAATCCCGTCATACATGATTTTTGCGTTACTTTAACCGTTTACGCAGCGCACGCAACGGAAACTCTCAGAAGGAATAAATTTTCCCCGTTTTTGCAACATTTTTCATTACTGTTCCGCTCCTCTGAGGTGTAGCGTGATGTTATATAGCCTATAGCCTCCCTCGATAAATAGGCTACCTAACACAAAAAGAATTTTTCAATTCGGACCGGATTCGATTCGGAGATTAGCGCGTTCAATCAAACAAACAAACTCTTCAGCTTTATAATATTAGTATAGATAATTAGTTGACCCAGCGAACTTCGTATCGCCTCAGATTCAATAAATGTTGTTATAAACGTACCAAGTTTGACAACCTGGTACGCGGTGGTGATCTGGTAAGCGTTTTCTAGCTGACACTCATATGTTAGGTTAGCTCCTACCCAGTTATGATGACCTGGTACTTCGAAGGCATAAAGCGTTTTCTAGCTGACACTCCTTTGTTTGGTAAGCTCCTGTCAAGTTATGATAACCTGGTACTTCGAAGGCAACGTTTTTGTCATAGTACCACGTTTTATAGTGACTTGTATTCTCTTTGACGTTTTATGTGACGTCTCACGGGAACGCGGTCGTAAAAAGGGGAAAAAAAAAAAAAAAAAAAACGGGATAAAAAGTATCCTATGTCCTTCTCCTGGCTCTAAACTACCTCCCTGCCAATTTTCAGCTAAATCGGTTCAGCCGTTCTTGAGTTATAAGTGAAGTAACTAACACGACTTTCTTTTATATATATAGATTTAAGGAACCGTGGCAAATTAATGGAACGAACAACCCCAAAATCAAGTATAATTATATTAAGGATGAGAATAATGGTAATTAATACTCTCTTCAGCATAATGGAAACTCTGGCGCTTTCAAAGCTACAGAGTCGACCCCAAACTACGGCCAAATGATTATCCCAAACAACTTAATAACCCCCATCAACATACAAGCATAAACAAGATATTAATTCGGCAAGTTTCCCAAACACGCTCGCGGCATAAGCTAACCACTAGCCCTTCACCCGTGTGAACACAATATCCCGCATGTCAATGAGCGAGGCAGGTGGGGGAGGTGGGGACAGCTTCGGCCTTGCCACCGATAATACCTACAGAAGAGATAGGTTATCACATTATAGAAGTGCATCCGTTGTAGTCAACGGCGTGGCACTTTACTTAATTAATGTTTGATTTAGACAATGCCGTGACAATTATGACTTGTCTTAGTGGCTAAAGTGGCTGTGGTTTCAGACAGGAACTGTCTCAAATTTGGTGAACAATATTCATAAATACGAGAAGTAATTGGTTTTCAGGCAATAGAAGTGCATGTCACCCGTGACACCGTACCAAGTTTTTAATATTTGATTGAAACACTGACGACGTGACAATTATGACTTGTGTTAATGGCGGCTATTTGAGACATGCGCTGTCTCTAATTCGGTGAGCAATATTAATGAATTACAGTTTCAGAAAATAAGGCCACTGCCCCATATGATTGACAGCAGCATTCAGGCCTGCACGCGACGATATTTATCTTCGAAGGAGTTTCGATTTTCTTATCAAGCAATAACATGAATCTAAATGCCAAATTAATTATAGAATCTTCGACTGGAATAATGCGAATAACACTTTAAAAAAATAAACACCTTATGAAGTCGAATTTATGAGTATTTTCACGTTTTATTCTATACTAGTGATCGCCCATTGGTCGAAATTCGACCGTACTTCATTTGAATAGAAATACATTATTAAATGAAAAAATATGGATAATAATACATATAAAAAAATAATATGGTTATATTTGACATTCAGTAACACTATAGAAAAATTTTTGACGCTGTACTACTGTGGAGAGGGTTCGCTGGCGGGATGGTGATGGTCAGGACCAGGACATAGGTGTAATGAGTAAAGAATACTTCTTCAGAACTCTCTTTTTTATTTTCTTAATACTTCTTAACGACGGATATGGAACAATATGGAATGAATTATCACAGAATGTTTTTCTGTTTTTATAGAATTTTCCCTATTATTTTAATTCATTATGTCGGTTCCAAATGTCATAATTATAACCAGCCTGTACAATCTATGACCAGCTTGTATAATCGTGAGGCATACAACCTCTACAGTTTGCACACGACACTAAGTTTTGTATGGGAAACTTACGAGTACTAATGCCATACTTGACACTCCCCATAAAACCACAAAAAATATTTCTTAAAAATCTAAACTAAATTCCTATCGTCGCTAATACAAATAATATTAAAGACAAATATTCTCGATATGATCATAGATTTTAAAAATGAAATAGGTTATATAGAAATTAATTTATTACCTATGGTTATACTTGACATTCAGTAAGACTATAGACACAAAATCAGGCTTACCAACTTAGGGGTTTTCCCAAATTTAGGGGGTAAATAAGAGGATTGAGATTTTTTAGGGGCGTTCCATTTTTAGGGGTATTCCTAAGGATTTTTTGCCATCTTACATTTCTCATTGTGTTTTTGATTACAATAAAAGTATTAGCGACTTCTAGTACGGTTCCTCGATACTAAGAATGCAGAGTGAATGATTAACAAATGTCGCGTAATAAATACCCATCAAAAACATAAATGTGAAATGAGAGCCAAGTTCAATAATTATGATATATGCCTTGGTTGTTGACTTCAATGACAAAAGAAGTGAGATCTAAATGGGGGCCAAGTTCAAACATCATTTCTTCTTATAACTTAAGACAATATATTGTAGCCTAAGGTCTGACTTGGCTAGTTCTCATATACGAATTATTATGTTCAATGGTTTATGTTCAATGGAATAATAAAATAAGAACCGATAAGTAACAGGTTTAGAACTTGCGAAGGCAAGGGTGAGGCGAGGGCGAGGGTGGTTATAATTCGTATATGAAAACTAGCCAAGTCAGACCTTAGGCTACAATATATTGTCTTAAGTTATAAGAAGAAATGATGTTTGAACTTGGCACCCATTTAGATCTCACTTCTTTTGTCATTGAAGTCAACAACCAAGGCATATATCATAATTATTGAACTTGGCTCTCATTTCACATTTATGTTTTTGATGGGATATCATTACTTTTTGTACATAAATTATTAGTAGGTACTTATTTATAGCAAAATTAATACCAAATGGTTTTTGTTATAAGTGTTCCTAATAGAATCAATTAAGTGATTTTTTTAATCTATATATATAAAAGAAAGTCGTGTTAGTTACTTCACTTATAACTCAAGAACGGCTGAACCGATTTAGCTGAAAATTGGCAGGGAGGTAGTTTAGAGCCAGGAGAAGGACATAGGATACTTTTTATCCCGTTTTTTTTTTTTTTTTTTTTTTCCCCTTTTTACGACCGCGTTCCCGTGAGACGTCACATAAAACGTCAAAGAGAATACAAGTCACTATAAAACGTGGTACTATGACAAAAACGTTGCCTTCGAAGTACCAGGTTATCATAACTTGACAGGAGCTTACCAAACAAAGGAGTGTCAGCTAGAAAACGCTTTATGCCTTCGAAGTACCAGGTCATCATAACTGGGTAGGAGCTAACCTAACATATGAGTGTCAGCTAGAAAACGCTTACCAGATCACCACCGCGTACCAGGTTGTCAAACTTGGTACGTTTATAACAACATTTATTGAATCTGAGGCGATACGAAGTTCGCTGGGTCAACTAATTATCTATACTAATATTATAAAGCTGAAGAGTTTGTTTGTTTGATTGAACGCGCTAATCTCCGAATCGAATCCGGTCCGAATTGAAAAATTCTTTTTGTGTTAGGTAGCCTATTTATCGAGGGAGGCTATAGGCTATATAACATCACGCTACACCTCAGAGGAGCGGAACAGTAATGAAAAATGTTGCAAAAACGGGGAAAATTTATTCCTTCTGAGAGTTTCCGTTGCGTGCGCTGCGTAAACGGTTAAAGTAACGCAAAAATCATGTATGACGGGATTGTTATTTTTAAAAAGTTCAAAAAAAAAGTCCCAAGAGCATATGTCTATCTTTTAAGGTTGACTCACTATAACTCAAGGAGCGAAAATGGACGAAAACTAGCAGGCAAATCGATGCGACGGGAAGGGTAAGGGGAGCAAAAATTTGACGCGGACGAAGTCGCGGGCAGAAGCTAGTAAAATGATAAAAATGTATCAGTTTTTGATTTCTTCCTTTATATTCACCTAATTACCTATCTGCATGCCAAATTTGAACTTTCTAGGTCATCTGGAACTGGGTTAGAGTTTTGATCTATAGGTCAGTCAGTGATAAAAATGACGATTTTTGGACGTTAATATCTAAATAACCGTTTGAGATGTGTTTATGAAACTTAGAGCATATATGTATCTCGCAAGTTTCACTATATGAGCCAAATTTGACACGTTTATGTGAAACAGTTTTTGAGTTATGAGGGGGTCAAAAGTGGCTCCAAATGGTTCGTGTTATATTACACACGGTGCTGCTCGCCAGTTCTGTTACTTGAACTTGGCTTGACACGCTACCGCGTGTCTAGATAGACAAATATTACTACTGTGCACGCTCCGTGCCTCTGGGATGGGACGGATGAGGCTCAAAGTACATGCGATTTTTTTCGCATCGGCGATCGCTGATTTTCGCGAAATACATCAGCTGGGAAATTTTGGTGAAGGGTTCAATGTCACGTTTCGCTGATTACATCATAGCAGCACAAGATGTAAGTGGCTTATTAGTTCCAGGTGCATTCTCATCACTGGTAATCATCGTAATATCTTGGTAACGTATAATATTTATTAAAAAAAATCTTGCAGTTTTGGGTGATGAAAATTTTTATTTCTGTAAGTAGGTTTGTATTACAACTTGTACACGTTATTTACAGGTATTTTAAAACTAGATGAGGTCGTCGTTTCCTATATGACTACTCTGAGATAAAAGACCGAAACAAAATATTAAACATATTTTTAAATTTAGTATGAATGTCGATGGCTAAAAGAGTAAGCGGAGACGAACTAGAACTATTCTATGTAAGAAAACGAGTAAGTCTGCATACGCCCTGCGCACATTATCAAATATAATAAACACGAATGCTCTTCTTACTGCTTATTACGGGATAGTAGAATCAAATTTACGGTATAGAATCATATTTTGGGTTAACTCTACTGAAAGAGAGACTGCCTTCAAGGTGCAAAAAAGATGCATTCGGGTGATGTTTAAACTTAAACCTACTGATAGTTGTGAATCGTACTTTAAAAATTACAAAATATTAACATTGCCATGTCTGTACATTTTCGAAGTAGCTGTGTTTGTTAAGACAAATCCGAGTCGTTTTAGACGTCTATCAGATGTTGTACCCCGCAAAAGACGCGACAATAGCGTGCTATGTCTGGAAACAGCCAAGACAGCACTTATGCGCATAAGTGTCTTCTGCATGGCGCCTGTTATTTATAACAAACTAGCTTCTGTCCGCGACTTCGTCCGCGTCAAATTTTTGCTCCTGTAACCCTTCCCGTCGCATCGAATTGCCTGCCAGTTTTCGTCCATTTTTCGTTGCTGCTCCGCTCCTTTTTGATCGTAGCGTGATGTTATATAACCTTTAGCCATCCTCAAGAAATAGGCTACCCAACACAAAAATCATTTTTCAGTTCGAACCAGTAGTTTCGGAGTCTATTCAATACAAACAAACAATCAAATCTTTCCTCTTTATAGTCGAACGGGATAAAAAAAGTATTCTATGTCCGTTTCCTGGTTTGAAGCTACCTCCCCACCAATTTTCAGCCAAATCGGTTCAGCCGTTCTTGAGTTATAAATAGTGTAACTAACACGACTTTCTTTTATATATATAGATTATTATGTAGTTATAAGATAAATGTTTTAAATCTTTTGCATGCCTACGTGGTAAAGTATGGCTGAACTCATATATATTTTTTGTCATCATTTGCAAAATAAAATTATCTTTATCTTATCTTTAAAGAAACGATGGATGAAACGTGTGAATATGGATAGAAATGGGGTGACTACCGAAATTAAGACTAATAGAGAAGTGTGGAACAAAAAGACAGTTGGTTGCGACGACCGCAAATATTATTAACAGTAAACATCACTAAACAAAGTAGGTCATGTCATTCAGCTCTTTGTGTACTCAGGGTTGCATTAAATTAGCTGGCAATGCTTTAACCACGTGTTGGGTATCCAAATCGAAAACCAATGAAAAAAAAAAAAACAACTTGGATGGGCGAAGATAATCGTTCAGCCGTTTTTGTAATTTTTCGTGGAACATAAAATATTTCTTCGAAATTCCGAAAAACAAACATAACAGTCGTTTATTTGCCATAATGAACAAGTCAGAGTAATTTAATGTTTTGACAAGTTGGAATTATTTTTTTATATGTTTTTTTATTTAAATAGTTTTCGATAGCGATACCTAACACATGGGTAAAGTATTGTCATCTAACTTCATTTCACCCTGTATAAATTTAATGTACGTCGACATTGATGATTATTGGTTTCGGTTTCAGTTCATAATAGTATGGAGAGGTCTTTGTGCCTAAATAGCTTATACTTGAGCGAAGGGGGGGGGGATTGAAACTTCAAGTGTCCTGGACAACAGGGGATGTTTGGGGAGCGCCGACGAGGTTTAGACGTGTTGATACAGGCGAGACACTTTGATTTCATTCAAATTGTAGAAGATGACAGCGGCTTCGCTCGCGCGGGGGTCGGAAATCATCCCACGGGAATGTACTACCGGGATATAAAGTACCTAATGTGCTAATCCAGGTTATAAACTATACGTGGGCCAAATTTCATCCAAATCCGTTGAGTAGTTTTTGCGTAAAAGAGGAACAAACATCCATCCGCACAAACTTTATTCTGCTGCATCGGGTTGGACTAGAAGCTGACCACAACATACTTGGCTCAAGGCTAGGTAGATGATGATGATGATCTTTTGTATTAAACGTTATAGGCCTTGTACACAGTAGATTTGTAGACCTGGGACTTGTTGACAGGCTGTCACTGTCACTTGAAAACATTGTACAAGCCAATTATTTTCAAAGAGTAAACACATTTCTTGCCGGCTTTTCTCTATACGAAAGACAAATTAGAACCGTGCACCTAGTTTCTCACGTTTCATAAGTGGGCCCCATGTAGGGTTATGTGAAATTAAATACCTATATTGATTTCGACATCACAGTCCCACTGTTGGTCATAGGCAGAACTAAAACACACATTAATTAAATTATTCCTAGCTTTTGACCCCGACTTCGTCTGCGTAATTTGGGATATCGCGGACGTAGACAAAGGCGCGGAATAAAAAGTAGCCAATGTCCTTTCTTGCGGCGTTAACCTATCCCACACCAAATTTCATGAACATCGGTTCAGTGGTTTAGTCACGAAAGCGTAAAGACAGGGAGAGTTACAATACTTTAGCATTTATAATATTAAGTATAGAAAGTACAGATTCATCGTTGTGTTGAGTTATTAATTAGAATCGGTTAATATTCAATCCAAAAGCTAATCACTAGCGCTATGTGTTTTAATTGATAGGAACAATAGTTGTTTGTTGCGAACTAATTAGTATTTAATAATTAAATTCACATTTGATTGAGCAAATTAATTTCATACTGAAATGAACACGATGCTTGATGTACCTTCATGCATACCAAATATTATTATTTCATAACAAATGTACTAACTAGGTATTGTTAAAAAACTGTTCACGGGTAATTTAGGGAAACGGTGGTGCCAGACGTAAAGAGTAGCACCATCCCATTTCTCCCCGTGGGTGTCGTAAGAGGCAACTAAGGGACTTACTAGAGGATGGGCAGCAGCGTTCTCTATGCATTTTATCACGTCTGCCAAGCGTGGCGATTACGGTAAACCCCCTGAAATTGGGGGAGGCCTATGTCCAGTAGTGGACGCCTTTTGTCTGATATTGATGACACCGTTGGTGTCGGCTGTCATTGATGACACCGTAGGTGCCGGCTGTCATTGATGACACCGTAGGTGCCGGCTGTCATTGATGACACCGTAGGTGCCGGCTGTCATTGATGACACCGTTGGTGCCGGCTGTCATTGATGACACCGTTGGTGCCGGCTGTCATTGATGACACCGTTGGTGCCGGCTGTCATTGATGACACCGTAGGTGCCGGCTGTCATTGATGACACCGTAGGTGCCGGCTGTCATTGATGACACCGTAGGTGCCGGCTGTCATTGATGACACCGTTGGTGCCGGCTGTCATTGATGACACCGTTGGTGCCGGCTGTCATTGATGACACCGTTGGTGCCGGCTGTCATTGATGACACCGTAGGTGCCGGCTGTCATTGATGACACCGTTGGTGCCGGCTGTCATTGATGACACCGTTGGTGCCGGCTGTCATTGATGACACCGTTGGTGCCGGCTGTCATTGATGACACCGTTGGTGCCGGCTGTCATTGATGACACCGTAGGTGCCGGCTGTCATTGATGACACCGTAGGTGCCGGCTGTCATTGATGACACCGTAGGTGCCGGCTGTCATTGATGACACCGTTGGTGCCGGCTGTCATTGATGACACCGTTGGTGCCGGCTGTCATTGATGACACCGTTGGTGCCGGCTGTCATTGATGACACCGTTGGTGCCGGCTGTCATTTAAAGATCTTTGACAGTCGTTACAGATTATCAGAAGCCCAAAAGTCTAACAACCAGTCTTATCAAGGGGTATCGTGTCACCCAGTAACTAGGTTGTGGAGGTCAGATAGGCAGTCCCTCCATGTAACATACTGATATTCAGCTGCATCCGGTATAGACTGGACGCTGACCCCAACATAGTTGGGAAAAAGCTAGACAGATGATGATTCGAATAAGCTTTCAAAGGGCCAAGTTATTCCGAAAATAAGCCTCGAAATCAATCACAGGATATTCTCAAGAAACACTACGTAACATTACCGGTCGCCGCCAGGTCGTGGCCGCGCTCTGGTGACTCGGTTCCCACATAGCAACTGAACGCTAAGAAACGACGCCAAAAAACTGAGTCAAACAGAAACCTACTAAGGTACCCTTTTGTATGAGCGTATTGTTATAAGTTTAGTTACGGAACACCTTTAACGGGGACAGATTAAATAAGCTTAAGAACATTTTCTTTTTTCCTCATTCAAACTTAGTTCAAAACTTTAAATGTCACAATGGGACAATTACAATAAGGTAACCAAACGGTAGCTATTTTATTTTATACGGAAATTCGTTAAAAAAAAAAAAACGAGCGATTTTTGCACGCCCGCTCCCGGTTGCCGCGGTTCGATGACAGAATACGGCAATGATCTCCGCCACCGCATGTGTACATCAACCCTTAGCAAACATCACGTAAGGCCGCAATACTGTTCAGGGTGTGACATTACAGGAAATCATAAGTTAAAGAAGCCTACTAAGATCTACAATTAACAGTTCCTACAATTTTAAGCCCTATAAGCCCTACAGCGCTAACCAATCATACACCTAGTACGTAATAAAAAGTAGGCCACGTGTTGCCTTGGATTTCCTAAAAGTCTTTAAATAGACTCCGTACTAAGGTAGGCCGAAGTAAACCAAACCTGCTCAGTTGGAGACTCCACCCTGGATTATAAATGTGATGCTGTCCCACATACAATGCGGCACTTGATATCTTGTCCAGCGTGTCCTGTAGTTTGCATGCTACAGGAGTTTATGGACGCTACTGAAGGGGTAGTAGTCAAGTTTAGTTTTTGACCAAGTTAGTTTTTGTTGTTGGAGTTTTCCTGACCAAGTTTTGCCAGCAGCGACCCACCGCCTATAACATAGCCTAAGTGACGTCGACGGTATAACGTCACAGAAAGAATGCATCGTGTGATCATAATACTTACACGAACCGAGCGAGACAGTGAGAGCTACCTGTGTGGAGATTCATCGACAAATACAACGCGAGTCTACAAGTCACGCCACATTTGTGTCGTCTGCTCCCGGTCTTAGAGCCACACTGACGATTCGACGGCGTGTTTCCAGGTACCTGATTTGTGATTATGCTCTTTGTGGGAAAGATGCGAGCACTACAACTTCTGTCTTTAAAAACTATTGTAGAGATACTTGCTTGTTTTGAAGTAATAACAACCGCACGGATCTCTTCAGTAGCTACGCTTGCCAGGGTAAGTTCGTGGATGGGCGACCATCTTTACATACACAGACCGTGCTTGTGATTCGTAGATATTTGACGGCCGTTATGGGTAGTCCAAACTAGAGACCAGGGACCAGTCTTACCAAGGGGCGGCATTATTACTCAGTTACTCGGTTGTAGAGGTCAGATAGGCAGACGTTCTATGTTAAATAACGGTAATCTACTGTACCCCGGTGGGAACCAACCCCAGTATATTTGGGAAAAGGCTAAGCAGATTGAGCGACTGGCGTGTCTTAAGCAATCTCCATTGTACATTATCATTACATAAACGCGGCGAAAACTTCGCGCTCACGTGGCGTGCTCGCTCGCACTCTATGCCTGCTAATCGCCAGTGTGATAAGCGCCTAACGCGCCTATGGAGCACCAAGTTATGCGTGCTCACGCCCGTATCGGCGTAGCTCGCAGAGTCGGCCACGTTCCGCGGTGTTATGGCGAATCGCGTCGTGTGTACTCTTCCACGATATTGCCTTTTATAGCACACGTACCAAGTGTTTGTACTCCAAATATCGTATACCTAATATAATAGCCTTTCAATATTTTTTTCTATACGAAAATGCTCGATAATTTTAATAGACCGTCGTAGGTACGTATATTGTTACAAGATACCTCCGTGAATCTCTGTGTGCGCGTTCAAAGTGAATTGCAATTAGAGACAACAAATTGCAACGGCCAGAGGCAGGAGTATACGTAGTGGTCGAGAAGCAAACAACTGAACATAATTGTCGAGTTCACCATACTGGGTAAACCTACGTATATGGTTTTCTCTTACCTACCTACCTAAAAACTTTTCTTCGCTAACTTTTCTCATTGTTAATTGATTTTTTTTCTCAATACAATAAACTTTGCAGAGGGTAGTACACTTACGGTACATGATATGGTTTCGTTTACTGTAGGGATTAACGACTTATTGGTCCATTCCCTAATACATTAACTTTGTGCCAGTCGCCTGTAGAAAATAATACAGTAATATTTAAAAGTGTCGAATTGGGCAAGTAAAGTCATGCAAATGGAGTATAAGCTAAATTAACATACCCAGCGCAGGGCACGCCACAATTGTGGCGGTAAGTCCCCTCTTTGAGGAGTGAATAGAGAGGCGCCACGGCATCCTCACCTTCCGCCTGACGCAGGTTCTCACCGGGCATGGGTGCTTCGGTAGGTTCCTGTTCAGGATAAAGCGGGAGGAAACGCCCGGGTGTTTCCATTGTGAGGATCGTCTGGAGGACACGGTGGAGCATACGGTGGAGGTGTGCCCTGCCTGGGTGGACACCGCCGTGTACTCGTGGAGGCGATCGGCGGCGGCGACCACTCGCGTCTGAGCCTGGTGCGAGCCATGATACGGAGCGAGAGAGCATGGGAAGCCGTCGGCTCCTTCTGCGAAGCAGTAATGCTCGCGAAGGAGGAGGTGGGGCGCGTGAGGGAGTGGCAGTTTCTGCGCCCTCACGTCCCTAGCCGCCGCAAGAGGAGACGCCCGGGGCGTCGGGAGTCGATTGCGGACTCCCGGCCACCGTAGGCGCGAGCTTGCGGGCGGCGAGCATTGGGTAGCTCGCCGCCCGGTTAGGACCTGGCTCGGGTCGACGGTGTAGTGTTCCATGCGCGCCTCAAAGAGATGTCAGCAACAATGAAGGGGTCTGCTAGGACCGATGCCTGCCGGGGTCGCGTGGTTGTTCGAAAAAGTTACCGTGGCCCTGGCACATGGGCAACTGAAGGAACACGGGTGGATTTTAGTCAGTAAAAGTCTGACACGCCCTCCCGCTCCGCCCAGAGCGGAAGAAGTCATTTGATGATTTCCCATACAGAAAAAAAATGCTAAATTAACATTGTAATTAGTTAGTATGTATGTATGTAATTGAATATTGAACGTGATTTTCACCCCTATCAAAACATCGGATTAATTTGAAATTTTGCACTCTTTTCTTCCCACGCTATCTTTTGTTCTATTTTTAATTTAAATTTATTAAAGACTATCTTCTGATGTTGATAATTATCCCCCGGGAATGTGTTATCAGGACAAAAGGTAGCATATGTCCTTTCCCAAGGTCAAGTCTATCTCTGTACTAAATTTCATCAAAATCGGTTCAGTGGTTTCGGCGTGAAAGCGTAACAGACAGAAAGAGTTACTTTCGCATTTATAATATTAGTATAATTAAAAGCATGTTAAAGTTTGATTATTTTCTACTTTTTGCGAAAAAAAAGACAACCACGAAAATTACACGGACGATGGAGTATAAAATTTGGCATAGATACGTTAAGTTTTAAATGAATTTCGAGCATTAGTTAATTTAATTTTAGGTGTTGACTTAACCTTTCCCGCCTCTCATTTACAGGTTCATAAAAGGATTCAGTCAGACTTGTTCATTTGCTTTGACCTCCAACAAGTTACTAATGCGTCTGGTAAGTTTCGAGAGGTACTTTATAAATTGGCTTTTAATTATTTTTGGATTTAAGAGTGGACCCTACAGTTCAACAATGCAGGTATAAAATTAGTTGTTAACTTTTCATTTATTTAATTAATGGACTGTACCCTTTAATTGCGACTTTTCCAAAGAAGACAGGGTCGTGGTAAAATAATAATAGCCAATAATAAGCAACGCTAGTCGGGGTCGTATTGTGGATGGGTGACCTACCATAACATATCGGGATTCTGCCATGACTCGGCTAACATTTGTAGATATTTGACAGTCGTTACGATGCAGTCAGAAAAAGTTATCGAACCTCTAAAACCTTGCAGAAGTATAGTTTGTCAAAGAGTGTTCATAAACGTATTTTAGCACTTAATCGTTCTATAAACATACTATAAAATTAAAGAAGCCAAAACTCTCGCGTGGAAAAAATGGCCGACTCTCAACAGCAGCTAATTAAAAATAAAATGACATTTGGCCTACAAAATAAATGTTGTGTGTCATCAAATTTTAATCTTATTTTCGGAGCAATCAGTTGACAGTTCCAATTTCGAATTAACTGTCAAATTTAAATAACAATGATGCCAGAAGTATCGAAACTGTATACAATGAAATAGTTCACAGTACGTAATAATGTCTATGGTCACAATTATTCTGAGTGTAGACAGACATTCTCGTTTAACGTTTCGACCAACACGGTCAATTTGTTGGGTGCGTTCATTAAAATAGCAACATTTTGATTTATAAACGACATATTAGTTATAGAACGTTTGTAATTACAAAATGATATCAAAGTTTTTATATGTTTACCGAACACTAACTAATGCATGTCTTAAACGTTAGATGAGCTTTTTAGGGTTCCGTTGCCAAATGGCAAAAAACGGAACCCTTATAGATTCGTCATGTCTGTCTGTCCGTCTGTCTGTCTGTCTGTCTGTCCGTCCGTATGTCACATCCACTTTTCTCTGAAACTATAAGAGCTACGCTGTTGAAACTTGGTAAGTAGATGTATTCTGTGAACCGCATCAAGATTTTTACACTAAAATAGACAAAAATAATAAATTTTGGGGTTACCCATACTTAGAACTGAAACGCATTTTTTTTTTCATCAAACCCATACGTGTGGGGTATTTATAAATAGGTCTTCAAAAATGGTATTGAGGTTTCTAATATTATTTTTTTCTAAACTGAATAGTTTGCGCGAGAGACGCTTCCAAAGTGGTAAAATGTGTGTCCCCCCCCCCCGTAACTTCTAAAATAAGAGAATGATAAAACTCAAAAAAATATATGATGTACATAACTATGTAAACTTCCACTGAAAATTGGTTTGAACGAGATCCAGTAAGTAGTTTTTTTTATTACGTCATAAAAAGTAAACCGCAATTTACCCTTCATTCAATCAATTCAAATATAAAAATTAAAAAAAAAAAACATTTCATTTCATAAGCATAAACCTTATACATAAACCGAGGATACCTACAGGTTTGTACGGAACCCTCGGTGCGTGAGTCCGACTCGCACTTGGCCGGTTTTTAATGACTAGGCCCGTAACTTACTAAGTAGCAATATCAAAATATACACACATACACAGGGTCATTCAAAACCAAGTTGGTAAGTAATTAATTTTCAGTAATTCAGCGAGTTCTTAAAGGCCATTATATTAAACTTGTTACAACCTTCTCTCGTACATATTCTAAGGTGAACTAAGGCCGATGCGGACAGCCGGATAATTAAACTGGGATTAGCGTGGCACCCGGGGAGACGGTGTAACACCCGCCTAAATTACAGAGCTGTGTGCTGTTCAGTGTCTAGTCTTACTAAAGGCTTGGGAATATAATACAAGGTTTTATTCGCACACGAGTTTCATAACATTGCAGTGCTGTTGTCGCTAAGTACTAACAAGCACACGGGTCAATCGATTCGGTTAAGCTAAGCTTACCGCAGTTGCTCTGTGGATGGCTGACCGTCTTTAAATACCAAAAGCGTTCTGTGCCTCGGACAGCACGTACACGGTTCCGGCTATTCGTGGATCTTTGACAGTCGTCAGAAGCCCGAAAACCTAACAACCAGTCTTACCAAGTAACTGGGATATGGTTGTCTCAGTGTAAAATACTGGTATTTAGATGGTTTTGGTTAGACTGGAAGCTGACCCTAACATAGTTAGGAAAAAGCTGGGCAGATGATGATAAGCTTAGCAGTGGTGGCCTACTGATATTGGCCCCGACTTGTGGTAGGTCGTGGGTTCGAAACCAGGCAGGCGTTGTTCTTTGGGTAAATAATTCCCATTCTACTGCTCTGCTCTAAAAACTATTAAGAAAAACATCGTCATAAACCAGCATGTCTTAGACTCAAAAGATCGAAGACATGTGCCATCTACCAACCCGCACTGGGCCCACTTGGTAGATTACAGCCCCTCACTGAGGGGAGGCCTGTATCCCAGCAGTGGGAAAATAATGCTGTGAGATGGTTTTATAACAAGTTGTAATATTAATTATTTTAAACCGCTCATTAAAAAACTACACAGTTATTTCAAACTGTTACTTAAAAGGCATACCTACGAAGAAAAATGTTTTCATGAAATATTTAAATGTTACACAGAACCATGCATGATATTATGCCGAAGCGCAATACGTTGAAAAGGATTTAAAAAAGCTTTTAAATGATGCTGTACTGTTTGTTCGTGCCATGGTTTCAATGGAAGGATTTCAATATTGTCACCCTTTGATGCATCTGGATGATTGCTGTAAAAAAAAACTATATTTGGCATATGAATACGAAAATTGATATTTTGAGGAATTTTATTCTGTTCTGGAAAGGGAAGGAAATCCGTGGATTTTTCAAGATTCAGAAATTTTTTTTAGAACAAGAGCCATGGTACGGAGCGAGAGGGAATGGGAAGCCGTCACCTCCTTCTGCGAAGCAGTAATGCTCGCGAAGGAGGAGGCGGGGCGTGTGAGGGAGTGGCAGTCTCTGCGCCCTCACGTCCCTAGCCGCCGCAGGAGGAGACGCCCCGGGCGTCGGGAGTCAATTGCGGACTCCCTGCCACCGTAGGCGCGAGCTTGCGGGTGGCGAGCAATGGGTAGCTCGCCGCCCGGTAAGCACCAAGCACGGGTCGACGGCGCTTAGTGTTCCACGCGCGCCTCAAAGAGATGTCAGCAGCGCTGAAGGGGTCTGCTAGGACCGATGCCTGCCGGGGTCGCGTGATTGTTCGAAAGAGATACCGTGACCCTGGCACATGGGCAACTGAAGGAACACGGGTGGGTTTTAGTCAGTAAAAGTCTGACATGCCCTCCCGCTCCGCCCAGAGTGGGAGAAGTGATTTGATGATTTCCCATCCAAAAAAAAAGAAAAAAAAAAGGGTTCCGTTTTTTGCCTTAGTTTTTATTTTTAACTTTTTAGTTATGGTAGATTTGGTTCCATTTGGACAATGGGGTCTATGTGAAATGAACGCATAACGCGATTAGATTAGTGCGGGGTGCACAAATCTAATCGCGTTATTCGTTCATTTGTCACGCAAATACTTAATGCAAACTATAGACTTATATGGTTTTCACATAGACCCCATGGTCCAAATGGAACCAAATCTACCATAACTAAAAAGTTAATAGCACCAGCTTTCAAATAAAAAAACAATCATCAAAATCGGTTCACCCAGTCAAAAGTTATGAGGTAACAAACATTAAAAAAAAATACAGACGAATTGATAACCTCCTCTATTTTTTGAAGTCGGTTTAAAATAATATATAGTTGAGGAGGTTAGAAACAAAAAGTGTCATTAACAGTTTTTAACTTTTTAAGTAAATTAAGAAAATAAATATTCAAGTTGATCTAAGCAATTTTAATTATTTTTTATTTACCATTTGTGTGTCAATTATTGTATAAAATTTAATGTATTATAAGTTTGCCTTACTGTTTTAAAATTTGGAAAAAAAATACATATCAAATCTCACCCTTTGATCCGATAGCTTGTAAATGTCACTATTTGATTCAATAATTTTGTAAAATGTCATCTTTTGATTTCACTGTCTAAAAATGTTACCTTACGAAACATTCAGTATGAAAATAAAAATAGATTTACACAAAATATTTTTATATCTTATACATGTAATTCTCCACAATCAGGTTCCAAACAATCACAACGATTTTCATTATTTTCATCGTCATTTTCACCGACATTACTTTCAGACAAAATATCACAATACCATTTTAATGAAGGCTCTTTTTTCCAGTCTTCTCCAAACTGCTTTTTTAATAAACTTTCAACATCCTTCTTGTTTATTGGAAAGGGTATACTCTGTAGGTGGCCATATAAATCAAAATTAATAAACCTTAAAATTTTGAGTCGGCGCTGAAAATCAATGAACAAAGATCACTCAAAGCGCCGACTCATAATTTTAAGGTTTATTATTTTTTGCTTTTTAGTTTTTTCGGCGGTTTAATTTTTTGTTAAAATTTTTTTAATTTTTTTTTTTAATTAAAAAAAAATGTATTCATATAAATCCTTTTTAAATAACACATAGCTTCAGTTCTTATCTTCTCACATCTAGTTTGACACAAGTTTATTTCACAAGACTCAGAAGTTTTGTCAATATCTGTTCCTTAATATTTAAGCATTATTGCGCAATTGTTTGTTATCCTGAAGAAATAAAATCTAATATATAAAATTCTCGTGTCACAGTTTTCGTTGCCATACTCCTCCGAAACGGCTTGACCGATTTTGATGAAATTTTTTGTGCTTATCCGGTATCTATGAGAATCGGCCAACGTCTATTTTTCATCCCCCTAAATGTTAGGGGTAGTCCACCCCTAAATTTTATTTTTTTATTTTTTAGACAAAATTTTTAATTTCTATTTTATTATGATTTGGCATTGAAAAATATATACAATTCTAAATTTTCACTCTTTTTCACCGGGCAAAACAATGTTTGCCGGGTCAGCTAGTAAAAAATAAAATATACAAAATCACACAGCATTTATATCCAGTACTGTACAGTACAGCCAGTTTGAACCGGCTAAAGACTCCTCAAACGTATCCTCCGAAAGCAGCAGTTCAGATCGATTTTTTTATGAAACTAGCAAATTTTTTAACAAATTCTTGGGAGTTACATATAGAATTTAACATTTTGAGCCGATAAAAAAAAACCGAATTGAGCAAAATACGTAAATGACACTTTTTGTTCCTTACCTCCTCAGTTCACACTTAAAATTTATTTGAATTATTGTCGAATTCACCAATAAGCGATCGCTAGTACCTACCTATACTATCATGTCCAATTTCATACCTTGGGCAATAACTGGTTGTGTCTTTAAACGAATGTCCAAAATATTGTTGGCGAAACAACAACAACACAACACAACATCGCACTTTACACTTTTTATTGATTTTATTTTTTGTTAAATTATGTTTTTTTGTTTTTGCTGTATTATTTTGTGTGCCTTGGAGTTTGTGCTAAATAAATGTATTTTCTTTCTTCTTTTCTTTCAAATATGATTTTGGTACTTTCAAATTCAAACAGCGTTCTAGATTTTTGTTCCAATATTGAATAATGTTCAAAATAAGAAAACATTTTTCTTTTTTCTGGCCAGCATTTAAATTATTAGGCACGAAATGAATGAACGATCTCATTTTAACTATGAACCTGTAACGTTAGGTATTATTTTCTCTTTGACATTACGATTATATTTACAAATTTCACCAATCTCACACGGACCTGTACGGTGGCCAAGTTCTAAGACACACTAATTCCCATCTACCGTAATCTTGGATTAGCAAACAGCCGACCCTCGGAATGAGGGTGTCGAAAAGCACATCGCGATCCCGATGGGTCTAATTGATACCGGCAAAATCGGCAGCCCGCCGAGATTCGAACCTGGGGCCGCCGGAACTACGACCCGCTTAATTGAATCAGGAATTTGCGCCTTATTTAACACTTTGTTAAACCGTGGGGATGAGCCCGTGAGTCGGCGAGTAACAGTAAGCCTTTTATAATGATAGTGTTGGGATTGTCACGGATGGCATCTTGTCGGTGTTACTCTGGTGATAGGTGTGTACCTGTACCATTCTGGATTTGACACTTATATATTTCCACGTAAGAGTGGAAAGAAAGAAATATATTTATTGAGAGTTACGCAGGAAGCAAACGGCAACTTACGAGTAGTAAGTATGTTGTAGGTTCGAACCTAAACAGGCGCATAATTTTGTGTTAATCATTTCATCACCACTGTTCTCAAAACGGTGAAGGAAAACATTGTGAGGAATCTGGCAAGTCCTAGAACCAGAAATTCAAAGGCATTTGACGTCTACCAACCCCCAGTGGGCCCGTGCCCCACTGTCTCATAAAGCAGAGGCTTGTGTGGCAGGAGTAGGAACGTTAAAGGTTGATTATGGAACTGCTCACAATCACAGACACAACAAAAAAGAAAATAAAAACATAAAGTCAAGTACGAAGCCAATAGGCCTATCTCAGCATGGCGGTGGGAAATCGAAATTTAAAAGAAAGTGTATACAGAGGAGAATACTGGCTTGCGTATTCTTGATTCAATCGGATATCAAAGGACATACATACATGACATACAGCCACAAATTCCGACTGCTATCAAATTCCCTGAAACCTTCACCGTGCAATAGGCTCGTATTTGTGCCATTACCTTAGTTCTCGGTAAAATTCTATTCCCGTTCCAATTACTTACGAAGACGGTACCGCTCTTCCCCTAGAGAGGGGGGTGACCGCTACCTTTAGTGGCCTTATTCGCAATAATTACTGGTGTTAATCAAAACGTCATCAGTCCCTCACGTGGACATTTTGGATTCAATTACGACACTATATTGGAAATTAAGATGAAATGGGATTTACGTACAGCTCGCGTTGTTTGTCGGGGATTCGGGGCGGAATTTCAGAAGGGTCTTTGTTCTCCGGACAATGGACTGTGAAGCTGCAGTGTCATCAAAGAGTAAAACAATTAACTATGAAATTCTTGAATTCAATGAATCTGTTGTACCACACAAGTAAATCAAAACAACACTGAAACAACAATGGTAATGGAACTAAACCTCAGTAGATTGTTATTTCAAAGGAGATGGACAACTGACCCACACAAACACGGCCCAGAATGAACACAAATAAAACTAAATATATTATATAGCTATAATAGTGTGTCATAGCCCTGTATATTTTTGTTCGCCGTAAAACTTTGTGGAGACACGTAATACCCTTCCTAAATCTAATGACTTCATAATATGTCGATCGTGGATAGACCTACTGTCTTCCAGCAGATTGAATTTCAGTATAGACCAACGACTGTTACCCAAATTATTCATTTGCTATGTCCCAGTTTATAGGTCGTTGAATCGTCGTTGGATCTTCGTTGGAAACCCGGCAAAATCAGAGTGGCCCAAGAAGCAAGTTAGAATTGTAGCGGAGGTAAACTGTAAGGTGAAGATCCATAGTCTAATCTTTAAATGTACTGAAGTTAGTTATTCTGTGTGGTGTCGGACGTAAAGAATAGCACCATCCTAATTCTTCCCGTGGGTGTCATAAGAAGTGACCAAGGGACTTACTCGAGAATGGGCAGGACCGTTCTCTATGCATCATCACTACAGTGGGATCGCTAACTCGCCAGGCAAGCTCCCTCATATTGGGGGAGGCCTATGTCCAGTGAACGTCTTTCAGCTGAAAAGATGATGATGATTCCTTGCAAACGGCGAACTGTATTATTAATCCATTGCTGCATATGTTACACAAAATTGTCGCCGCAATGAAAATTGTTGAATTGCCAAATTGACAGCCATTCTTACTGCTAGTACTTTACGCAATTTCTTTTTAGGTTTCTTTTATTTAAGATACCGGGATACGCCACTGTTGGTGGGCCAATAATTCAAGTGAAATTGCTGGATCGACACAAAAATGTGAAATTGAGTTAGTCTAACACAATTACTGTTGGTATCTGAGTACTTTCTGGAGTGGAATACTTTGGAGAGAGTGCCCACCAACATCCAAACTCTAACCCACGCTTATTGATTACCAATTTTTAACCAACTTCAAAAAGTAGGTTTCTTGAGTTTTTTCTAGCATTCCTAGGTCATATAAAGTATTATGTCACGTAGTATGACATATTTACAGTCTTTACATAATTTGTGACATTTTTAGACCATTACGACATGCATCTGAATCATCAATTTCAATGAGTGAGCAAGTAAGCTTACTTCAGTCCAGCTGGACTGAAGGTACGAATCAAATATTAATAATATTCAGACCGTTCAAACATACACAGAAGCAATTATTGCCGACTTCCGAATCGTCATGGTGTGCGTTCCAGAGCGGAGAAATACACTACCAGTAAGATTCGCTTTCACTTTGACAGTTCCGCAACATTCATGGCGTGCATTGTTTACTTTGCTAAAGTAATCAATTGTTTCAAACAAATGAAAGAAAGGGTGACAACATTTTTCAAATTCTTATTAATAGTATCTTACGTCGTTTGTGGCGAAGCTGGAGATATCGGTAGGTTCAAACTTCATCGCTAATTTACCTATCAATTTGGTACAAAGCACACGCGATAATCAAGTTGTGCACATCACATTGCAAAATTCCACATCATGTGATGTGGAATTTTGCAATGTGATGTGTGTGTATTATGCGTAGTACACATGTAGGGTTGTATGCCACTACAATTCTTATCCACATTATATTTACCTTGGTTGATCGAAATATTGAAGATAATATTCATGAAATTAGCACTCCATAAAACGGTAAAAAATAATATATGTCGGCGCAGCATAGAGCTGCCATCAATGATGATGTTGGCAATCATTCGTGGCTGTCAGTTGAGATTGACGTCTGTCACAGAAAACACTCGGCCAAACACGGAACATTACGTTTATAAAAAGTATTCTTAATGTATTGGTGCTTTTCAGCGGCGAGGTGTAATTTTTTCTAAAAGAGAAGCCGAAGAGAAATCGGCTTTAACTTACTGACTCATCAATAAAGAATACTTATTATAATTCTAAAATTAATATAGGAATGTAATGAATTAAATACAATTAAATTGAACAGCTGAAAACCTAATAAAATATGCAATATTCCTCTATCTCGTTCTCGCTGACGCATTTTTCTATACCTGTCTCTGTCATAACCGGTTGTACAGCGGCTTGCTCTCGTACATATCAAGCGGTGCCACGTGACCTAAAGTGACATCATTACGGGATCGTTGTGTATGAATTTTTAGTTCCCGATTATGACGTTTTGGCGCCGGGTTAATTTAGAACATTTCTCTTTTGTTGTAATACAAAGCTATAAATAACCTTTTTTTTGTTTGATGTTATGGTGAATTAAATACCCGTAGTGTAACTATATTTATTGATAATAGTAGCCACTATTTACATACTATTGTATTTTTAATAGTGATAGAGTTACCAATGCGAATCCCCGAAGGCAAGCCGATAGGAATCGTGTTATATGGTGCTTTCGCCACTGGTGCTTTTATTTTTACTATCCGTCCACGATGAACAAGGATAACCTGTCTGTCCCTGCGCATATGGATAACCTCTCTCCGACATATGTACATTTATAGTCATAAGTTCTTACAACCCAGTCTTTATGTAAATTATATCATCACCAGTGCTCTCAAAAAAATCGTGAGGATTCGTCCTAGTACCAAAAAATCCAAAACACGTTGTGACATCTATTAACCCACACTGGGCACGCCTGGTTGTTTACGACCTACTCCCTCTCACAAAGAGGAGTGCGTCCCAGTAGTGGGAACACTATAGGCTGATTGTGTTATGATGTTGGACTCCGAGTTGATTTCAAAGCATCTATTTATTTTACCGTGTGGTGCCGGACGTAAACCCATTTCTTCCCGTGGGTGTCGTAAAAGGCGACTAAGGGACTTACTAGAGAATGGGCAGCAGCGTTCTCTATGCATTTTACCACCATACTGCGATCGCCAACCCGCCTGCCAAGCGTAGCGATTATGGCAAAGCCCCCCAAATTGGGGGAGACCTAAGTCCAGCAGTGGATGTTTTACGGCTGAAATGATGATAATGATGATTTATTTTATTTATTTATTATTAATAACCAACTTACACTAACAACATCCTTGGACCGCACTCTCTATTCCTTTTTCGAAACGTATTTAGCGAATTCAATTATATGATTTGGTTTACTGTAGAGTTCGCCTTTGAAACTACAGGAGGTCTCAACTATTTTCTAAGTGGCCAGTATTAATTAGTAATGGCCGGTTGGTCTCCTGTGTCTCGAGGGTGTAAGATTTCTGAGGCTTTGGAGGCAAGGACTGTAACAGTACTACTCCAACTTAAACAAGTTTGTTACTAGAATTTGCTCGAGTGATTTCGAATTGGAAATTTTGCGAGTTTCGCCGATATAGTCTCTAAGTACTCGTAGCTACTACAAGTTAAGCCTTGTGGGACTGAGAATATATTAAGTATGCGAAGGCAAATACATTATTAACACTATTTTAATAACTGACTTTAAGGAAGGAGGAGGTTCTTAATTCGTCTGTATGTTCGTTTTTAACGCGCTTTTATTATCTTCACCTGTATGTTTGTTTGTATATATGTTTTTAAGTGTGTTTTTGACCAACTTTAAACGGTCAGATTTTAATTAAACTTTGTAGCTCATCGAGGACCAATGACAAGAAGACAATAATTTCATAAAGTGCGTAAAAACTCTCTTTTGTAGCTAGCCGAACTAAAAAAATGACCGGCCAAGTGCGAGTCGGACTCGCGAACCGAGGGTTCCATACAAACCTGTAGGTATTCTCGATTTATGCATAAAGTTTATGAAATTAAATGGTTTTTTTTTTAATTTTTATGTTTGAGTTGATTGAATGAAAGGTAAATTGTGGTATACGATTTATGACGTATTAAAAAAACCACTTTATATATCTCGTTCAAATCAATTTTCGGTGAAAGTTTACATGGTTATGGATATCATATATATTTTTTAGTTTTATCATTCTCTTATTTTAGAAGTTACGGGGGTGGCACACATTTTACCACTTTGGAAATGTCTCTCGCGCAACCTATTCAGTTTAGAAAAAAATTATATTAGAAACCTCAATACCATTTTTGAAGACCTATTCATAGAAACATCTATACACGTATGGGTTTGATGAATTTTTTTTTTTGAGTTTCAGTTCCAAGAATGGGGAACCCCAAAATTTATTGTTTTTTTTTTCTATTTTAGTGTGAAAGTAATGCGGTTCACAGAATACATCTACTTACCAAGTTTCAACAGCATAGATCTTATAGTTTCGGAAAAAAGTGGCTGTGACATACGGACGGACACACAGACAGACAGATAGACATGGCGAATCTATAAGGGTTCCGTTTTTTGCCATTTGGCAATGGATCCCTAAAATAGAAAATAAATAATAGTTTAAAAAGCTATTATTTATTTGGGCTTATTCGTAGACTGACATGACGAGCGAATTGATTCAGTCAGGCAGTGTTGTTGGATTTTCCTATCTGAAGTGCCTGAGTAGCAGCCCGTAGGCTGGATTTGTGCCCAGTTGATGGCACTAGGCTCGCCTACTATGGGACTTAAACATAACTGGTGAAATGTTGGTGTAGTATAGGTACACTTCTGTCCAAACCTTCGGGAAAACAAGGCGTGACGTTATAACATCACGCCTTGTTTTCCCGAAGGTTTAATATATTACTAAATATTGCATACACATACATAGACTCACACATTTTTCCCATGGGGGTAGGCAGAAACTACAGAACATCTCTGGTACGATCCTTATATACTCACGCCCGTTGCGAGTACCTACTACACACCTGCCTTTCCAACAATATTTTTGAAACAAGCAGATTTTGAAAAGAATTCCGAAACAGACATTTATTTATCAAACCTGAGAGTGCTGAATTTTTTAACGGAAAATCACGTTCCTGAACTAAGTTGAACGTAACGTAGCCACAAGTTTTCTTCTTCAACAAACTTTTATCAATAGAACGAACGAGACTTCGAAGGGACTTTTTGTTTTTCAAGAAATACCATCCTAACTCCCTAAGGTAAAGATACTTCCCAAGTCGCAACCGACACTGGTGAGTCCGTGACGTCACTCGAGCGAGACGAAGGTATACTTGAGACTGTTGTGAGAAAAGGATGGGTGTGGAAGGAAACTCGGCTGTTCGGTTATGCATGCTGTAACCTGTTGCTTGCGGTGGCAAGTTTTGTGTCTCGTGCGAGAGGCATCAAGTGGTTGCTCATGTCAATTAGACGGTAAGATTAGCAGCTTACAAGTCAGCTAGTCAAATTTCTGTCTTATAAAGCTTGGTCTTTGGCAGAGTAGGGAGGCGTTTGCCTAACAGTGGGAGATTAATGATCTCCATTGTTAAATATCTACGTGTGACAGCCAGGACGCACGTCTTAACGTGCTTTCCGATACACGGAGGGAACTCTATATATGTTACTAGCTTTTGCCCGCGACTTCGTCCGCGTAAATCTCTGTTTTCTCGGACACAAATGAAGTTGCGGAATAAAAAGTAGCCTATGTCCTTTTTTGGGGTTCAAACTTAGCCCGTACCAAATTTCATTAAAATCGGTTCAGTAGTTTAGTTGTGAAAGCGGAATAGATAGACGGAGTAACTTTCGCATTTATAATATTAATATAGATGAATGGTAAACCCATTCACGGACCAACCACGTCAAGCGTAGCGCTAACCTTCGATCGACTTGTGCGGGTGTTATTACTGAGTCGCAAGACTTGAGTCTTACATAAAGACATTAAAATATGAAGCAAATTCAAATGTGACGTTTGCAATTTGAACGGTCCCACTACTTGTGCTTCGATGTGCCTCATTGTGCCTCAGATGGAGCGCCTGTTGTTGACTGCTAAACAATAAAACAATACATTTCTTATCGCTGTTGAGTTTGAATAGAAATTATTTCTTGGATTTACAAGTTAACTGTACGTTCATTCAATGTTTGAGGACTAATGATTCCGAGCTAGCAAATGGATGATCTTTAGTTTTACTTGCCAAGACTGCTCCGTGCCTCGGAAAGCACTGTGTCATTCGTGGATTCTTGACAGTCGTTACCTGTCGTTCCCGACCCCGTTTCGAATTTTGTGACGTATGTCAACGTAGTTTTCGTGAAAGTGTAATTTAACATGACAGTTTTTTTGCTATCCTGGTAACCCAGGCAAGGAAAATTTATGAAATTATTGTATTTTCATCGGTTATCGATAAGTCAACAAAGTTTAAATGAAATTTGACCGTTTGAAGTGGGTCAAAAAACTTTTTAACCAAAAATTAAACCGCCGAAAAAACTGAAAAGCATAAAATAATAAACCTTAAAATTATGAGTCGGCGCTTTGAGTGATCTTTGTTCATTGATTTTTCAGCGCCGACTCAAAATTTTAAGGTTTATTATTTTATGCTTTTCAGTTCTTTTAGCGGTTTAATTTTTTGTTAAAATGTTTTTATTTTATAATTTTTTGTGACTAATGTACTCATAATACTTGGCAAGGTATACCCTATCCAACAAAACAAGAATTATCAAAATCGGACTACTCTGTATAAAGTTATGCGTGGTTATACATTACAATCAGTGAGTGAACAATCAATCATCCCCTGTTTTCCGACCCTTAGGGTTTGATTTTGTTTTCCAAATTTATATGGGACCACCTTGGGAGTATATCCTTTCCAATAGAAGATTTCCAGAAGAATTGTCACAATCGGACCACTATGTAAAAAGTTATGCGTGGTCATACATAAAAAAAAATATATATATACGCGTCGAATTGAGAACCTCCTCCGTTTTTTTTTCGTCGGTTGAAAATCAAGTCCAAAGGAGTCGGTTACAAGCCTACAGGTGAAGCTAATAAAAATGTGTTTGTATAAATACGATTTTTATTCAATGGTTTCAATAAAAATACTTAGTATGTATTACAAACAAACCATCAATACGTGAACAAAATTAAAACACTTCGTAAATCGAAATCAATTGGATTTACGAGTCTAACAACTGCTGGAAGCCAAACGCCGTCGCGTGACCATGATAATTACCATCCTGATGGGCGTATGTTTAGTAGTAACAACCGTAGTTTAGATTATAATTATACGCCGTACAGACATTCTGTACACTGTATTAATTGAAATCGTTAAAGCGATGTTGCGATAGGCAATTAATAGAAAATCAAACTAGAATATATGCCATCATGCCCTAACGCTTATGATCACTCACTAATGTTAGAATGTATTGGTCAGGTGCCTTAACGATTACGCTTTCATATAGAATATTTTCTTGTTTCATACATTTTAGAGTGTAATTTTTAAAAGCGTAAACCCGGATCTATCTCTAAATTAAGAAGTGCTAACTCTCCACACGGTTCAATTAGTTGAAATTAAAATTTCTATGAAGCATCTGGAGGGTCCTCACTCCCGGGTCCTCATCAGAAATTGACTCTTGGCCCGGCACCATTTATTCTCTTTTAAATCTTTATTGTCACTCAGATCTTACAGATACTTAAATATCTTGTAGAGAGTTATTTGCAAGTAATTTCGGATAATGAATTAACTTTGGGTCTTGTACTTAATCTTTTCTTTAACAAGTTCATTTAAATAATTTGTTGGGATTTCTGTAAAAGTGTCATCTTTTAGTAATCAAGGTTCTTGTCTCCACTCTAAGCTTGTTCCATGTGCTAACTTGTAGTTTGTTTCAGACTTTGTTGTTTAAGTGCAGGTAAAGATGTTACTGCCTGATTACTAGTGATGTGCCAAATACGGGTTTTGCCGAATACGAAAATTTGGCCGAATATTCGGGAGGATTTGGCGCGCTTCATCGTACATCTCAAAATCAAGTCTGTGTTTATCGAGCGCGTTAAGTCGCATTTCCCTTCCGCCTGCTGATTTCGCTACCCCGGAAAGTGGACTGTTATTGCATCATCTAGTCAAGTTAGTTATGCATCTTTCCATATCATTATCCGCCCAGTTTTTTCCTAACTATGTTGGGGTCGACTTCTAGTCTAACTGCATTCAGCTGAATACCACAATTTTACAATGCCTATTCAGATAGGAGACTTACGCGTTGTGAGGCTGACCTCCACAACGCGTAAGCATCGCGGCAAGTGTAACTTAACGTAATCGATAGACCCGTGCGGCTCTTAAGACTTAGCCACAAGCCTTCGTGCTCTTGTGTTAAAAATCATTTATTTTTGGCCATGTTAAACGGGCCCATTTGTATTGTATATATACTTGCTTACTAATTATTCAGTAAAACGCTCGGATTTTCGCCGAATAATTGTTCCAATACGAATATTTGGTAAACCTGCCGACAATGCCGAATAATCAACACAAAACGAATATTCGGCCCATTCCTACTTGAATCGACTTTTAAGTCCTAATTACCAACATCTTCAAGAGGATAACCAACGGTGTTAGGATATTCTAACTACCTGAAGCCGGAGCCCGCATCGCCTCAGTTGATGTCATCGCAATTGCGTGCTACCGCAATGGGAAATAAACTGATCAGTCGCGTGTAATGTATATGCATGAGTCCTACTGATCCTGCTTGCTCACTTAGTCATCGCTTTGTGTTATCAACTGTTTTTATTTAGATTTTTTCTGTCAATCAAACGTTATTAGTCTTGTATGTATAGTGAATCGTTTTCTTTACAACTCAATAACTTTTTTGCATGCTTGGTTCCGAGATTGAAATCAATCTATAATTATCTTGATCTTTTTTCTCAATAGTACCTCATTATCTTAATATCCTAACTTATATTATGAAACTTTGTATGTTTGGATGTTTATTATTCAATCAAGATAAGGATGAAAGGTGGCGAACAGATAGTTTAGAATCTGTATTAAAACATACGCAACAATAGGAGCAATAACAAAAGTCACTAATGCCTTGAACTATGAACAAAAGTTAAAATGGAAATGTGCGGGCCACGTAGCGAGGCTTACAGACCAGATTTGGATCGTAAGAACAATCCTATGGAGGGGCCCACGAGGAAAGAGAAGACCAGTAACACGACGGGAGGACGATATAGAAGAACTGCCGGCTCAAACTGATGCTAAATAGCACAAGCAAAAGACAAATGGGTATTTTTGGAGGAGGCCTTTACTCAACCAAAACTTACAAAAAAAAACCGGCCAAGTGCGAGTTGTACTCGCGCACCGAGGGTTCCGTACAAACCGTATTCACGGTTTATGCATAAGGTTTATGTTTATGAAATTAAATGTTTTTTTATATATTTGAGTTGATTGAATGAAAGGTAAATTGCGGTTTACGATTTAAAAAAAAAAAACTACTTACTAGAAATCGTTCAAACCAATTTTCGGTGGAAGTTTATATGGTAACGTACATCATATATTTTTTTTAGTTTTATCACTCTTATTTTAGAAGTTACGGGGGGGGGGGGCACATTTTACCACTTTGGAAGTGTCTCTCGCACAAACTATTCAGTTTAGAAAAAAATGATAATAAAAACCTCAATATCATTTTTGAAGAGCTATCAATAGATACCCCACACGTACAGGTATGAAGAAAAAAAAAATTCAGTTTCAATTCTAAGTATGAGGAACCCCAAAATGTATTGATTTTTTTCTATTTTTGTGTGAAAATCTTAATGCGGTTCACAGAATACATCTACTGGCCAAGTTTCAACAGCATAGCTCTTATAGTTTCGGAGAAAAGTGGCTGTGACATACGGACGGACAGACAGACAGACAGACAGACATGACGAATCTATAAGGGTTCCGTTTTTTGCCATTTGGCAACGGAACCCTAAAAAGGACACTAACAATCTGAATTATATTTAAATTAACTAAAGACACCAACCGCACTAACCATAAAACTAGTAGAATTAAGAAACTGTGAACTGAAAGGAATACATTTTTTATATTCATTAACACGAAGGAAACTTTCTGTCCCGGTAGTACGTTCCCGTATTTTCGACCACAACGCGGGCGAAGCCAAAGCCGAAGCGAAATCTATGTGATGTCCTATGATATCTCTGAACCAACTTGGCGTACTCTTCGACCCCCGAATCTTTCCATCAGCCGTTCGCAATGCTACTCCAATTAGCAATTCAAATATTTCCTTCTCCTGAGGCCCTCCGGCTGAGTGCTTTAATGTGTTCAAAGTTCACTCATTTTTCCTCTGTCACGATTATTTCCTCCCAAATGAAGCAACGGTTTTTTTAGAGACTGCGAGAAGTGAGCGTCTGACAGTGCAATATATCATTAGTATGTTTGAGTTTAAAGTTGAATTTTAGGAAAGTATATTTTGCAGAAATCTAGTTTTACATTTGCAGGCTTAGCCTGACGTCTATTTCTACGAAGAATAGACACAGCTTTTTCTACACAAAGTGACATTTCGTTTCTCAATTTTTGACATCCCACCGTAGAAATCCTTTTACAATCTGTCATTTTGTTTTCTTTCTATCGATCTTTGTCTCTAGGTCCTTTTTTATGTAGACTATTTCAGGAGAAAGTTTCTATCCCAAATTGTTAAAATCGCCATGACACCTAACTGTTTCCTAAGGTAGTAAAGACAATTAGATTTTGTAATCGCCAAGCTAAAGACTATAGACTGTATATTTGGACGCTACAAAGTACATACGGTTATCTACAAAATGCATAATCCGCAAATTGTAATAATTAATAGAAGAAAAAGCTATATTTTCATATTTCACATAGTTTTGTTAAAAGGGTATTACCCAGAAAATGGTTAAGGCCAATTATTACTGTAATATTTTTGTTTCAAAATACTTTACTTCGAAATTTCGAGAAAAAATGTTGTAGTTGTCTTTATATACATGTCTTAATCAGCAAAAATTGAGAACTAACGGATAAAAAAATCTTAAGACAAAACAAAGAATTCTGAGTTGAATTATGCAAAAGAGTGAATATCGTACAAGGTGCAGTTGACTCTATCTACTTCGCTGCCGTCGTGTTGTCTAGACGGACCGTCATTTTTGTCTACTCTTCCGTCGACAGGACGGAGCTCCACTAAACAAGTTTACGTCCAGTGGAGTCACTCAATGTATACCCTCAATATTTTAACAAGCGTTGCGGCTTGGTGACACCAAGTGTTACTGGATATGCTCGGATACCAATCAGATTACTTCAATTCCTCTAAGCCGGGAGACGTTTCAACGTAACTTGTCTAAATCCGGATTTATATAGATGCGAGCCGAAGCAGCTCAAGCAAGAAACTAGCTTGTCCAACGATATTGTTTTTGCTTACAAACTAAGTTGTCTCGAGGTTTTGTGTACTTAAGCGGTGAGATTGTTGGCTTTCACTACAGCGTGAGAATTTTCAAGTCCCATCGTGAATTATCTAGTGTTACTTGTTTTACGGAATTTCCCAAATAAACGAAAACGACCTTTACAGAGTTTGCACACCGGTAAACAATCCGAGAAATAAAGATAGATTCTAGGTATAGTGAGACCGATCAATCTATCTCGCTAGCCTTTTTTACTATATTGGGATCGGCTTCCAGTCTAACCGAATGCAGCTAAATGCCGGTACTGTACATGGAGAAACTGATTATCTGTTCTGCACAACCCATTTACTGGGTGATACGCTTTGGTAACTCTGATTTGCCAGACTTTCGAGCTTCTGACGACCCGTAACGACTGTCAAAGGTCCACGAATGCCAGCTGGAACCAACGGTCTAACATGCTCTCCGAGGCACGGAGCCGTTTTGGTATGTTAAGGTGCTCACCCATCCACGGACCAACCGCGGCAAGCATAGCTTAACCTGATCGATTGACCCGTGCGTCTGTTACTACTTAGCCACAAGTTTTTCCTTTAATAAGAGCGAAAAACAAATAATCTTTGAATACATTACCTACCTAAATGTGGCTAATGGAATTGGCGGGGCAAATATATTGAATCATTAGGCTAAGTTTAATATTCTCATCAGCGACGAGCTATGGGCTACATAGACCGTGTCTGGAATACAAACAGTGGCGGTAATCAGGTTAGATTCCAACAATATATCGATTAGTAAACGTGCTAATTGGTCTAAATGATACTTAAATCCGAATAAATCGTAAGTACATGAGTGCATATTCCGCATTTGTGACTGCATTTTACGTTCGCATATTGGATCCAGTGAAGCGATTCTAATATCCGGTAGTAAAGTACAAGTTTTTTCGTCCATAAAATTGTTCATCGGAACTAGCTCTTCATATATTTTTGAAGGATGCAATCAGTCGACATATGATCGAAAAGGGACAATTCCAATAAATCCAAAAGTTGAAGTTATTTCCAGGGGGGTCAGCGACTGCTGGTGTTACCTTAAGTACGTGTTGGCAAAACTTGTTTTCCTTTGTTTCATCGTGTGTTACACACATATCGATACTAATCGAATCTATGAACTTTACACAAAATAAAAGATTTTTAGGATCATGATACACCACCGATGGAAAGTTTCCGGACAAGCTTCTTATTTAACTTTTAACTGAAATATGATACATAAACACATTAGCTTGATCTATAACTAAAATGCTATGTTAGTTTACAAAGTGTGTACGATCGTCTCTTTGACTTTCCTCCTTGTCCGCCGCGCACTGTTTGTGAAAAACAAAATAAACACGTCAGCCGTAACATTTAGTACGTATCTGGCATGCAACGAAGTGAACATATTAAAAAAAAAAACTATTTCTTATAAAAATTTAACATTTTTTTTGCATTTTTTCGATTTCTGAGTCCTTCTCAAAAAAGTGGCACCGCTTGAATAAATTTATCAATTTAAGAAAATGTATCAAATATTAAGTTTTTTTTACAGAAATTCATTCACAGTCTTTCTATTATATCGAATTGTTAAAAGGGAATGAAATATTTACATAAATAGACAGGATATAGCTTCGAAAAAAAAACTGCCACACAGGTTAAAGAGGTATCGTACAGGTTAATGTGAAAATGTTACCAGACTAAAGAGAATCAAACAGGTTACTGAAAAAAACAATGAAACCATGCAAAATCAGGTTTTATTATTATAAAACTGCAAACAATAACAGTTAGCTACATCAAAAAAATGGCTTGAAAACACAAGATTAGGTTAAACATTTCTTTAGAGAAATAAACTACTATATTCTGAGCTCTAAGAAATTAAATAGAAATTGTCTCCTTATAATTTTTAATCAGTCTCAAATAATCAGTAAATCGATAAAAAATAAAAAAAACAAAGTAACGAACAAATAGTGACTTCTTCATAAAATTAATTAAAATCTTTGGACCATTTACTTTTGGTTCTGGAAAGGAAACCATCACATTTAATCAATGTCCTATTTTTTTTAAAAGATGTTGAAGTCGGAGTCGCTATCACTATCAATAATATGCTTCATCGAGTTCAAAGGAGACTCAGTTACATTTGTAGGACCTTCATTTAAAATCTTATCTAAAGTACTTCTTTGTAGTTCTGGAGGCAATTCCATTTCAGAAAGTGCTGAAAATGGTGTAGATCTATGAAGAACAGTAACGGATTCACTTAAATTTAAATCATCTGCAACACTCGTACCAGCGGCAACATAACTGTCGTCATCCAAATCTTTGAGCTCCAAACAAGACTCAAAAATTCGAGCTGTGGCCACAGCAGAAGCTCTTATTGCTTTTTTGCGTTTGGGGTTTGGTGTGCTGGCTTGTTGTCTTATAACATCATGAAAGCCAAGGTGTTTACCGTGCTTACAGTATTCGGCTTTAGTTAAACACGTTTCTTTGGTACAGCTAAGACGTCTTAAAACGACAGTTGCACTTTTTGTATTACACCATACAATTTGGTGAACTTGCCGTGTTCCCTTAAATGGCAGTAGTGTATTTGGCAGTAGCATATCTTTTTCAAAGATCTTATATTCTGAAATAGTTTCTATCACGATGTTTTTAATTTTTTCTTTTAACAATCGTGTAAAAGTTTCGAAGTCCGGTACGTCAGCACCATAATTCACGCATGCATCAGCAGTACGTTTTATAACGGCTCCAACCCCATCTGGAGCTCCCTTACCGTGGCCGGATTCAGAGTAATTCCAAGTGACACATCTAAGCTGAGGATTGTTCCATCTTAGAGCTGTTATAACAAAATATATTTTGTAATTTCTATATTGACTACTTGCAGAATCTGAAATCACGTGAAAAGTTTTTGCTTGTGGGGAATGTATTTTTAGGAAATCCAAAATCGGTTCCATGTGGGCCCATACAGCTGCTGTATCATGTCTTAGATTTGGACTGAGAGTAGCAAAACATTGTGATTTTTTCTGCCCATTACCGTCGATAAAATAAAGCACGCTAGCGTGAATAGTTATTTGTGGCTTGCTAGCACCAAAATGAGCAGATTGAATTTCTTTAGAGTATGCGCACTTATAATTTTCTGAATAATCAACATGAATAACAGCTTCGTCGTATTTCACCTGATCTTTTATCTTTTTTATTGCCTCTTGTTGACTAACCATTCTCCCACAGTGTTTCATATACTTATCTACCATTTGTTCGCAATGCTTAATGGCTTCTTTTGGTTTTGTTACTATTTTCTCCTTCTTAATTAATCTTATAGTTTTATCACATCCATTTTGTACTATACATTCAGTCTTAGAGTTCCACGTCCAATAGCAGAAGTCAATATTATTGTCGTAAACTAAATATTGTATAGTTTTATTTTTGCAGCTTACGCAATCACGGAGTAGGCATTCAGCATTATATACGTTACAGCAAACAGTCTTAAGAAGATTTGTTGGGTCTTTGGGCTCAATTATGTTATATTTGTGAAGTGCAGATACTAAAAGGTGAAAATTTTCGTGAATGACGCAGAGACACGTCTCTCGGGGTCTTTTAGAAGCTGGCAAAATCCAGAAGGGTCTAAATCGACAAAAAGTTGCGAAACTCATGGTGTATGTATGAGACGAATTAAATTTCTTGTGAAGATTACCAAGAGAATCATTCAAATAACGTTTTTGCATCCTAACACCTTCTTTCTTTACGTATTCCTTTTTTCCAGCTGTGCAGCTACTATTTCCATCATCTGAAAGAAAGGTTTTCACGTCGTTTTTTTTCTGCTTAACTGACGCGTTTTTAAGGAGTACATTTCGTCTTCGAAACATACTCTGGAAGCTTCTCTTTAATTTGCTGGCTTGAAGGGATGTCTCCAGATAAGGTTTGAGACTATTTGAAATCATTTGTTTTATTTTATGCGATTTGACACTATTGTAAGAACGTAGTACACTTTCGGCAATGGAATTATCATCACTAGTAGAAGGTCGAACAAGAACAGAATCTTTAGGAAGTTGGATGACTGCGTTTTCCAGGTGAATATTTTCTCCAAGGTTGGCATTCTCGGAACGTATTGATGAACTCAGTTTTTCTTTCAGTGATTGTAATCTTGAAATTCTTTTCCTATAGGCATCATTTAGTTTTGTTACTGAGTGTAATTTAAGTCGCAAGGATGCTATTTCTTTATCTTTTTTGTAGCGCAACTTTCTCACTAAGCGCTGGGCATTAGGTGAAAGAATCTCAGAATTGACTGAAGTAGCTTGCGAGGTAGCAGGACTAACTTCTCTTGACCTGGAGTACGACCTAGTAATTCTTCTGGACTCAGAATTATCCTGTGCAGACCTGGATTGTTCTATATCAACATCAATCACATTCTCAATATTATCTAGATTGATATTTTCGATATCACTGGATGGTGGACTGTTGCATTCAATAAAACGTTGTATTCTTGCTTTTTCTTCCTTTTTGCGTTGATAGGACTTTTTTGCTTCTTCTCTCCACTTCCTTCTTAACATTTTCTGATCTCTTGGTGTCAAACTGTTTATAGATACTACTTTCCCGTCCTTTTTCCGTTTTTGGTACTTTACTTTCTTATTTTCTTTATATTTTGCATAAAGCTCTGGATTATTTTTTATTTTTTCATATCTTTTTTTTTCTAGTTCTCTTTTCCTAGCTAAGATATCTTCTCTTTTCTTATTTTTCGGCATTTTACCTTACAACAATAAATTCATAGGTTAGAATGCACAAAAAATAAGCATTTTCCGAGAAAACTATCAAAGTACCCCAATTAAACGAATTAAATGAACTTTTTTTAGTATCATGGTAACTCTTAAGTAAATTGTTTTAGTATTCGCACCTAATTTTAACTTGATTTGTCTAGTAAAACGGGTTTTTTTTTCAAAATTACAGTCAAACTATCTGTAACCTGTCACAATCTCACTAACCTGTCCATTCCAAACAGGTAAAAGAGAGTCAGGTTGATGAAAAAATTAAAATTATGATCTGATAACAACAAAACGGCTACGTTTGTGAAGTTCACATCTATAAAATAAGAAATAGGCACTAAATCAAATATTTTAACGTTTTCATTCGCAAAGCAGTTCAACTACGTTTAAAAATATTAAAGTCAAATAAAAGATAAATACCTGTTACAAACTCCGATTGCGGCACTTCGACGTAATTTACAAAAAAATGGCGCGAATTTCTACACTTCTTTCCTCGGCAGCGGCTAGCCCAATACTGTCTGGTTAGTTTAATGCATGCATGGGATGTGAGTACGTAATAGTGTTTGTGGAATTCGCGTTAGTGTGCTACTACAGGTTAAAGAGAAAATCACTCCGGACACAGTTTGAACATAAATAGCTCGAAAATTATGTTTATTTTTAATGTATCGGTTAAATAAAGTTAAATTTATTCATATACAGATCTGTATTATAATGGTTTTGAACCCAGATTTTAAATGTATATTTTTTAATTTCACCTCAAAGTGTTCCTCGTTGTGCTTGGACATGACAAGTTACTGAGAAACAGACATTACAATTTCATTTTGTTGTAAGTTAATTACTTAATTTTTCTTATTATTACTCGGCCTCAATGTGAAAAGTCTCTTTAAGTACAATATTGTACAGAGTTTAATAAATAGCATTAAAAAAATCATACATTTCCACTAAAAACTAGTTAACAGGTTACAGAGCCACTTTTTTGAGAACAATCCTTATAGCAGTGATTTTATTATTTCCATATAATTATAATATCTGGATGACCGAGCTTTGCACGGTACTGTTTGGTAAATTGTGTTTTAAATAATAAGTTTATGTTCAAGTTGATTATCGATAAAGTTGGTCATTGAAAACACGAATAAAACGACATTTTATAAAAATGAATCTAAGCTAGATCGATTTATCGCCCCCGAAACCCCCCGAATACTAAATTTCATGAAAATCGTTGGAGCCGTTTCCTAGATTCAGATTATATATATATATATATATATATATATATATATATATATATATATATACAAGAATTGCTTGTTTAAAGATATAAGATTACTTTGAAGGTAAGTAAATTATCATGTTTTGTGGCATTACTTCCAGCAATCTTGTAGTCAAAATATTTTTTTATTTTTTATTAATTTATTTAAGAAAATGGCAAGGCAACTTAATACAAGTATAGAACATCGTGTATCTATTGTTGCTCTTCACAATGAAGGTTTCACTATACGTTATATTGCGAAAAAATTAAATATACAACGTTCTACTGTCGGAGATGCCATCACCCGTTTCAAAAAAACTGGTTCACATCAGGACAAAAAACGCAGTGGGAGGCCCCTTGTAGCTTTTAAAGCAGAGGATAAGTCCCTAATCATCATGTCCAAAATGAATAAGAAGCTTACAGCACCAGCACGCGTAGCATGACCGCCATAGAAACGGAATTTGTCGACGGAAGAGAAGACAAAATGATAGATTGTATCGTAGAAAAATTGTGTAAAACTGAAAAGAAGAGATGTTTCTATTCTTCAGTCGACAAGAATAAAATGTCAAGTATTATGACAATTTTCGTGATGAGATAGCAACGTTTTTACAGACTTAAAATACATAAGGAACTTTTTTTGTTCTTGGTAGAATAGATATAGAATTGGTCATGCTACGCCGGCTGAAATTCAAATGCGGTTCAATGAAAGTCACGATAAACAGACATCAGTAAGTGTAGCAGTGGCGCAGGTAACTAATAAGCCTATTCCTGTCGGCTTCCCTTACGAAATTATGACAGTCAGGAGTTCTCAGCAGTGTTTAATAATCACACTGAATGTATTTAATCTGACACCATAAAATTAAAGTATTACAAAAACCCAACCTACATAAAAAATATTTGTCTTTATATTCCAACGAAAACAAAACATTTAAAGTGCGCGCGGCACCGCGCGTCAAGATTTTTCTGCAGTGTAACTCGCTTTCAACGCCGGGTTATGAAGTACATCAATTTCTATACAAAATCATCTCGTCTCGTCTCACTTCAGGTCACGTGCCACGCATTTTTTAGAGGCCTTGGCAAGCCGCTAGACGTCGGGTTATTCGAACGAACTGAGTAGCAATATCGTCCTTTCGTTGAATTTCGTAAGTGTTCGGGCCTTTCCCCCGCCCCCTTGAGCCCCCGCTCGACGCGAAAGTACTTTTGTCATTTTGAATGTTTGTTTGACCATTGACGTCAATAGAATTATAACCTTAAAACAAACCTTTTATTTTGTTGATATTTTTTTTTTTTTTTTTTTCTGGATGGGAAATCATCAAATGACTTCTCCCGCTCAGGGTGGAGCGGGAGGGCGTGTCAGACTTTTACTGACTAAAACCCACCCGTGTTCCATCAGTTGCCCATGTGCCAGGGCCACGGTATCTCCTTCGAACAATCACGCGACCCCGGCAGATTTTGTTGATATTTGTGGTTAATTAGCATTTATTTCGTTGTATTCATATGAGTTATTAGTTTAGTACTAGTGTAACAATAAGAATTTGATAATTGAAGGGTTCAATTCGATAACGGTTTAACTGTCATTTTTCCACAAAATGAGTTATAGTTACCGTTAGATTCAGTGCAAAATTATCTACATTATGACATTCACAAAATAGCAAATTTCGGCTTAAATCTCGAGATATTCAGTTTAAAAACGGTTTAACTGCTATAAAAGTTGAGATCGCTAGTGCAAAAAAGATTTATTATTCGACAACTCCATGAAATATACATAATTCTACTTTGTTCTAATACAGAAATGGATTATTGAACTAAAAGCCGTTTTTATGTTCTTAAAGACAATAATTGACCTAAATAAAGTTTTTGAATACGGGATTAAGGTAATTTAAATCATTCTTGCATTAACTTTTTATACACAAACCATGCAAATTTCTGGTTATAAGCGATAATAAACCCTTTTTGTACTAAGCAGACCGCTCGCGCCAAAATGCGCGCGACTATGTGTCTCTTTCCCAGGAGAAAAAGAGACAGGTTACATTATATTTCTTGTAGAGTGAATGCGACAGTCGCGCGCTTGATGTTATTTTGTTTAGTAAACGCTTGTCAACAACGTTGGTCGTGCGTAATGATTTTGAGTGCACTAGCAGGTTTTTTACTGTGGATAATATTGTTTTAATGTAAAAAGTGTTGTGACTTAATGAGATGTCAAGAAACCAATTAAAACGTGGCCGTGAACTAGTTGGATTGTGCAACAATCGAAATAGTGGCTTCACTGGCGAAGAAAGTAAGTACCTAACATTATTCATATTTTTGGCGGATTAATTTTCTAATTACCTTCCCAAATCACACCAGAGAATATCATGTTCGGATATTTTCTGGTTGCAACTAAGCAGGAGATAGTTTGGCACTCAGGTTTCAAATAAGTGGGAATTAGTTATGTGGTGTATTTTCTTAAGTATTTTCTTACTTAATTGGTTTTTTTTTTCAGTGGCTTCATCAACACATAGTCATTTTAACATTGAACCACTACCGTATGAATGGCCGCAGAATGACCCGTCTCTAGAGGTCTCGGAACAGAACAATTTACCTTCTATTGAAAATACAAGAATTGAGTTTGATGTGCACATGGACTGAAGATGTTGCAAAAAAAGGAAGCTTTGAAGTACCTTGCGCTTTACAGTATTTGGCTATGTATTTAAAAACTACATGTGAAAACAACGCAATGAAACACTTGATTATATGGTCGGATTCTTGCTCAGGGCAGAATAAAAATTTTAATTTAATATGCCAGTATCAGTATATGGTCCTTAAAAATATTTTGATGTTATTGAACACAAATTCCCAGTTGTGGGACATACCTACATGGATTCTGATCGGGATTTTGGCCGTATAGAAAAAGCGTTAAGAAAACATGAAAAAATCTATACACCCGAAGAATATAGATGCATAATAAAAAAAAATACATCGAAGAACTCTGTAGTGGTAGATATGCAAGAACATCTGTATGACGTTGAGGGTGTTCAGAAAAAAATTAAACTGATAAACAGATTGAAAAATACGTTGGGACATAAAGTAGACTTTAGAGATGAAGTAAAATGGATAAGAGTAGATCATTTTGGAAGCAATATGTATAAAAAGAGCTATGATCCTAACACCCCATTTTTAATGGTTGACTTATTGAGAAAAGGAGCTACCGTAAGCCCTGATAGTGTAGAAATCCAAAGACTGGCCGGATGTCGAGGTGAGATCACGGAAGAAAAAAACAAGATATTAGAAAACAAGTTTATTCCCATGGAAATAGATTTTTCTATGAAACCATATTAAATGCATAAGTGTGCTAGTGCCAAAATATTTTTTTTTAAATTTGATTTAATTATAATAATTAATTTCATTTTTTTATATAATTACTAAGAAAACAAGCCTGCAATTGTGCAATCCTTTAAATATATTAACAGGTTATTGTCCAGTTACCTAAACAGCAAATGCCAAATTGGTGATATATTCAGAGTGTAAAAACGGTTTGTTCCGTTATAAACCGTTTTTACACTCAAGAACTGTATCAATATCGATAAACACTGTTGGTTTAAATGAAAAATGGTCGATATTACAATAATAATGTATCTTTTAAAACTACTTTTGTATTGCATTTTATAATAAAAGTATTTTTTTAAACACTTGAAAGTTTACTCCTTTTTTTGGCACTATTTTCATTATCCAAATAAACAAATAGTCACCAACATTTTAAGGACCAGTTTCTCAAAATGAATGATTTCACAGTTAAACCATTCTCGAATTGAACCCTTCAATTGTGAGTTTGTTGTGAAATTGTGCGTTCGCAATTAGGAATTTGTGGTAAGTCCTAAGTTTTGAAAATAAGAAACACGTAATTAGGTTAGGTCATAATTCATTATTGTGTGACACTTTTCCACAAGTTACAACATTATCTATACTAATATTATAAAGCTGAAGACTTTGTTTGTTTGTTTGTATGTTTGTTTGTTTGATTGAACGCGCTAAACTCAGGAACTACTGGTCCGAATTGAAAAAATATTTTTGTGTTGGGTAGATTATTTATCGAGGAAGGCTAAAGGCTATATAACACCACGCTGCAACCAAGAGGAGCGGAGCAGTAATGAAAAATGTTGCAAAAACGGGGAAAATCGCACGGGTAGGCGATTCGACGCGACAGGAATGGTCGGGGGAACAATAAATTGAACGCGGACGAAGTCGCGGGCAGAAGCTAGTGTAGTATATTTTTGACACTTCCCGTTACAGTTGCATCCGCGGAGAGGTCGTTTTCGGCTTTGAAGCGAATTCATACGTACATGCGTAATTCTCAAAAACAAGACTGATTATCTGATCTAGCCATTTTTTCTATAGAAAAACATTTATTGTTAAAAATTAAGAATCATTTCGGCTTTTATGATAATGTCTTAGCGCACTTTGTACTAAAAAATAGACGGATAGCTTTAGAGTATAAGTAGAATAAGTCAGTAGTCTTGTAGTCAAGTAGTTTTTTCTAGTAGACATCATACGTCAACGTCATCACACTGATCACACCACAAACGGCTTTTTTCAAAGCCACTTTTATTATACTTGCAAGACACTGTTTCAATCACCAGTGCTTCCACGTATAGTAAAGGTGGACTGAAGACATCTGCTTATAGAAGACTGAAGCCAGGAAGTCAGTCACAGATTTTAAGTAACGGGACTACGTGCGCCACGTCCGGCCTAGGTAAGCATTTTTTTTGCTCCGGTTTACCTCTATAATAAAATCACCCTTCGCCACTGAAGTGTAGTAAAGGAACGCTTACAAAAAACTGGCCTAAATGGCAGAATTTCTACAAAGAATCCACTCTTGCGACGTGGAAACAGGAAAAAGGACTAGAAAGGGCTCTTGTACATAGAGATTGAACAGTAGAAAACTGGAAACAAGTCCAAACTGAAAACAAGTCCTGTAGACTGATGAGTCCAAATTCGAAATGTTTGGGCAAAAGCGAAAAATAAATGTTCGTCGCGGACCTTCAGAAAAAATGCACCCCGATATTTTAACCCCAACTGTTAAACATGGAGGTAGCTCCGTGATGGTGTGAGGGTGTTTTTCATATGCCGGAGTAGGGGATCTCTACAGAATTATAGGAACTCTCGACAGAAATGGTTACCATAACATATAAAAAACGCATACTAGCCCTTCTGGGATGCGGCTAATTAGCCGTGGGTGTGTGTTTATACCCACTTTTGGCAAGATTTGGACAAGATAATGACCCAAAGCACACATCTAAGCTTTTTCTCAACAATTTAAAAAAATACAGAAGATAGTGGTGAGTTAGAAATAATGAAATGGCCCCCACAATCTCCCGATCTAAATCTAATAGAATTATTGTGGGATGAACTGGATCGGCAAGTTAAAAAATTGAATCCTACTTCTTCGGATGATCTTTGGAAGGCTCTTCAAGCGTCTTGAAATAACATACCAAAAAGTGTGTTAGAAAAACTTATAGAAAGAATGCCGCGAGTAGTTAAAAAATTAGTGGCGGTCAGAGGTGGTTTCTTTGATGAAAAGAAAGTGTAGCAGTATAAAATGAAAAAGATAAAAAAATGTGGAAGGTTTAATCGTAGAATGTTATGTTTTAATATTTTAAAATAAAACTTATCTTAACTTGATTTAAATTACTTTTAATAATTGTTTTAATACATTTTTATCTTGACCGGAAACTTTCCGACGGCAGTGTATTTCAAGTGTCTACTACATGCGTAATACACTAAGAGTAGGTATGGCTTTCATTGTAACAGTTCAAAAACATCCATTGCTTTATTTACGATATTGAGCAGACAAAGTTTTCGAACATATGTAGGAATGGATCAGCAATATACTTCAAATTATTCAGATTTTGTTTGATAGTGAGTTACGCAATGGTGTAAGTTAGTGGGAGTATTGGTGGCCCAATGGTACCCGCTCCGACTTACGAGTTTAGGTCTCGAATTTGAACCCGGGCAGGCACTTCACTTTGAATATTTAATTTGAACCCGGGCAGGCACTTCACTTTGAATATTTAATTTGAACCCGGGCAGGCACTTCACTTTGAATATTTAATTTGAACCCGGGCAGGCACTTCACTTTGAATATTTAATTTGAACCCGGGCAGGCACTTCACTTTGAATATTTAATTTGAACCCGGGCAGGCACTTCACTTTGAATATTTAATTTGAACCCGGGCAGGCACTTCACTTTGAATATTTAATTTGAACCCGGGCAGGCACTTCACTTTGAATATTTAATTTGAACCCGGGCAGGCACTTCACTTTGAATATTTAATTTGAACCCGGGCAGGCACTTCACTTTGAATATTTAATTTCATCGCCGCTGCTCTCTAAACGGAGACAGCAAGCATCGTGAGGAAACCAGCATGCACAAGAAGAAAAAATTCAGAAGACATGCGACATCTATCAACCCGCGTGGTAAATAGGCCACTCTTTTCGCAGACAGTACGCTGTGTCCCAGCAGTGGGCACATTATAGGTTAATTATGTTAGCGTGCTTCAATAAGGTACCTACATATCTGCCTACGCCACGTTTACATAAACAACAGCGGGGTAATCTCACACGGTACCCGGCATCGGCAGTCCTGAATAATGAATTGATCGTTTTATAATTTGTTATAAATTGAACTCGAAATAATTCGTTTATGTCCTGTATGATTTATCTATAGTAGTAATCTAGTATAATAGTATAAAGAGGCAATGTTTGATTTTGAGTTAGTTTCTATGTAAGAAGTTATCCTTGTTCCGTATAGTGCCAGACGTGAAGAACAGCAAGCACCATTGTCTCACCCTGTCTTCCCGTGGCTGTCGTAAGAGGCAATTAAGGGACTTAATAGAGAACGACGTAAACAATACCATCATCCCATTTCTTCCTGTTGGTGTCGTAGAAGATGAATAAGGGACTTCCTAGAGAATCGGCACCAGCGTTCTGAATGCATTTTACCACCATACTGCGATCGCCAACCCACCTGACAAGCGAGGCGATTATGTACTTTATTCAGTAGTAGGCGTTTTAGGGCTGAAATGATGGTGATGATGATGATGACAAAAGGCTGGTCCGCTATTAAATAGGACTTAAACATAACTGGCGAACTGTGGGTGTAGTATACGTACACCACTGACCATCCTTTCGTGGACCCAACTTTATATCCACTATGGGGTAAGCGGAGTTCCCTATTAATAAAAACCTAATTTCCCTTTAAAAAGTAAAAAATAATAAAAAAAAACTCAATTTTAAAGTACGTAAGTAGGTATTAATATTTCAAGGGACCGCTCCAAACCTAACAATTTATTTACAAACTAGCTTTTGCCAGCGGCTTTGCCCGCGTGAAGGTCGGAAAATATCCTGCGGGAACTTACTTTTGGTGTATGATCAACGTTTGCGAGGATAAGAGCTCGAAAGCGCATTTTCATCCGAGTTCCTTCAAATTTATCGTCACTGCACAGCTCCTATGTGTTTTAGCGTTATGGTATATAGCCTATAACCTGCCCAGGAGTATGGACTACAATCGTACCAAGTTTGGTTAAAATCCCTTCAGCAGTTTTTGACCCATGCGTGCACATACAGACAGACAGACAGACAGACAGACAAAAAATTTACTGATTGCATTTTTGGCATCAGTATCGATCACCAATCATCCTCCAATATTAATTTTGAATGTATATTCAATGTACAGAATTGACCTCTACAGTTTTATCATAAGTATAGATAGATAGATATAGATATAGATAGATAGTCTATTACCTAACTAATTAAGAAAAGAAAACTTTTATAAAATTGCATTTAGAATACGACCGTCAACGTCTGCCCTCGCGGAGCGGTCCCCTAACGCGACGTATTTTTTTTAAAATTATTAATACCTACTTAGGTACTTTAAGATTGAGTTTTTTTATTATTTTTTACTTTTTAAAGGGAAATTAGATTTTTTGCGTCGGGGGTTTTTTAAAATTTAAAATTTAATTTTTTATTTTATACTTTTTATAGGTACAAGTACATACTTATTATAATGTTGAATCAAACGAAGCTAAGAACACTCTCGATTAATTCATCAATATTCTCTTTCAGTGCGCTTTCATTTGAGACCCCAGTCGAGTATATTTGCTGACATTCGTTACTCTTCCCCAATTTCTCCCGCACAACTTTTAAACGGCTCAACCGATTTTCATCAAACATGTCTAAGAACACTCGCTCATAAGTCACCTTTAATGCATTTTTTTTTATTGAAATCGCTTCATCCGTTCGGGAGCTATGATGCCACAGACAGACAGACAGACACACACACAGACAGACAGACAGACACACACACAGACAGACAGACAGACAGACACGTCAAACTTATAACACCCCTCTTTTTGCGTCGGGGGTTAAAAAGGAGGTACACGAGTGAGTGAGTGCATGTTGCAGACTTTTGATCGGTTGTAACTCACTGCTGTTCGTGCGAGCTATTTCTTGACCGAGCTATTTTTGTATAGCGGTTACTTCAGTGCCCGTTTCCCAACTGTACCTAAAACTGTTTGATGTTGAAAAATGGCTCCAGTAATACCAAGCTTTAGTTTTAGAGTCGATCTGTTGATATCAAAACGAAAGAACTGTGGTTTTGATAGTATTTGTTCTACATACCTATACTTTAGAATCATTAGATGAATTTGTTGATACAAACACTTTTACACTTCAATCTTATTTTTAAAGTAGATGAGGTCGGCACGCGGAGCAACGCTGTGCGAGAGAGATAGTAGGTACGTTGTTGACGCTCCGCAACGTGACGTGACGTGACGTGACGTAACTTTCGTGTAGTATCAAAGACTTAGGAATGTTGCTTTTACGATTTTACTGCGGTTGTTACGAGTTCATTGCTTTTTAGGGTCAAGTGTGCTATTTCGATTGAAGAGCAGTGGTGGCCCAGTGGTAACGGCCGCAACTCACAAATTTTAGGACGTAGGTTCGAATCCAGAGAAGAACTTTATTTTGTGGAAATTATATTATCTAACATTTTCAAAACTGTGAAGGAAAACATCGTGAGGAAATCGACATGTCTTAGAACGAAAAGTTCGAAGACATGTGACATCTGCCATCCGCACTGGGTCCACGTGGTGGCTTACAGCCCACATCCTCTCGAGGAGGGTAGGCCTGTGTTGGAGCATTGGGAACATTGTAGGCTGATGAGACAACATGATGACGAGTTCTATCATAGTTAACATATAAGGTATACTGAAATGAAAAAGCTGACGCCTTGTCCAGTTTAAAACTAAACCGATTATGACAAACCTCCCGTTTTGCCAAAATCGCCACTCTTGGCAGGCGGGCTGGCGACCGCAGAATGGTGATAAAATGCATAGAGAACGCTATTGCCCATTCTCTAGTAAGTCCCTTAGTCGCATTTCACGACACCCACGGGAAGAAATGGGATGCTGTTATTCTTTTTGTCCGGTACCACACGGAATGCTTTACTGAACTGATGTCGCTTTTCTGTTTTTGTTTATCATAATCGTCTTATGTCAATCATATGATCACTATGACATAATTTGGAATGTACCCAAAGCATCGCTGCAGTACTCTGTTACTACCGTACGTAGGCGGCAAAAAAGGTAAAAACGAAATTTCTCATTTAGCGCACAACTCAACGGGGTGCAAAGTGTCTCTGTATTCAGCTTTCCGTTTCTCTCATTATTTTAGAAACAGTAGCAGGCCCCCGGAAAACAACTGACAAAAAAAAAATCACTCACAAAATTTTTTAGAACATGAAAAACATTTTGTGTAGTGTCGGGTGCCATTCATGTCATAGACACTTTGGATTGAATCCGGTGTGAAAATTGATGTTTAAAACGTATGTTTCCATGGTAGTTCAATTGTCAGGAACTAAAAGTAGACGCTGCAGCTGTTTGTATAATTGCATTCCAACAGCTGTCGGAACAGATCCGCGCCGCGCGCCGCACTCACTTTATACAACCAGTTCAGCCGTTAGCTTTGTGATTTTCATAGCTCGATCTAATTTTCACAGTATACGTTTGGAAGGTAGGCGGACAAAATTAAAAAAAAGAAACAAAAAACTACAGAGATTTACAACTTTTTGAATTATATTACACAGGCCGACAAAATTTTTAACCAGAAACCAGACCATATAATTTTCCAAAGATTTCGATGCGCTGAATCCAAATCTGGCCTCAGAATCGCTCTATTACGTCAGGTTTCTGAGATAAAATATTTTTAATTTTCATATACCTGAAAATATTCAGGTTTAAAAATTCACAAACATGAAAACATCAAAATGCGATATCCCAGCGAAAAAGAAATTTGAGCAAACTCAAAGGCATTTGAAAGAGGAAGACTTGTTTTTTAATATGGTAACCTTGCACTTTTAGGTTAGGATATCTAAGAAACCTGACGTGATAGAGCGATTCTGAGGCCAGATTCGGATTCAGCGCATCGAAAACCTTCGGAAATGTATAGTTTAGTGTCTGGTTAAGAAGTTTGATTAAATTTTGTTGGCCTGTGTTATTAACCTGCTTTTATTAGCTTGGTGTGTATGTATGCAACGGAATATTTGAACGTGATTTTCATCTCCTTCAAAGCGTCGGATTAATTTGAAACTTTGCACACTTATCACGGACCGGAGACAATACAATAATATCTTAAATTTGTACCATTATTCTGGCTACAATCACTACGATAGCAAGCGTGGGGTTGATATCAATTGATGTGAATATTTTATCAACCGACTTTCTTAAAAACACTACAAAGTGAAAAATTACTTTAATTTCGGCAGTCGGTGTCTTAGTAAGTGTTAAGGTTTTTGCCACCGACTTCCGAAATCACTAATTCACTTTGTAATGTTTTTAAGGAAGTCGGTTGTTTTTTTTTGTAAAAAAGTTTTTATTTTTAAGTTTTTAGTTGTGGTATCCACCCCGCACTAATTACAAACAAACAATGCATATTTATGCGATAGCAGAAATCGCGGTTGATTTGCTGTCATTTTTTAAAGAGTTCCGGTCTCTGTCTCCGGAGGTCATCATCAGATCTATATGAAATTTATATAGGACCATTTCGAAATAAACCCCTTTCGAACAAAAAAAGAATTTTGCAAATCCGTTTATATATGACGGAGTTATGGCTGAACATAAAAAAAAATATAAACATCCGAATTGATAACCTCCTCCTTTTTGAAGTCGGTTAAAAAATACAACAAAAGGCACCACACATTTTTACATTAAAATGATATCATTTATTATTCAGTAATCATTCTATCGATATTTTGAATTTTCCAGAAATTATTTATTTTGGAGCAACCCAGGAAGTTGTCAGCTACTTAACGGGCCTTGCCTGTGGCTGCCCGAATAAATTAAGGCGTCCAGCCAGGGCTTACAAACTTAAAATAAGTCAAACAACTGAAATCTCACCTATAAACATGGAACCGCATACAATAACCTGGCTTCACCTGGTTTGCTCTAAGAACCGCCCTCTCCTCTGCCGGACAAGTCATTTGTCTCCGTGATCCTCACAGCTCTCAGCTGATTAATGAGCTCGGGACCTCTGAGGGCGCGGCGCGAATATTAAAGCGATATCAAATACGCCGACAGGGAAAATAATGGTCCTATTAGGAAGTGCGACAGATAAACTCAATGATAGCTCTAAAATTCCTCTCTAAGGTCTCTTTTGTGTGTATGTTCCGTGTGGTGCCTGAAAAATAGCACTACCCCATTTCTTTCCGTGGGTGTCGTAAGAGACCACTGAAGGACTTACTAAAGAATAAGCAGCAGCATTCTCTATACATTTGGCTACCGTACATTGATCGCCAACCCGCCTGCTATGCGTGGCCATTATGGAAAACCCCCCCAAATTGGGGGAGGCCTATGTCCAGTAGTGGACGTAATCGACTGGAATAATGATAATGATATGAACTTGTATCTTTTATTCAGGATATGTATATACAGGGTGTCCAAGAACCTGGCGTCCAACTGGATTCCCACGATGCCCCAAGTTCTAACAGTACTCAGAAAAATATTTTAAAAAATCCACCCCATGTACTTACAGAATTATACTGATTTCAAAAAAAAAGGGGAAATGAGCACCCTGTGACATACTTTTGAATGCTGTGACTGCTAATGCTGATAATTTCGATATTTCTTGGAGGTTTTGTAATCTAGGGTATTGCTGTGTCTAAATAGAATGTAAAAATAAAGTACTTATTGTACCATTTTAAAATAAAATATTATTTTAAATAAAGGTGATATGGAAAACTATTGAATTTCGCAACTTTGACCGACTGTAGTGTAAAAAAAATGTACCAAAATAGTATGGCAAGTGACGTCAAATTTTGACGCGTTTATTCCTCTTTTTAAAAAGGTATAATACTTACACATTAATTTGAAAAAAAAAAATTTGATAATATTTTTACTCAACAACCCAATTTTTACGAAGTGCCTACCTACTAACGGTAACTGTCGGACCCTTTCTTATCTTAGAAACTGTTATGTTACTACTATTATTTACTTCGGTTCCAAGAGTGAGCAAGAAGGAAATACACAGGTAGATGGGTTCCCAGTAGAATAAAAGCAAAGAATGTTAGTTTAAAGATATTTTATTACAATAAATGTTCAAAATGTTGACCACCCGCGGCAATACAAGCTCTCACTCTCCTTAAAAAGGACCGCTTTATGTTTCGCGAGTAACTTTTTTGACGTATCACCTGCACTGCTTGTGTTATCTTCTCACGAAGGTCAGCGATGTCATTAATGGGCTTCGCATAAACGAGCTCCTTCATAGTTCCCCAGAAAAAAAAATCCAGCGGATTTAAGTCAGGTGAGCGGGCTGGCCACGGGATTGTTCCTGATCGCCCAATCCACCTGTTCGGGTATTGCTCGTCCAAAAACTCTCTAACGGATACGCGAAAATGTGCTGGACAGCCGTCGTGTTGGAACCACATATCTGGTGGGGTCTCTTCTAGTAAGTTTGGCAAATCATTTTGAAGAAAATTTAAATATGATTCGCCAGTCAAATTCTCGGGCATCTCAAATGGACCAATAATATTCCCACAGAGAATACCGGTCCACATGTTCACTTTGAACCGGTACTGGGATCTATCTTCTCGCATCAAGTGCGGATTTTCCACATGCCACTCGTGCAAGTTGTGTAGGTTCATGTAGCCATCCTTCTTAAATGTTGATTCATCTGACCACAAAATTTTGTCGATAAAGTTTTCGTCTTCTCGATGTTTTTGCAGGATTGTTTCACAAAACGCGACTCGGCTCGGATAGTCTCGAGGTAAAAGACTTTGCACTCGCTGTACGTGGTACGGATGATATTCTTCTTTTTGGAGAATACTGTGTGCTGTGCTCTTCGGTATCCCCGTATCAGCTTCTATTCCTCGCACAGAGATGCTTGGATTTGCCGACACCGCCTCTAAAACTTCATCGCGTATGAAGTCATTTACGGGTCGTCCTTCACCAGCTACTTGATTGGGGAACCGCCCGTCACATAGTGATCTGTGCACATTAATGAAAACTCGATGGTCGGGATATCGCGTAGCCCTCGGATACCTTTCTCTGTAAAGTCTCGCTGCAGCTCGTCCATTACCTCTACATTCTCCATAAATGTAGTGCATATTTGCGTATTCTTGCGGAGTGTAGGTCGCCATGGTAGCACACACAAAACACAAACTGTCCAAACACAGGCAAAGGTCGTCGTAAAGAGTTCGTTTCAAAGTCCAGAGCACAAAGAGTAATCGAGTCCAATAAACAAAGCTTTAAATCGTAGTACGTGATCAATGGTAACAATAAGAGAGGTGCGTAGTAACGGCAGGAGGCAGTGACGCGTACTGACCGTACTGTTATCCTAAATAGCACGATCCCAGATAGCGTCACTATCTATCTCACTCGCACCTCTAACCTTTTTCTCCCTCACTCTTACCTGAATAATGGGGTACCATAAAGAAGAACCAGCAAATCGCAAAGATAGTTTCTGTCTTGCTCCCTCCTGTTGTAATAACGAATCACTATGGTGAGATGCATGCACATACCGTCCCTTACGGTCTAACCTGTTTTTTGAGAGGCCTGTTGTTATTTTTATGAGCATACAATAGTAATTCTTTAGAGGTTAGATTCAATTCGTCGTAAATTTTTCTTTCTAAGAATTCTGTAAGACATCGTAAAAATTGGGTTGTTGAGTAAAAATATTATCAAAAATTTTTTTTTTCAAATTAATGTGTAAGTATTATACCTTTTTGAAAAGAGGAATAAACGCGTCAAAATTTGACGTCACTTGCCATACTATTTTGGTACATTTTTTTTACACTACAGTCGGTCAAAGTTGCGAAATTCAATAGTTTTCCATATCACCTTTAGTTAAAATAATATATTATTTTAAAATGGTACAATAAGTACTTTATTTTTACATTCTATTTAGACACAGCAATACCCTAGATTACAAAACCTCCAAGAAATATCGAAATTATCAGCATTAGCAGTCACAGCATTCAAAAGTATGTCACAGGGTGCTCATTTCCCCTTTTTTTTTGAAATCAGTATAATTCTGTAAGTACATGGGGTGGATTTTTTAAAATATTTTTCTGAGTACTGTTAGAACTTGGGGCATCGTGGGAATCCAGTTGGACGCCAGGTTCTTGGACACCCTGTATATCTGTGTATCGTTTTTAGTTTCCTTATTATTTTACCACCATACTGCGATCGCCAATCCGCCTGCCAAGCGTGGCGATTATGGCAATGCCCCCCAAATTGGGGGAGGCCTATGTCCAGCAGTGGACGTATTACGGCTGAAATGATGATGATGATTATTTGCACCATCGAAAGTCCCATTTGAAGTGCAGGCTAATCATTGTCCATCCCAAGGTTGACTGGAAGAGATCGCAGAAAGCTATAAGGCCGCCCATTGTATATATTTTTGTTTTTATTTGTCCTCCCATAAGGCGGACCGATGACCTTATGAAAGCCGTAGGAATCCGCTGGGTACGGGAAGCACAAAACCAGTCCAAGTGGCGGAGCTTGCGGGGGAAGCCTATGTCCAGCAGTGGACGTCTTTCGGATGAAATGATGATGATGATACAGTTTGTGGTGCACCATAAAGTGTATAATTAACTAAATAAATAAGAGCAGTTTTTTTGCTCCAAAGAACATCATCATCAGCCTACAATGTTCCCACTGCTGGGACACAGGCCTCCTCTTGGTGAGAGGGAGTGGGCCATAATCCACCACGCGGGCCCAGTGCGGGTTGGTAGATGTCACATGTCTTCGAGTTTTTGGTTCTAAGACATGCTGGTTTCCTCACGATATTTTCCTTCACCGTTTTGAGAGCAGTGGCGATGAAATAATTTACACAAGTAATGCGCCTGCTTAGGTTTGAACTCACGACCTACTACTCGTAAGTCACGGCCATTACCACTGGGCCACCACTGCTCCACTGCAAAGACCATAGCCTATTATAAATCTAAATGAATTAGCAGTTACTATTCCTTCAGGTGAATTAGGGTAAAAATCTGAACCTTGAAACTTTAAGACGCCATTAAACTAAGTGCTTCCAGAGAAAATCTCCAGGCGGAAAATAATTGAAACAAAGTACTGCTCCAAGGTTTTAATATTGAGCGAAGGTGCTAAAGATTCATGATTCGGGTTTTATATTTTTTTCAGTTTTTCTTTTAACAATAGATTTTACTCTGATCACAATGTTTCTCGAGTAATCATTTACTGTATTGTATTTTTCATTAAATCTTAATCCAGTATTTACAAAGAAGTAAGTGGCAGCCTTTGTTTTCTACAAAGCCCGATTCCCTTCTTTTAAATACAATATATAAGATTCTTTATCTTTGCAATATAAAATAAAAACAATAGTTTTCATGAATACCGTCGCAATCTGTTTGCGTAAACTTGAATTATTTACAACACGCCAAGGTTCGCAACAACACTTTTTGTGTAATAATTCACATCGATAAATCAATGATGATATTGAATTATCGAATGGTATTTTAGTTATATATTTTTTCGTATTGGTAATGGTATCTTTAAGACTGTTGCAAAATAGATTCTTGACCTTTCATCACAACGTTGTGGTATTTTTGAAATATAAGAAGCAAGGCAGAACTAATGAGGTAAAGAGTTGAAAACTCCACATTCTCCTTTAAAAATAGAAAATCCTTCGACCGGATGTTAAATGATCATGATTATCATCATTTCAGCTGAGAGACGTCCACTGCTGGACACAGGCCTACCCCAAGCACCGCCAATTTGGCAGGTTCATTTTATGAGCAGGTTCGCTATAATCGCGACGCTTGGCAGGAGTGTTAGCGATCGCAGTATGGTGATAAAATGCATAGAGAACGCTAATGCCTATTCTTTAGTAAGTCCCTTAGTCGCGTTTTATGACACCCACTGGAAGGAATGGGATAAGTAATTTTAAATCCGTTAGTAGGTTTGTACAAACACTTTTACATGTTAATCATATTTTACAAACTAGATGAGATCGGTGTTACCTATCTGACTACGGTTACGTAATATAATACCTAATTTTGTTCTAACTATTTTCGAGATAACTACGGTTGATTCACATATGTTCATAACGCATACTGGTCGACTCAACTACTGTTTAAGTTAATGTTGATTTAACTAAAATTAATCGCACTAACGAACGAGTAATCGAATGATTTTTTAAGCTATTTGATATTTCAACTATTTGTGAAATACCTAATGGACGACTCGCCTACAGTCTATTAATACTGCGCGCTGGATTGATTTCTAAAGTGGTGAGTAGTTACTATGTCAATCTCTTTACACGAGCAACTTGGAAGTAGCGCTCGCCGGCCGCTGCCCGCGGCACCGCTCGCTACGTTCGCTCGGCTCGCGCGCGGTTTGCTCACAGTTTTAACCTAACCTAACCCATTTCACCCAGTTCAAAATGACGAATCATCAGTTCAATCTGCCGCAGAAAAGTTTTTACCATCTTCTAATTAACCACTCGCAGGCAAATTGTATGATTAGTCATTTTGAACTGAGTGAAATACGTTAGGTTAGGTTAAAACTGTGACCAACCGCGCGCGAGCCGAGCGAGCGCTAAATCCATGTTGCTCGTAGAAATGTTTTTATCGTTGTCTAATTATCCGTGTTTTCGCAATATCCCTAGGGTTCTTGCGAAAATTCGAACTAGCAAATCATCCAATAAACATATACAAAATCAAACACAAGACAACAGTAAGTAAATCGACCATAGTTTAATCAACCTTATTTTAATTAATTGTAGTTGAATAAATCGTAGTTGAATTTTCCTTTTTGGATTTAATTCATAAGTTATTACAAAAATCGGTGAAATGATCATTAGATATTTTAAACGGTAGGTCTTCTGACCGTAGTTATCTTGAAAATAGTTGAAATAAACTTAGGTATTATAATACGTAACCCTGACTACTCTGAGAAGAAAGGCCGAAACAAACCCAGAGGTAATCATGACAGAGACATAACCTTGGTCAGATCACGACCATGTAGATTAGTGTCTAAAATTATATTTTGGGAAAAGAATCACACAGATTCGAGTGGACCTGTCCAGTCAGGGAACGCATTTTACAGTAATCCTACGGCTCAACGATGGGAGACTTACATATCTGGTGAGCTACTGCCTTCCTCGCGTGGATAACACGGCTAAACGATTTAGCACTCACGTGAAGTCAAGTTCAAGGTGCAGTTTATAAGTGGTATTCGAGATACGGATGCGCACTGTTGACCTTGGGGACTCGTCTTGAATGCACGCGACGAACGGTCGGGACTTAAACGGTTCCGGCAATTGTGGAGAGCGGTGGTGGTCTAGTGGTAACAGCCGCGACTCGCAACTTTATAGGTCCTGAGTTCAAATCCAGGCAGGTGCTTTCATAATCATTATAATCAGCCTAAATTATTCCCACTGCTGGAACACAGGCCTCCTCTCTTCTCTGGCAGGCGCTTCACTTAGTGTAAATTATTTCATCACTACTCACACCACAACGGCATGTGCTAGAACCGAAAATTCTAAGACACGTCACATCTACCAAGCTGTACTGGGCCCACGTGGTGGATTGCGGCCCACTCCGTCTTATAGAGAGAAGGGCTGTGTCCCGGCAGTATGGCCTGTATATGATGATGATACCGCGCTCCCGATGTTGCTCGGGCTCGATGTGTGAACACAGAGGCAGGTGGTTGGCTGGTTGTTCAGTTAGGTTACTTACCGTCAGTGAGCAGCGGCTGCACATCGGCGTCCGGCCTGCCGGAGGGGCAGAGTGGCAGCGTCGCCTGCGACGCTTGTGCCGCTCCCCCCTCGGCTTCGACCTGTCACAACAAATACATGCTATTAGCTACAAGGATGGTTTTAAAGGACTGATCGCAAAACTTTTTGTAAGTATTATAGATGTAAACAATGTACCATTTTTGGATATCAGCAAAACTCAACATCATCATCGTCCTCTTGCAACATAAAAAAAAAATTACAAAAAAAAGCCACCTTCCAAAATTAACACTACCTACAGACTCGAAAATTTCGTCAGTCGTTTCACTGGATGCAGCTAAATGTTTACGTGGAGCAACTGCCTATCTGAACTCTACAACCTACTAACTGGATAAAAAAACAGTGGTTTAACGTACTCTCAAGCAGGGATGTATACTATGTAAAGATGGTCACCCATCCACGGTACGAACGCGGCAAGCGTAGCTTAACTTAATCGATTGAGCCGTGCGGCCGCGAGACCCTTCTCAACGATGTAGTCCAACCACAATACAAATCATGTTGAGAGATATTACTAATTCAATGCTTCATATGTTAACAAAAATATTGTCTAGTCAACAACATAAATATCGCAATGAATACTGTTGAACTGTCGACACGAATTACTGTTGTAATACGGAAATACCCCTTAGAATTATCAGCACAAAGGTTGTTGACATCACAATACAAGTTATACAATATATTCATCATGCCCCACCCTATAAAACCACAACACAGTCCCCACTACCAGTGTGGTGGAGTCATAGCTCACGACGAACCATATCGATTTGATGATAGCATAATTTCCCGAAGTCTGTCGATTTGCTATAACAAGCAGAGACGCCGGCGCTATAAGGGCTTCGTGCGGCGACACCACAATACCACGTAAGCTATTTGGAAAATTGCTCATGAATTTATTATTGTTGAGACGGTTCAGTGAGAACCTAGATATATCAGGTATATTTTTATAACAGTTCTAGCTTTTGCGGGCAGCTCAAGATCACGACAAGTAATGTTTGTGACTTGTTTGTTTTATTGTTGTAAATAATTTCTTCGATTTTAATTACTTACATATTATAGTATAGAATCAAGTTCTTCTAACTGAACAGACTGCTGTGCTGCTGGACAGTTTGTTAAATGATAAATGACTTTATTTTTACAAGTTAATATTAATGACACTGTATAAGTTAAAATCATCAATGTCAATGTGTATATAAAATAGGAAATAGTCGCGGTCTGATCATTTGAGGACCATGTACATGGGTGTCTGAAATGGTCTTTTGAGGAAAGAACCATACAGATTGAGTGGACCTGTCCACTCAATGCACGCATTTGTCAGTAATCTTGCAGCTCAACTCAGAGCATAAGGAGCACAACGATTGGTTATTTTTCATAAAGGACATTTATTGCACCACTTCTTCTCAGCCAAAGCACTAAAAAGTGGTGAAGGGCAGGCATTTTTAAGAACTTTCATATTTTACTTTGACGTTCAAAAAGTGCTGAGTCTCAGCCTAGTTTGAATAAATAACTTTTGATTTGTTCAAAGTTTAGAAGTTGGCGGTGTGATACTGCCGTGCCATGGAAAGCACGTTAAGCCCTTGGTCCTGCTCCTGATCTCTCCTTGGTTGTATTGAATAGCCGTCCCATCGGATGATGAGAGTGAGAGAAGACAGTGTCCCTGTGTCTGCGCACACACTTGTGCAATATAATATATTTCGGTTCAAAGGCTAGTCTTAGTTGAGATAATGGAGGACTATATTGGTATTGTTATGACGATTGAAAAGGGCTGATCCTAAGCCTCGTTTGATTCAATAACATCTGCCTAGCCTTTCCCAACTATGTTGGAGACGCCTTTCAGTCAAAACAGATGCAGCTGGAAACCAATATTTTATATGGAGGGACTGCCTATCTGTCGTCTACAAACCAGTTACTAAGTAATAACTACCAAATTGAATAAATGATTTTTGATACATATAGCGCACGAAATATATTTCGATATATATTTTCTTCGACAAATTAGACAGTATTAAATGGAATTAATTATCTTACACGTGGACGAGGAGTCGACACTTGACCTTTCTGATTTCATTGTAGTTAAAAGAACCTTTATTTTTCCAAGAATGGAAAATGTTTTGGAAATTGTTTGGCAACTGTCAGGCAGGAAATGAGAATTACTTTCCGAATATTACGAACAAATTCGAATCTCGAATATTAACTTTATATATTTAATAAATCTCCACTAAATATTGCCACCAATCATAGAGTTATTCTCGGCATCATTATCAGGTTTCACATTTACTGAGTATGGTTCATCTTTACATTGTATACAACAAAGTCGTTTCTCGCGGATTTTAATGCGGTTCTCATCATTAGACTGAGTGTTTCAAGAGGAAGGTTTATATCTATAATACGCGGATAAAAGCTATTTATCTGTAACTGAAACGATCACAGTGTTGGTGTTCTATAATCATCTTAACCAGTCTATTACCGTAATTACAGACACAATTAAAAAACGATTGTGTCTATACCAAATGTGGTATCTCAGGGACTTAGAGGTTAAAACACTACAAAGTGATAAATAACTTTAATTTCATTCATTTCATTTTTATTTAATTTTTTTCTTTTTTTTCGTTTTTTTTTAATTTTTTTTTTCTTTTATTTTTTCATTTTTTTCTTTTTAACTTTTTTTTTATTTGGTTTTTTGCCATCGACTTCCAAAATTAAAGCTATTTGTCACATGTTAGTGTCTGTTTTGGAAATCGGTTGTTTTTTATAATTTCTCACTTTTTAGCTGTGGTACCTACCTCACACAAATTTGTATACGTTCACTTACTAAACACGGAAAAATACGTATTATTGAAGCTAACGCAAAAACCACTTATCAGTACTTGATTAAATTTATATGGGACCCTCGGTAAGTATATTCTTTCAAATAAAAGAAATGACGGAGTTCTGAGGTAACAAACATTTAAAAAATATACAACCGAACTGATAACCTTCTCTATTATTGAAATTAGTTAGAAAAATTACTGTTAATCGATTTATATATGTATTTGCTTTTACCTTAACATTAAAAATCAAAGCGTCCCATTGCCGCGGCTCACCGCTCGCAGGAACCGGTAGCATGTGGTGACGGGCAGCGAGTTGCAAAGCAGGCTCATGCCCACCAGGGCACAGCACAACAGCGAGAAGCAGTGCCCAGCCCATGGGATACCCAACATCACATGGCATTCGTGATACGACCATAGAAACACACACACGGAATGTAATATACTGCACATTGCGACACTACACACTTGAAGGACACTTTTCCTGCCACTGACAAAAATGAATCAAAATATCCTTTGTAACCTTTTGGATTTTTCTTATGCAACACCTGTCTTCCCGTAGTGTCACCTTCAAATGACTTGCCCTCGCCGCATTCTCTATGACATACGGCGCAATATGTCTGACCAGCAAAGAGGATTGTTATAATTAGGTTCAATAAAATGCTCTGTGGCAGGTTTTTTCCGACATCGTGTTGACGTTGTGAAATAATAAGCCAAAACTGAGATTTAAAGTAATCAGAGAAGTAATTTGACTACTTATTATTTCAGTTTTAAATATGATGTTATATTGACGGAGAGAACTAAGTCATAGTTCAGACGTGCGTAAAAAAATCGCAGCTGGGTTTTATGGCGCACTGAATTGTCAACTGTCGGTGTCAACACCGAGATGACAGTCCAGTGCGGTTATTTAATTTATGAGTGCTGTTCAGACCGAGCATCGATGATCCAACAGAGTGTAAAATACTCTGTTCTGTTTTTAACTTTCGGCGCTAAGCAGTGCGTTTAAGATCGTTTGCGCGAAAAACTTTCGCTGTGATATAATTACGTGCATGTGAACGTGGATTAATTCGTACCGTTGAAATATGTGTTTAAGGGCGTAGACTGAATTATATTATTGCTGCATCCGGTTAGACTGGAAGCCAACCCTAACATAGTTGAGAAAAGGCTAGGCAGATGATGATACCGAATGAAATTTATTGAGTACCTACATAAAATACAATTTTGCATATACGATGAGCTTCCATATGAACTTGCTTGCCCTGCACACTCATGGCGCTATACACTATCAATAACACTCTGAATCATTTTTAAGGATATTACTAATCCATTGCTTCATAAGTACGAAAAAATTGTCTGCTCAGCAACGTGAAAACGCAATGAATGATGTAGAACTGTCAAAATGCCTAACACACCTTACTACTATACCCGTGCGACTGTTATCACTTGGCCACAAGTCACGAGAGCAATTAATAAACCGCTTAAAGTTTTCAAGTTGTGGTATTCAACCAAAAAAATATTACAAAATCCAAACGGACTTTGTAATTTAAATAAAACGAAATGAGTTCTTCATTTTTGGTCTTCGGGCAAAGCATCACGACTCACTAATACGGTTAACATAAATAGAGGCCACTCGGAAATATTAAATAGAATTTCCCCTCCACTTCATAGCGTAGCGAGCAGGGAGGCTGCATCTTATTTCACATCTAATCTCGCAGTGCAATCTCGTACAGGAAATTGTTTCAGCCCGCCACACCGACCCACAGGCCGACGGCTACCACTTTTTGTATAACTTCGGGACCTAATGACAAATGTCATTCGATATTGTTATTATTCGGTCAATTTGTGCAAAGGGCTGAAAGGGCATAATTCACATCTCAGTTATCTTCAATGCCTGCCTAAGACTAGCAGCAATCTACCCCGCTCAATGAAAAATTGCACAAGTTATAATGATACCCAAACCAGACAAACCGTTCCATGAAGTGAGCTCCTACAGACCGATAAGCCTACTTACTACCAGTGTTGGGTAAGCTACTGGAAAAAATATTGCTAAACAGGATGCGCACCGTTATACCGAAAGATATTCCTCTTCACCAGTTCGACTTTCGAGAGCAACATGGAACTATAGAACAGGTACACTGTATTGCGGATACTATAAGTCGCGCCCTAGAGTGCAAGCAGTACTGTTCTGCTATCTTCCTGGATATTAATTAGCCAGGCATTCGACAGAGTGTAGTATGAAGGACTTCTCTTCAAACTTAAAAAGACTTCTCCGACACTCTTTCTTTCCGATCTTACGATCATATCTACATAGGAGATGTTTTGAGGTGAAATTTAACAACGTTGTCACCTGTTTAAACGATATCTTCTCAGGAGTGCCACAAGGAAGTATATTGGGACCAACATTGCCAACATACGCTGATACCGTAACTGCCACCTATGGGGATGACACAGACCTTCTGTCAGTTCACGAAGATCCCGCTATAGCATCAGCCAAACTACAAGCCCATGTCCATGAAGTGAAGTAATGACTAGATAAATAGCGTATTAAGGCAAATCAGGGAAAATCTGTTCATGTGACCTTCACACTGAGAAGGCAGACCTGTCCCGTAATAAAACTCGATAATGAGGAAATCCCACAGGCTGAAGATGCTAAATATTTCGGTATGCATCTGGATCATAGACTCACTTGGAGAAAGCACATCGCAAGACACTTCGAGCCATGCTAGATATACCCTACTACGTTAGCAACAAATACATACATGAGGATCTAAACATGAACACTGTCAGACAAGAGATTGCTAGACATAGTAAACGGTATCAGACGAGAAACTCAACACACATCAATGAACTGGCATCAAAGCTGGTAGGCACAGGAAGTGTCACACATTCCCGACTGAAACGGTATAGTGTCCCTACGCTTACCGCGAGATTTGATCTTGCCAAACTCCCAAAAATTCTTTCTACTAATAAAACACAGAACGTGGCATTACATCTGAATGGTTTATTATGTGGAACACAGATCGCCAAGTTACAAAAGAAGAAAAGAAAAAGAAATGTGTTGAGTACCAGTAAAGAAAAAGCGACATTCCACCACGTTTCCTGAGTGCTCGGCTTAGTGTGTGTAGATGTCGGAAATTATCGCAAGGAGACATACTAATATTATCCTAAATCATGTAGTCGTTTTTGTGTGATTAAATACGTCCAAATTATCAAGTTTTATAATATTAGTAGGATTGTAATTACTACTACGTCTTCATCGTATATGAGAACTTGTGTGTTTCAATCAACTCTATCGGAGTTTACTGCTGGATATAGGCCTCTCCCATGCTATGCCACAACACCCTATCCTCCGCCTTCCACATCCAGTCTGCCCCAGCTAGTTTCTTTTATGTCGTCGGTCCACCTAGCTGGGGGGCGTCCCGCGCTACGCTTGCCAATACGCGCTCTCCATTCCAGAACTCGTCTGCTCCACCAACAATCGGTCCTTCGACAGACATGGCCAGCCTGTTGGCACTTCAGCTTGCTTTTTCTGCGAGCTCTGTCGTCGGCTATGTGTGTTTGATCTATTCAAACCTAATAGTCTTCAAAATCAAAATCAAAAGTCATTTATTCAAACTAGGCTGAGAGTCAGCACTTTTTGAACGTCAAAGTTACACAAGACAGTCCCCCCAAAACGCCCGCCCTTCGACACTTCCTAGTGCTTTAGCTGGGAAGAAGAAGTGGCGGAACAAACTCCCCAGCAGCACAGCTGTCTGTTAAGTTAGAAGAACTTGATTCTATACAATATTGTGTAAGTTATTAATATTATAAAACAAAACATACATTATTCACCATATGTCAGCTAGCACACGCCAATATATCTCCAACAAAACATTGAAAACTAAACTCAAGCTGAAATAAATAATAAAACAAAATCGTAAACAGAACTTAAAACGTAAATAAAGCCTCCAGACATAAAGGGAGTGCCCGCTTACATATTCAACGATGCAAAATGATACATATACATACAGCTAAGTGACAGTTACAATAGTTAAACTAGGACCTCCGGAATAAAATAAAATAACAGTTAATACAAGTAACAATAACAAAAACCATGGTCAGCAAGACGACCAGCCACCACAAGCAGCACCCGTTCACGAGCATAACGCAAAGGTCAGCCATTACCCCCCTCGCCATATTTGAGGGAAGGTGGTAACCCGACCCCCGACGCTACCGCAAGCAGTGACATCTAAGGGAGCATGATGAACTTGCTGCCGGTTGGTCAGGCAAGAATATTATGAACAGCTGACGAGGTCGCTAGCTAACTGCATGTTGCAATACAACTCATTTAAAATCATTGTAATGAGTAGATTATGTCCACAGCAAATGAAATTAAAATAAAATAAAAATAAATTAACAAAATCAGTTAAATAAAAAATAAAATTATATGAACTACCCATATAAACTGTCGGCAGGAAAGCGAATTCTGGATTGAAAGAACATAAACATTGTCTTGAGTTAATCACAGCGACCAACTATTCCTATCGTTTAAGTAGTCGTTGATAGAATAGTACTTTGAACAAAGGTTGGATTTTACTTTAGCTTTAAACTCATTAAACTGCAAATCTAGCAAGCAGAGGGAAGCTTGTTATAAAAGGTAATACCAAGACCAACAAAAGAATTATGAACCTTATGAAGCCGGTGAAAGGGAGCACGTAGTTTGTCCTTATTTCTAGTATTAATATTATGAAAATCACTGTTTTTAGTGTACAAGTGTATATTTTGCCTTATATATAAGATGTTGGCGAAGATGAATTGTGATGCCACCGTAAGAATACCAATATCTTTAAACAAATCTCTCAGAGAAACTCTAGCACCTAGTTGGTAAATCGCTCGAACAGCTCGTTTTTGAAGAACAAAAATATTTTGAATGTCCGCGGCTTTGCCCCACAGCAGAATGCCGTAGGACATTATGCTATGAAAATAACTAAAAAACTTCGAAATTAGAATACTGTAAAAAATGGTTTGTTAGGTCGTTAAGGTCCAGTTATTTTTATTCTACCTAAAGAGACACTCAATAATTTACCAATTAAATATGTAAATGTATCAAACAATTTTTTTTGAAGTCGTTTAAAAATAAACTTCTGATAAGCAGCTACTTTGTACTAGGTCGCCGTATCAGGCTGTTTATATAGAGTTCTTCCGAGTAAGCAATATTGTGAGTCAACAAGACAGTGTCTAGAAATTTAACGAGCTTTATTGGCGGTGTGGGGGATGGCGTGTTGCAGACTCCCAAGAGTGTTACATTACAGTCTGCAGACGAGGCCTTTGTCCTTTGTGGCTTATAGATAGACTGACTTACCATAAGCTAAACTATGACAGGAATAGATGTAAATAACAGTTATAAGAACGTAAAAATTGGAAATGTTCAAGACTTTTGGCGATCGAATAACATACATTCGTAATACTTTATTTTCATATCCTTTTTATAAGCAGAACTCGGTTCTTGATAGTTGATAACAATCTAGCCAATAAGACTGATAAGCAATTTTACTCTAACTTATCTTTTTACGGGCTAATTATTTTAATACTTAGAAAAGTGATGATTGTACTTTACACAAGTCCGTTCCACTTTCACTCAGCCGGCATAGCGTGCTTTTTGAGGCACGTGTCCTGGTAAGTAGAAATGGTCACCCCCATCCACAGTCACTGAACTACCGCAGCAAGCGAAATTTAACCTGGTTGATCGACCTGCACGGCTATTATTACTTGCCCTTCAATCCAATCATATTTATTTATGGAATGCCTTAAGCCCTAATATATGCCACCCACAAAACTAATTTTCAGGTTAGATCAGAGTAGCATAAATGTCACAAAGCAATATCGTTGCATCGGTTCGAATCATATCGGAAAGCGACTAACACCAACATTGACTCAAAGTTTCGGTGATATTGCAAGTAACTCCTGCAAACGTATGCGCTCCTGGTATTAGTTCTATATTCATATTGCGATCGTTCTGTAAACAAGCAAGCTAAGCCAATAAATAACTTGTCTTGATATAGAAGCATCAAAAGTTTATATCAGATAAATAGTGAATATGTTTGATCTTATTCTCACAAACGTGCTAAATGGACACAGACGGTCGCTTTTTTTATTCGTTTATTTGGAGAGTCTGTTTACAAGAGATGAAAATATTTATAAATACCTGGACAGGGAAGTAAATGCGGGAAATAAAGTTAATGGTACTACTGATCAAACAGTTGATGTCCGAAAAGGCTCGACTGGCTGTTCATAATAGTGTGTTGATGCCTAAGCTTATGTATAGAAATGAATGTTGGATGTGGAAAAAGAAGCATGAAAGCAAAATAAATGCTGTGGAAATGCGATTGTTTTGTGTGACTATGTCTAAGGCTAATAAATGATGTGATAAGACAACGATGGACGGATTAAAAGAAGATGTAGTGAGAAAAACTGAAAACGGTTTCCTGAGAAGGTTTGGTCATGTTGAGAGGATGACTGAAGTATGGATTACAAAAGGTATTGCCGTAGGAGGACATATAGTGACCTTGCAGAAAGGTCAGGTGCGTAGTACTTGAAAACGGCGTGCGTGTATGACCGGATGTATGAACGTAAACGAAGCAAAAAAAGTATGTAAGGATCGTAGCAGGAGGTGTCCTGTAGTTTCTGCCTACCTCCATGGGCGTGTGTGAATAAGGCGTGAATTTATGTATGTATGAAACGTTTTATAAAAAGTTTGAAACTAGAAAATATGTATATTCATCTGAAAGACGTGGGTCGTATGTCACTTTGCCCTAAAGCTAATGATCACTTACTACAGGTAGAATTTAGGTGCCATACGACCGGCTATCAGATGAGAATATTTTCTTGTGTCCGACTATTTAGGGCGTGATTTTTCAGAAGTCAGGTTTTAGATTTTGAATGATTATTTTGTGGTAAGCGCACAATATAAAAATTTTTGAAATATGCTAACTTGATACAGCATCATTTAAGATTTTTTTTTTGTTCTACGTTATGTCATCTAGCGGGCGCTATATTCAATTTATTTGGGAAGAGACCAGATGGGATGACCATAATGCCCTGGAAGTTAGGTCGGCCTTTGGTGTGGGATGCAATATGTGTCGACACCCTTGCACCATCCCATCTTCTTAGCACGGTGGGCTGTGCTGGAGTGGCTGCTGCAGGTTCGGAAACCCTCAAACGGCGCAAATATTCCAACCTAATTGGAAATTATATGTTCGAGCCGTTTGGGGTTGAAACTCTAGGGCCATGGGGTCCGAGTGCCCACATAATATACCGGGACATTGCCAAGCGGCTGGTAGACTCTTCATGTGACTAGAGGGCTGGCCTATTTTTTGGACAAAGAATCAGCATTGCCATACAACGTGGCAATGCTGCCAGCCTTTTGGGCACGTTTCCTGTTGACAACGATGCAGACGAATTTTTTGATACTTCATGATTATTTATTTTAATATATACATGTACATATTTTTTTTTCTCTGGATTAAAACTTAGATTTTTAATTATTTATTGTTATATTATAACACACAGCCTTCAACTAGTTAACAATTAAGACGTTTCTGCGATTCCTACCTTCCTTCATTTGTCAAATTATGTGAAGTACTTTAGAAGATAAGAGAGAAGAGATGTATATATCAAATGCGAGAAGACACATTACGAGACAGGATTGAAATTGAAGTGAGTTTCTAAGGTAGAGAAGTTTTCAGTAGCCAGGAGAGGAGGAGGAGGAGGTGGTGGCCCAGTGGCTGCGTCTTACGAGTTGAAGGTCGTAGGTTGAAACCCTGACAGGCACTTAGTGTAAATTATTTCTTCTACATTACTCTCAAAACGCTGAATGAAAACATCGTGAGGATCTCGGCGTGTCCTAGAACTAAAAATTCGTAGGTAGGTGACATAACGTCCACTCCCTCTCACTGAGAGGAGGCCTCTGTTCCAGCAGTGGGAACATTATAGGTTGATTGCGAATGTAATGAGTGAGTAATATTGTTGTGTATTGTAATGTGCGTTTTGTTCGTGCAAAATAAACATTTTTTATTTATTTCTTCTTTCTTTGATTATGATCGCTAGCAACTGTAAGCTCAAACTTTAGAGCAATAAATAAGTCATAACTGATTTATTCTAGCGTATGGTAATCGTGGGTTGCAGCTGAAAATCAACATGAGGTGGCACACCTTGTATTGTCATCTTATATTATGCTGAGCTGAGGCCTTTTTGGCGTCATTGTTTACTGTTTTTTTTTTAATCCTCTGTAACAATTTTTTATTTCTGTAAATAGGTATGTCTATACAAACACACTTTCACGGCAATCATATTTTTAAAACTAGATGAGGTCGGCCTATCCTACCTGACTACTCTGAGAAGAAAGACCGAAACGAACTCAGAGGTCACAGCCTCTTTCAAAGTTCAGACATAATCTTGGTCAGTTTAAATGAAAAGCGTGTGTGTGTATGAAATGGTTTTTTGAGGAAAAAATCACACAGTTTGAATGAACCTGTTTGAATGAATGAATTAGTGCTCGCAATCGACGTATCATAGTTTTGCTGTTATGCCGATAAGCGCATTATTCTTTATCTATACTTAATATTATAAAGCTGAAGAGTTTGTTTGTTTGTTTGATTGAACGCGCTAATCTCAGGAACTACTGGTCCGAATTGAAAAAAAAAATTGTGTTGGGTAGTCCATTTATCGAGAAAGGCTATAAATTATATAACATCACGCTAGAACTAAGAAGAGTGGAGCAGTAATGAAAAATGTTGCAAAATCGGGAAATTCGCACGGGTAGGCGATTCGACGCGACGGGAAGGGTCGGGGGAACAAGAAATTTAACGCGGACGAAGTCGCGGGCAGAAGCTAGTTTATTTATATTTCTAAAACATCAGTCACTAAGCAATCAAAAAAAAGGTGTGCAGAGTAGTAACACCTCTGTGTCAAAGCGTTAATTAGCATATTGTGGAGTAGACGCGGGTGGTACGCGTCATGAAATATTCATATTTCAACTTGTTCTCAGTTCGTGAAGCTGTGTTCTTGGTGGCCTTGACAGGGGAAGGTAGCAGATGTCTTGCTTTAAACAACAGTTCGGCAGTAACCAGCACGATTACTGAAAAAAATTTGCACTTCTACTGTATATATATTAAATTGGTTTTGCCCAAGATTTAGCAACGTGAACACTGAAGCATGAAGGGGTCTGCTAGGACCGATGCCTACCAGGGTCGTGAGATTCGTTCGAAAGAGTTACCGTGGTCCTGACATATGGGCAACTGAAGGAACACGGGTGGGTTTTAGTCAGTAAAAATGTGACACGCACGTCATTAAAAAAAAAAACTTACATCATTTATTCCTCAAAAGACCACTGACCACGATTTGCATGGTCTTCATATAATAAATAAATATCTTAGGACAACCAATGTTGGGAATTGCATCCAACATACACGCAGACGGCACGCGCAGGCAACGTGACCGACCTACGCGTCATCGCCATCGGCGAGTGAGCGGAGGTGCAGCGTGTGGCACCGGCGGACACTCGCTTCCACGGACTCCACCGCGACGGACGATATTCCCTTCCTATTAACTGTTTGTCCGGGAACGTTGTAATTGGAAAATAATCACGGCATTAAACCATTGCCTAAAATACAGTCCACTATTTTTATTGCTCCCCGCGCTAACATTGGTCCTTCAAGGATCTCGCCGGTATTTTTTCAAAAATTAACGGTCTCGGGCGAAAAACTTCAAACTCGAAGCTTTTCGGCTGCGGTCTTCAGCAGCACCAGTTCCTGCAGGAGTCGTCAATTTCCTGTCGAAGAAACTACGCATAGCTACCGCACACGCCTAGAGAAGAAGTCGTCTAGAGGTCGGCCGTACAACGGACTTTGGACCCGTCGAAAGTTCGAGTCATCGTCAAGGACAAGGAGGAACTTGAAGCATCATCGGTTATCCTGTGGATGGTTAAACATTTAGTGAGTTCGTTCCAATTTGTCCCTTATATCTTTTCCTATTCTTTATCATATCTCATTTTGAATAGCAATAATTGAGTGAGTGCTTTCCATTATTTCATAGCCTTGCATTTCCTAAAACTCACCTATTCTTCCTATAAAGCTACTATACAACCTTTAAATTACCCCACCTTGCTACGTTTAATCCGCTTCTTACCTATAACAGCTGATCGCTCGACGACATACCTGCGCGTCAGATGTTCCTTTGTTCGCATATTGAGTCATACCTACCTCATTAGCTAGCTACGCTATTTTTTTTCTTCGCATTTTGTAAACTGGTTTCTTATCTTTCGTTAATTTATTTGTGATCATCGCTTGTGTGCGCGTAGCTATGACTGACGAAAAAGTCGAAAAACTCGTTAAAAAACGCAGCTGTATGAAATCTAAGCTCACTATTTTTGCCAACTACCTTCACATGCTTGAAAGTTGCGACGAACTTAGCAGATTACAACTATTAGATTTAGAAACTAGATTTAATAAATTTGATAGCTTATATGTGGATTTCGACAAATTACAGTGTGACATCGAGATATTGTTGGAGAACCCCGATGACGAGAACAAGGAACGTGAGCAGTTTGAGAACCAGTATTATAAACTGGTGGCGACGGCGCGGAGTCTGCTCGGTGCTCGTCCCCCCCAGTCTGGCAGTCAGCAAGATGGTTACGTAACGGGTGACGAGGATGTACAGGCAGGTGGCTTTAAATCCAATTGTGTTAGGTTGCCAAAAATTAATTTACCAGTTTTTCATGGTCACTATCAACACTGGCTTGAGTTTAGAGACACTTATACTTCACTTATTCATTCACGAAAGGACATGGACAACGTTAATAAGTTGCACTACCTACGTGCTTCTCTTAAAGGTAGTGCGTTACTAGTTATAGATAATTTAGATTTTACAGCACGGAATTATGAGTCCGCTTGGAATTTATTGTGTGAAAGGTACGACAACAAAAGATTGCTCGTTAATAATCATGTTCGTGCATTGTTTAGCGTTGAATATATGCAGAATGAATCGTGTTCTGCTATTCGCAACCTTATTGATGTCACTAGTAAAAATCTTCGTGCCTTAACAACGTTAGGTCAGGACACTGAATTTAATTTACGAGATACCCTCATAATCCACATGATGTCCGAAAAACTTGACAGTGTCACACGTAGGGAATGGGAAGAACATCGAAACACGTTAAATAATCCACCCCCCTTAGATTTCTTTTTAAAATTCTTGAGCAACAGAGCTGATTTATTAGAAACTTTGCAAGAACATAAAACAAATAACAATAAATTGCAACAGGCAGACACTTACAAACATAACTCTAACCTACTTACAGCTACAAAATCAGATCAAAAAATAAATGACAACAACCATAAGAATAAAAATACACAATAACAATAAAAAAATGTATACATGTCCTATGTGCACTCAGACTCATTTCTTATTCAATTGTGAGGCCTTTAGAGCCCTGTCTGTTGAAGCTCGTTTGCAAAAGGCCAAAGAGGCAAAGGTCTGTCTTAATTGTCTGCGACCGGGGCACGTAGAATCAAGATGCAATCTTGTACCTTGCAAATATTGCAAAAAGAAGCACAGTACCCTGCTTCATTCACATGAGGCAGAAACAACTCATACTCCAGTTATTCCCGTCAACAACTTTGCCGGTTCGACTAATGTTCAGCAGTTTACTACTCCTCCGAATGTTTTGCTTTCCACAGCGATCGTGAGAGTGGTTGACAGCAAGGGCGACGTGCACACTGCCCGAGTACTGCTCGACAACGGTAGTACGAGCAACTTTGTAGATGAGTCACTATGCGGTAAGCTGGGTTTGTCACGACGTAGTGCGAGCGCCACCGTGACAGGTATAAATAATAATACTTCTTATTGTACACAGTCTTGCAACCTTACTATTATGTCCCACTATAATGACGACTATAAACTTACTGTCATATTTTGCCTCAGATCACTAGAGCTTTGCCGTCTTCATTCATAGACATATATAATATCCCTATTCCATTGGGAATAAGTCTAGCTGACCCAACATTTAATATACCGTCAGCTATTGATATCCTTGTTGGAGCCGAAGTATTTTGGTCCGTCTTATGTAATAATTCTATAGACTTAGGTAAAAATCAGCCTAAGTTATATGAAACGAAACTGGGTTGGTTAGTGTCAGGGTACATTGCCCGTCATAAGTCACACTCTTCTTCTCCCGTTTGTCATTTTTTAAATGAGAACGCCGACCCAGACTTATCTCGTTTTTGGGAATTAGATACCATTGCAGCCAAGCACTCCTTATCTCCTGAAGAGCGTGCTTGTGAGCAGAGCTTTAAGAAACATACCACTCGTAAAGACGACGGACGCTTTGTTGTAACCATGCCACTGAAGAAATGTCCTTCAGTCTTAGGCGATTCCTTTTCAAAGGCAAAGTGTCGGTTCATGACATTAGAGCGGAGGTTTCTTAGAGACGCTGTCTTCAAAAGCAGGTACGTTGAGTTCATGCAAGAGTATGAACGCCTTGGTCACATGACTGAAGATAAGGAGTCTTCGCCGGGCTGTCTTCAGAAAAACAGCTATTATTTACCACATCACGGCGTCATACGTGAGTCAAGCACAACTACCAAGCTTCGTACAGTTTTTGATGCATCGGCCACCACTAGTACTGGTGTGTCACTAAATGATATCCAAATGGTTGGTCCGACTGTACAAGAAGATATTATTTCGATACTGCTACGCTTTCTCCAGCATAAATATGTTGTAACTGGTGACGTAGAGAAAATGTACAGAGCGATTGAACTTCATCCTTCTCAACGCTCACTACAAAAGATTATCTTCCGCTCTGATTCCGAAGAGCCTTTAAAAACCTACACCCTCAACACAGTGACTTATGGCACGGCAAGTGCGCCTTACTTAGCCACCAAATGTTTGGTTAGTTTAGCATCCAGCGCCCCTGATGATGACGTCAAACAATCAATTCAAAGAGACTTTTATGTTGACGATTATCTAGGAGGCTCTGATTCTATAAATAAAACAATCGATATTGCTCAGGGAGTCATATCTACTTTAAAATCAGCCCAATTAAATTTAAGAAAATTTAAATCAAATAATAAATTTATTTTAAAGCAAATTTCGTCCTCTTATAATAATATAGATGACAATATTTTAGATTTTTCACAAACAAACATGGATGTCTCATCAAAAACTCTTGGTCTGAACTGGATTTGTGATTCGGACACTTTGTCGTTTTCAATTAATATAAAGTTAAATAAAAAAGTTACAAAACGACATATACTTTCCATTATAAGTCAGATCTTTGACCCATTGGGACTCGTCGGCCCATGTATTGTTGAAGCCAAACTCATTATGCAGAGATTGTGGATCAATCAATACTCATGGGATGATGAGGTCTCACAAGACACCAAACATTCATGGTTTGCATTTGCTGACACTTTACCTCTTCTGAATCACTTAAAGAATTCCTCGATGGGTTCTTAGTGACAGCTCAGGAATTCATGAAATTCATGTTTTTTCAGATGCTTCAGAGCGAGCGTACGGCGCTTGTCTGTACATTCGTTCTGTGGATCAATCAGGTTTAGTAAAAACACACCTCTTAACCTCTAAAAGTAGGGTAGCGCCGATAAAGCCTACGACGATACCTCGTCTGGAGCTTTGCGGAGCCTTGTTGGCTGCAAGGTTGTGTACAAAAGTATTAACCTCTCTTACTCTAAAGGTAAGCAAATGTAGATTTTGGTGTGACTCTACTATAGTTCTAGGGTGGTTATCTACACCCCCACTGCAACTAAAGAATTTTGTTCGGAACCGAATCCACGAAATTCAAGAGAGCACAGAGGGTCACGTATGGGGCTACGTACCGTCGAAGGACAACCCGGCGGATCTTGTTTCCCGTGGGCTGAAGGCTGATTCCATCAGTGGTTCATCGTTGTGGTGGTCTGGTCCCACTTTCTTAGAGAAAGATGAACGTGAATGGCCAAGAATGCCCAATCACAACGAGAAACACGATCTACCAGAATTGGTTTCTTGTTCTGTCGTAGTAACTAACAGTATTTCTAATGTAGATTCGATAAGTAGTTTGATTAACAATAGATCTAATATAATTCATTTACAAAGATCAATAGCATATTTACAAAGGTTTATACACAATTGTCGTAACAAAACCAACAAACGTACTGGTCCAATTTCAGTTGTCGAACTTAAAAAATTCTTTAAATTTAATATTGCACAAAGTTCAGTTGGAAATGTTTCCTGACGAATATGCTATTCTTAAAACGGCAAAAGCACTGTATAAAAAGAATAGACTTAGTTCCTTGTCCCCATTTCTAGACCCCAATAACCTATTACGTGTCGGTGGCAGATTAGACAATTCCCCATACGTGTACGATACAAAGCATCCTCTCTTATTGTGTAGTAAACATCATTTTACTAAGATACTCTTTGAGCATCTACACTTAATTTATTTACATGCTGGTCCCCAGCTCTTATTAGCGAACGCTAGGCAAACTTATTGGCCCTTGGGCGGCAGAAGCTTAGCTAAAGCCATTGTAAATAAGTGTGTCCGATGTTGTCGGTACAAGGCGGAATCAGTGCAACCCATTATGGGACAGTTACCGACAACTCGAACTGAGTTAGAGTACCCTTTCTTACATTGTAGTGTTGATTACGCAGGGCCAGTGATGATCGCAGACAGGAAAGGCAGAGGTTGCAGACTTATTAAATCATTTTTGGCAATCTTCATCTGTAACTCGACAAAAGCCTGTCATATCGAGCTCGTTACTGCACTATCTAGTGAAGCCTATTTAGCCGCTCTTAACCGTTTTGTGTCACGTCGGGGGAAACCGCAAAGTATTACGTCCGATAACGGAACCAACTTTGTCGGCACTTACAATGAGCTATCAAAGTTTCTTGTATAATCAGACCTTGAGGGTCATATAGCTCAAGAAGGTATAGAATTTAAATTCGTACCTGCATATAGTCCCCACTTTAACGGCTTAGCCGAGGCAGCTGTTCGCTCCACAAAACACCATCTTAAAAGGTTATTGCAATCCACTCATCTCACCTACGAGGAAATGGCTACGTGCCTCACGCAAATAGAAGCTATTTTGAACTCTCGTCCTATTACTCCTCTCTCCTCAGAACCCCTTGACTTTTCCGCTCTGACACCTTCTCATTTCCTAATTGGACGGCCACTTAATGCTATACCTCATCCACAGGTCTCTGATTGCAATATTAATCGCCTGGAGCGCTTCAAGAGAATAGAGCACATCAAGCAGCACTTCTGGCAGCGTTTCTCACTTGAATACGTAGCTCTACTGCAGCAGAAGGTGAAGTGGCGCTCCTCGAAGACAGAGCTGAAGTTAGGCTCTCTCGTCGTCATAAAAGTTAGAGCTCTTCCTCCTTTACTATGGTCTTTGGGAAGGGTCACAAAGGTTTACCCTGGCAGCGACGACATAGCAAGAGTTGCAGAGGTAAAGACAAGGAGGGGCACCATAAGGAGGGCTTTCAATAATATTTGCCCCCTTCCAGATTTTTGAAGCCTTCACTTCAACCCGGGCAGCATGTTGGGAATTGCATCCAACATACACGCAGACGGCACGCGCAGGCAACGTGACCGACCTACGCGTCATCGCCATCGGCGAGTGAGCGGAGGTGCAGCGTGTGGCACCGGCGGACACTCGCTTCCACGGACTCCACCGCGACGGACGATATTCCCTTCCTATTAACTGTTTGTCCGGGAACGTTGTAATTGGAAAATAATCACGGCATTAAACCATTGCCTAAAATACAGTCCACTATTTTTATTGCTCCCCGCGCTAACAACCAACACATCGTTGTCTGATCCCAAACTAGACAGAACCTGTAGTATGGTAACCAGACAACTGATAAACATACTTATATATTTCTAAATACATACATATTATAGATAAATTACACCCAGACACAGAACAAATGATTGTGCTCATCACACACATTTGTCCTGACCTGACCTTCTTAGTATAATCAGTCTATATTGCACAAACCTCCTTAGTATAATCAGCCTATATTGCACAAACCTCCTTAGTATAATCAGCCTATATTGCACAAATCTCCTTAGTATAATCAGCCTATATTGCATAAACCTCCTTAGTATAATCAGCCTATATTGCACAAACCTCCTTAGTATAATCAGCCTATATTGCACAAACCTCCTTAGTATAATCAGCCTATATTGCACAAACCTCCTTAGTATAATCAGCCTATATTGCACAAACCTCCTTAGTATAATCAGCCTATATTGCACAAACCTCCTTAGTATAATCAGCCTATATTGCACAAACCTCCTTAGTATAATCAGTCTATATTGCACAAACCTCCTTAGTATAATCAGCCTGTATTGTTCCCACTGCTGTGACACGGGCCTCCTCTCAACGAGCGGGAGTGGCCCGTAATGCACCATGCGGCACCAGTGCGGGTTGGTAGATGTCACATGTCTTTGAATTTATACAAAGAAGAACAAATTTTAACACAGAAAGCACAAGAAGAAATTAATGGATTTACATGCTCTGTAATACATTCGAGTATTACCAGTAATGAGATTTCTCGTAATTCGTGGGAACAGTAATATGATCTGCAATTTGGATGGAAATCCAATAAGCTTATTATCAAACAAGCCAGTTGTTATTCTGAACAGTAGGTTACCATATTAGATTCTCCGCAAATTGTTAACGAAACGTTAATTTATTGGACACTCTAAGACTGGTAGAAGCCCGGTCTGCCCTAAATCACCGTTGAGCGGCCTTTGTCTAACTGTTTTTTATTTCGGAGGTCATTCCGAAACCTGTGTTACCTGCGTAAGGTCAGGGTAATATTAAGAAATTGCGTCTGAAATATATGGGCGCAAGCTTCGCAGGGTCTATTCGGGAACACCAGTGTATGTTAAGCCGTGTCATGTATTTCGCGAAGGGTAAGTACAGGTCTAGATGAAACTGGTTCTCTGTTAATTTCGCTGTTCTGTGAATTTAATCCGGGGACCAGCGTGTGTTGCGTTTCAAGTATCGTGTTGATAATTTGTAACTTATAGGTACATCGTGCGAGGACGCCTGAAGGTTGTCTGTTCAAGTACTAATTCAGAGTGATCGATTACCTGGTGCTAAACGAATTATAAACCAGTTCGTCTTTAACCGGCTATTTGGTTTAAAAAGATTTAAAATCGCCCTTAACGATTTTAATGTTTCTTTTTTTTATCTATGCCATAGGTGCGTACTCCTTGATTAAGAATATTATATTAAGAATAATAAAAATAAAATATATACGTTCTACTTAAAATAAGTAGTGGCTGAGTAAAAACCTATTCAGACGATTTTTTATTGATACTTAGCAGCAATATACTTTTTAAAAGTATAATGTAATAAATACGAAATTTATTTTAGTCTGTGATATCCTTAAAAGACATTAAGTTCGAAATGTTATTATGACTTCATTTGTAATATATATTATCATATAATTATTATTTTTTATTTCGTTAGTTATGGAACTTATGGATACGCAATACTTCGGTAAAGTAGGTACTGCCAGCTAGTTTAATATGACTGGCGGAAGTCGGTGGCAAAAACTAAAATACAGATCAAAAGACATCAACTTCCGAAATTAAAGTTATTTTTAACTTCGTACTGGTTTTTTAGAAGTAAGGTGTATTTAAAAAAAAAGTTTTTTTAACATATTTACAAAAGCGCATTGCGGTAACAAATAAGGTTCTCAACAGCGATGCGTTTGATGTTAGTTGAGTCGAATGACAACCAAAATATTGCAGCTTTAATCAAATATTGGTGACCAAGTGGTAACGGCCCCGACTTACAAGTGGTATGTTTGAGTCCAGACAAGCCATTTACTACGTGTAAAAAATAAAACATCACCACTGCTCTCAAAACGGTGAAGGAAAGCATCGTGAGGAAACCGGCGTATCCCGGGACCAAAAATTCGAAGACATGTGACATCTACCATCCCACACTGGGTCCGCGTGGTGGATTATATATCCCACTCCCTCTGGAAAAGAGGAGGCAGGTGTTCCAGCAATGATGATATGGTATGCTAATTAAATCAAATAGTAAATGCACGGTTCAGTGGAATAATTGTAGGTATTTGTTTATTTAATTGAATTCCCTTTCTTATTTAGATGATAGATTACGCTGAACATTTTGAGAATTTAAAAGTATTTTTTGAGTAATTTTTTATCTTCTTTTATGTCATTTTAATAGGTGGAAAGGTTTAAAAGTATATGTCAGTGCATTTCAAAAGTAATTCCGTAGAAAATATAGAGCGAAAACGTTGAGCTGCTCGATATCTTGTCTCTAATCCTGTTCTGATTTTCTACAACTATAATAATACTTCTAACTGTGCGACAAAAGCTATGAGGCATTTCTCGTAATTTTAAAAACGTACACAGTCTGATTTCAGTCTAAATCTGTCAAAAAACTTTTTAACAAAAAATTAAACCGCCGAAAAACTGAAAAGCATAAAATAATACTTAAACCTTAAAATTATGAGTCGGCGCTTTGAGTGATCCTTGTTCATTGATTTTTCAGCGCCGACTCAAAATTTTAAGGTTTAAGTATTATTTTATGCTTTTCAGTTTTTCGGCGGTTTAATTTTTTGTTAAAAAGTTTTTATTTTATATTTTTTTGTGGCTTTAATGTACTAATAATACTTGGCAAGATATACCCTATCCAACACAAAAAGAATTATCAAAATCGGACTACTCTGTATAAAGTTATGCGTGTTTATACATTACAATCAGTGAGTGAACAATCAATCATCCCCTGTTTTCCGACCCTTAGGGTTCGATTTTGTTTTCCAAATGGATATGGGACCACCTTGGGAGTATACCCTTTCCAATAGAAGAAGAATTGTCACAATCGGACCACTATGTAAAAAGTTATGCGTGGTCATACATAAAAAAAAAAAAAAAAAATATACGCGTCGAATTGATAACCTCCTCCGTTTTTTTTCGTCGGTTGAAAAATACTTCGAATTACCATAGAGTTTGGACAAGTTTTTGAGATATGATTGTCGCCGAGATGAGACTGCTACTAGATTTTGGACGTGCCGTGTGGTGCCGGACGTAAAGAGTAGCGCCATCCTATTTCTTCCCGTGGGTGTCATAAGAGGCGACTATAGGACTCACTAGAGAATGGACAGCAGAGTTCTCTTTGCATTTTCACCATACAGCGATCGCCAACCCGCCTGCCAAGCATGGCGATTATGGCAAACCCCCCAAATTGGGAGTGGCCTATGTCCAGCAGTGGACGTCTTATGGCTGAAATGACTATGATAATTATGAGAATAGGCCTTCTGTTTTACGTATGTGTAGCGCCTTAAGCACGCGTTAAGTCATGACACTTGTTTGAAACATGACAGCTGGTGACGTCGCCGCCGATGTCGAGTGACGTCACCTTCCATCCCCTTCATTTGTCTGTAAAGGTCGCCAGTCGAATTACGAAGCCGCGTCTAGTATAGAGGTGAAACAGACGCACTCACTCGTAGCTTTGATTATATACCTGTCTAGATGACACATTGGCCGTACCGAACGGCTCAAAAAAAGTCTACTAAATTTGGTAGACTCGCTTCTCACCAACGTCAGTGTCATTTGAATCACATAGGGGGAATGTGCTCACGAAAAATTATTAATTACGCTGGTGTGTGCTGTCAAACTGTGTCGCATTTATGTGGGAAAGCTAAATAATAATACCAAGATCAGATTTCATCGCTAAGTTTTGTTATTTTACCACATTTTCTTAAAGAAAACATGAATTTTTAATTCAATACTTCGTAGGTTACTTTGATTAGCCGGTGTTGCTAGTTTATTACTAGGGAGATTTGGCGAAAATATGGGAGACATATAACAAATATCATTACAACTTATGATTGTCTGCCGTGACCGAAATTCGATCATGAGAATAATAAATTACTATTTAAAACAGACGGTATTTATTTGATCTGAAAATGATAAAGTACGTACATAAAATAAATGAAATCCATGACGTCATGCACTAAATAGTATTGTTGTTAGTTCTTTCTAATATTTTGGGTTTTAGATTTTCTACGGATTCCATACAAGCAAATTGCTGGAGGGATATTATATTATTTAAATAAAACACTAATCTAAAAAATGATTATTTTATTTAACCTAATTTTTAAAAATTGATCTTATTAAATGATGGAAGAAAGGTAAGTTAATAATTTGGGGCTGGCATCTCTAAACACGCACAATTTGACAGTTTGATTACAATAAGTACGCGAGCGCTACTCACACATAATCGTGAAACTGGGGACAGTTTTTGTGCATCGTTTGTTTGCATTACTCTATCTAGACAGGTATATAATCAAAGACTCGTAGATATTTAAGTAGGTGTCTGCCATGTCATTGTTATTTGGAATTCAATAAAGGCGTATGTCTTCTGACATTGAGTATTTATTCCAGACGTGTGTTTTGTTTTGTTAATTAAAATCTTTGATTATTAATTTGTTTAAATGTTTATTTATGTATGTAAGTAGATCATAGAAAACACTTTTACACGTCAATATTTTAACAACTAGGCGGTGTCGGCATTTCTTAGCCGTCTGTTAGAGCCCTGAGAAGTGCCGAAACAAACTCACGAGGTCATGGTCTCTTTTAAAGTTCAGACTGCTTAGTACTCACATTCACAGTCAGTTCTCTTTTGAATGTCATAAAAAAGTAATTGCTTGCTAGACAATCTCAGAAGTAAAGCGCCAGCCATTCTCACTGGCATGGAGCTCGTCTAGTTGATATCACCGTGAAGTTTGCAATGATTGCAATAAAGTTTGCGTGGCAGCAGGCCATCGTGAAGGGTTTCATTTGATTGTGCGCTGAACTACTTCTTGCTAGACTGAGGCACTCTCAATAGTGTGCAGGTTTGTTGAACTGCGATCGTATGTCTTTATCCACATAATTTAGGTCTAACATAACAAAAGTCATGAATATAGTAGAAGTTAATTATAGAGACGGGGAAATCAACGCCCTACAAAAAATCAACACAGTACACCTCTCTTTGATATGGAGTGGGCTGTAGTCCACCTAGTGGGCCCAATATTTCCAAGATTTTGGTTATAGTATCATCATCTGCCTAGCCTTTTCCCAACTATGTTGGCGTCGGCTTCCAGTCTAACCAGGTGCAGCTGAATACCAGTATTTTATATGGAGTGACTATCTATCTCTCTACAACCCAGTTACTGGGTAATACGATACCCCTTTTTGGTTTTAACATATTAGGGCTCATTTGCTCACGATGTTTTTCTTATCCGATTTGTAAGCAGTAGGGATGATATTATTACCAGTAAGTGAAGTGTCTGCATGGCGTCGAATCCACGACTAAAACGTAAGTTCTCTACGACTAGGCTATCCCAGCTTTTAACTGCACTGAAAAGCACGTAATCCGTCTGAAGTAGTTATATTCCAGCAACTAAGTACGTAGCTAATAAGTTTATTAATATTTATGTTTCATGCATAACTTTAAAATAGAAATATCCTTTTTTACAGAACTAAAACTATGTAACTGTAGCTGTAGAGTGTCTAAGGTTAAAAAAACATAACTTCAAAACTTAAACCCGGCTACTGAAAAAACACGCTCTAAAAAGTATGAAATGGAAAATATTGTCATCTGAAAGCCGTGGTCGTATGCCACTTAGCTCTAAAGCTTATGATACCTTACTACTGTTGGAATGTTTGGTATTTAATATTTTCTTATTACACTTTTGAAGTATTGCCAATTTTATTGCTGCCAGGATCGCGAGATCTGTTCATTTGATGATTTTGACCCACAAAAAAATAAAAAAATATTAGGATAAAAATTATTATTATAAAATATAGTTAGGGCACATTACTCGCAGAACAGATGGCCGATGGGGCTGAAAGGTTCTAGAGTGGCAACCGCGTACTGGAAGACGTAGAGTTGAAAGGCCTCCCACAAGGTGAACCAATGACCTTGTGAAGGCCGGAGGAATCCACTGGATGCGGGAAGCACAAAAACGGTCGAAGTGCCGGAGCTTGGGGGAGATCTATGTACAGAACGTGAACGTCTTTCGGCCGAAATAATGATGATACTTTTGTAGCGTGATTTTCATTAGTCGGGTTTTTTTATGAACTTACTTTTTATTTAAATTATTTTGGGGTTCACTTACAATTTTTAAATGTTTTTGAGTTGAGTTAATTAAGCCCTTTCATTTCCATTACTTTATCTCATTTAGAGGGCACCGTATTAAATTTAGTGTTACGTCATGCAGCCTATAATAACAAGCGGTCGCTCAAAACGCTTCTAACGATACCTCATTAGCCAAAATTTAGAAGTTATGAGGGTACATATGAACACTCACGTACCGATCAAAATCGAAACCCTCCTTTTACTTCGCCGTAATCGGGTGACAAAATAATATCTCATTTTTGCTACCTGAGTTTTGATATTTTAGGACTAAAGGTACCACTCAATCTATAAAAGGAATGAATTTAGCATTGTTACGGATTCCGCGCGAAAGTATATATCTCACGTGACCTTACCGTCTGATTGCCACGAAATTTACGTAGGATTCAGTAAAATTGAGTTTTTTGTGAGGTATCTCAATACACATATGTGTGACTTACATTCCAGTTATATTGTCACATTAAAATGTACGAACCAACAGCTAAAATTAACTTTCACAACTCCATTTCGCTCTCAGCATTTTATCGCTTGCCATTTTTCAGTATTACACTTTTTAATTGCTTGTATATTTGACGACAATCGTTCCAAAGTTTGTCAGTACGCGTGCAACCAGATAGCGAGTGGAGTCACATCTCAATCTCTTCCTCGTCGGACTTACAACTTGGCTGTGTCTTGCTCGCTAGTGCCCGAGACAAGTTTTCCCTAAAAGCTTTCTTTGGAGGTACAGATGTTGTTTTAAACTCCGTGAACTGTGTTTTTCCAATTTTCGGTTCACTTTGTTAACGTGGAAATTAGTATCTAGTTTATTAATTTATTTATATAATACTTTACGCAAAAAAAAACCATCAACCACAACCAACAACCATCAACCAACTATACTGAAGACATTGTTTGGTTGAACTCAGGAACTGCTTCGAATTGAAAAAAAAATTGTCTTGGAAAGGCCATTTATCAAGGACGGCTATAGACTATATTATATGGCTTATGTTTAACTTACCACCAGATAAAGTAACATATAACAGACAAAAATAGTAAATGATCACCAAAATTAAACCAGCATTATAATGTAAAATTATAACCAAAGTTTTAACATCTTGCTAGCCTATTTAACCAAACTTACTACAAAAAAATCAGTTTAATCAGTTTTAAGTTAAGCAAAAAATAGTTAATGAACACCAAGTTATTAAGAGTACTACGTGAGCTCGACAAATGAATGTGCGAATAACACTTGTGCGACAAAACTGTACTGCGACTCACCATAGTTCGAAAGCACGTTTGTGCGACACACTCTAGCTCACATAGTACACTAGGTAAGGTTAGGTTAAAACTGTGACCTCCTACGCTAGAAACGACTAGATTCACTGTATTGCACAAGCGTGCACTCGAACTATGGTGAGTCGCAGTACAGTTTTGTCACACAAGTGTTATACGCACATCCATTTGTCGAGCTCACGTAGTACACCAAATTATTATGATTTGGTGATCATTTACTACATTTGGTGTTCGAATACAATTTGAAGTACAGTCGTGACTAAAATAGCTAGTACTATTGTAATTTTAGACTTTATTTTTCTGATGTCAAGTATATGTTTTTTGTAAAAAGCATTTTATGGAGGTCATTATATTTAACCTCATATTATATTACGCTAGGACCCTTAAAAGCCGAGCAAAAAGAAAGAAACTCACGAATACGAAGACTCGCACTAGCAGGCACTTCGATGTGACGGGGCAGGGCGGTGGAGCAAAAATTCGACGCGACGACGCGGTCAAAGTCGCCGGTAGAAGCTTGTAGTTATAAAAAAGTCAAGTAATTTCTTGCACCAGTCAGCAATCCAGCCCGTCCCTAGCTGTCGTCTACAAGCGATGCAGTTCGCTGTAGTTCTAAGTTGTTAAGGGCCCACCTTCAAAGTGAATGATAGTAGGATGGGCGTGGTTTATGACGGGTCAACCTAAAGTGGCCGGCCGCCACAAACTTATATCTGAACCGTTTATAGAGAATAGGAAAACCAGCGGCCAAAAGTTGAACTAATGACAGAACATGTCTCGAAATAAAAAACCGTTACTAATTTAGCATAGCCTTGCTGTAAGCACTATTCCTGTCACTGTTGCACATCTGTCAAACTACAATAGCAAGGTAGAGACGGAAACATCTTAGAAAAAAGTACGTGAAAGTAGCATAAATTTAGTCGGTCTATGAAATTTTTGCACATAGCGTGCTATGGAGTAGACAAATAATACAAATATTTAATTATAAGCAATAAAACTATCTTACAGCAATAAATTATCTTCTTTATCTATACGTAATATTATAAATGCGAAACTAACTCTGTCTGTCTGTCACGCTTTCACGACTAAACCTTATTCGTTACCCATTAACCCTATTAATTCCGCGACTTCACCTACGTCCGCGTAACGTAAGATTTACGCAGACGAAGTCGCGGGAAAAAGCTAGCTAATATTTATGTACCGATGTTGGGTAATACGAGATTGTTAAACTCAAAATAATTAAAAATATATAATAAAAAATTTAAGTATTTATATTACTAGTCATCGCCCATTGGTCGAAATTCGACCGTGCTTCATTTGAATAGAAATACATTATTAAGTGAAAAAAAATATATAATAATAAATATAAAGGAGGTAATAATAATAAGTATATAAGGTACTAAGGAGCTGCTCCTCATTGATATGACCATAAGCCAACAAGTTCGTCGTTCCCGAAAGGATCTGTCGACATGTTGGATAGACTATAAGAAGGCCTATGACTCGGTGCCACATACATGGCTCATGAGGGTGCTGGAGTTGTATAAAGTCGATGCATCTCTTCGCACCTTCCTGATTTCATGTATGAGGCAGTGGACGACGGTCCTTCGCTATCCAGGATGTTGAAATATCCAAGGGAACAGCGAACTGATAAGGATCGAGCGAGGCATATTTCAGGGTGATAGTTTGAGTCCGCTTTGCTTCTGCTTAGCCCTGAATCCTCTAAGCACACTGCTGGAGGATTCACGCATAGGCTATCGGATGAGGAGAGGTGATCAGGTTATATCCCACCTCCTTTACATGGATGATTTTAAAACTCTTTGCCCCTAACAATTTTCAACTGATGGAGCTACTGAAAGTAGTTGAAACCTTCAGTAGCGCCATCAGAATGGAATTTGGTGTGGACAAATGTGCGGTCATGCATGTAAAGCGAGGGGAGATTGTGGAATCCGTGGGAACCCAACTCTCGGATTCCATAAACCTCCGAGCCCTCTCCGCAGCCAAAACCTATAAGTATTTGGGTATGCCGGAAGCGTTGGGCATCAATGTTACTGACATGAAGCAATCGTTGAAGGAGCGCTTCTTTGGCCACCTGAAGAAAGTTTTTAATAGTCTTCTATCAAGTGGAAACAAGGTGCGCGCCTTCAACGGTTGGGTCATGCCGGTTTTGATGTACTCTGTCGACATACTCAAATGGACTCAAACCGAACTCAACGCCCTGGACAGGAGGGTCCGTACGCTGTTGACTGCATATCGAATGCATCACCCACGGTCATCGGTAATGAGACTGTATATCCCGCGAAAGTGTGGATGTCGAGGTTTTTTAAACGCTGTGGAGAGCCACAATCGCGAGATATGCAGCCTCAGGGAATATTTCCTAGAAACCGACGTGGGGATGCATCGAGATGTGGTCGCGGTTGACAAGGGCCTCACCTCGCTCTCCATGGCTAACGAGAACTGGCGTAAACCTGTAATACTCGACACTAATGACCGCATGAAGGTATGGCAGAGTAAGGAGCTCCACGGACGCTATTTCCGGGCCTTACATGGATCCGATGTAGATCTACTAGCGTCCGTAGCCTGGCTGCGTTTCAGTCACCTCTTTGGGGAAACCGAAGGTTTTGTCTGTGCAATTATGGACGATGTTATGATGACGAACAACTACCGGAGATTTATTGTGAAAGATGGCACGGTTGACATCTGTCGGGTATGCCACCGTGCAGGAGAATCAATTAGACACATAATTTCTGGGTGTTCTCGACTAGCTAACGAAGAATACTTGCATAGGCACAACCTAGTAGCTAGGATTATCCACCAGCAACTTGCTCTGAAATACAGTCTTGTGGAATCAGAGGTGCCGTACTACAGGTATGTGCCCGACCCAGTTCTCGAAAATAGAAATATCACATTGTACTGGGATCGATCCATCATCACTGACTGGACTATTGTTGCAAATAAGCCTGATATAGTGGTGGTGGATCGAGTAGAGCGGCGCACAATGATTGTTAACATAACGGTCCCACATGACGAGAACCTCGTGAAAGCTGAGAAAGATAAACAGATCAAGTATCTTGACTTAGCTCGCGAGGTTGTCGACATGTGGGATGTGGATTCAGCGATCATTGTGCCGATAGTCAACGGCTTGATAGCCAAGAGCCTCGACCAACATCTAAGGAGGCTCTCGTTAGGCAGCTGGATCAAGGGCTTGATTCAGAAAGCGGTACTTCTGGATACGGCTCGTATTGTCAGGAGGTTCCTCTCTCTGGAGCCCTGACCGCCGGTAGCCTGGACTACTATTTTTTATATTTTTAAATGTTTTTATAATTTTTGTTATTTTAATATAATTTATATGTTTGTACAATGAAATAAAAGAATATAAAAAATAATATGGTATTAATATTGAAAATAATGAAAATAATGTATTTTTACGCATAATTAAAAAAAAAATAGCATTCGTCACTTCTTCTCTGTATAAACTATATGTGTGCGAAATTTCATACTCCTCCGTCCACCCAATTTTCGTAAAAAGGGTTCCAAAATTTTCGCTTCGCGTAATAATATATAGATTTAGAACATGAAATTAAAAATAACGAATTAATCTTCTAGAGGTCTATAAATAAAATATATGATGGTGTTTAAGAGATTAATAAACTTCAATTTCGTTTCACCGATTACTATACATTTATTTGGTAAATGAGAATTACAATATTTTACATAGACTTCGTCCATTACGTAATACTAGTTATGAGTATTTTTTTCACCTTATTTTACAAGTCATTTATATTTCCTTCAAGGTCAATTTCGTATGGCAATGTGTATGATAAATGTCTAAATTACTTGACTTATACATACATATTTTAGTAATTACGTGTGACTGCGTTTAGAAAACCAAAACTGATATTATTGCCGATATTTTGTAACTATGTCTAGATTATACCTTTTTATTTGGGTGTTTTACCCGAGTGCAGAGGGCAATGTGTTTATCAGCCTATTAACTCGTATGTATATTTGTTCTTTTATTAATTTTATTTTTCATTACAGTTATTTTGGGGTTAGGGGTAATTCAGAGATGGAGTACACAAATAATTTGCTATACAGTCTTCATAAGATTATAGAAGTACGTTTAGTGTTATTCAAAACAGAGTAAAACACCATTGTTTTGATCATCCATAAAATCTTGTAGGAATGAAAAATTATAAATAGCCAATATGTTTTCAGAAAGCACTCTTGTAGACCTTTGATTAGATATCAATTAGATATCGAGAAGCAGTGGTGGCTCAGTGGCAACGGCTACTACTTACAAGTTCGAACCCGAGCAGACGTTTTACTCTGTGTAAATCATTTCAATACCACTGCTCTCAAAACTGTGAAGGAAAACATCGTGAGTAAACCGGCATGTCTTACAACCAAAAAATCGAAGACATGTGACATCTACCAACCCGCACTGGGCCCTCGTGGTGGATTATGTCCCACTCTCTCTCACCGAGAGGAGGCCTGTGTCCCAGCAGTGGGAACGTTATAGGCTGCTGATGATTAGGTATCAAACACGGTACATATAGGGTTCGAAACAGCTAGGCCCGGCTTCAGGGCACGTGCCTGACAAGAATGGCTTCGTAAAGGTAGAGAGGAAGAACAGGAAGAAGCTTCGTAGTCGGAACCAGTGTGGGACCGCGCTAGCAGGACTCAATATGCTGCTGCGTCCAGCTACACTAACGACGCAGGTCTATGTGTCCCGTCTACATTACACCACGAAGGTTGAGGAGATCGTGGAGTTTGTACGTGTTAAGTCCAACTGGACCTTGAGGGTCGAGAAGTTGGAACCGTGCCACAACACGAACTTCAAGTCATTCGTGGTCCAAGTTCCAACTCATCAAATCGAGACCTTCCTCAAGGAAGAGTTTTGGCCGAAGGGTGTCGTGTATCGGCGATTCCACGGAAGGCTACGCGATACTACGCAGCGCAACACGTCGCCGTCACTTCGTGTACAATAGTTATGTTTACGTGGTTTTTTTGTATGTATGATACTCTGTATGGTATTATGATTTGGGTCTTTGTAGCTCGAAATAAACTGATTTGATTGATTGATTGATACATGAAATTAAAATTTATATTTTCAATAAAACTTCACATCTGCTATAAATGATTTTATTTCTGTAAGTAGGTTTGTACAAACTTTTTTACATGCCAATGATATTTTTTTAAATTAGTTCGGCGTTTGACACAGACTGTTTAAATCATTACCCTTCTTTGGGCTGCTGTCAAGTAAAACCTCACCTTCTTTACAATTCTAATGCTACTCCATTCATTCGTTGTACTCTTGCATTTGAAGTGACAGTACTTGACATATAGATATATTGTTGACATACTTCAAACCTAAAAACAAATTAAATATTTTATTTTATTTGTATATGAATGATTATTATAAGCTTTTGGGATAAAACAGACGTTCTTCTCTAGAAAATAAGGTGTTTACTCAATATTACTTTACAAAAGGAGACAAGATTGTTGCTGTAATGCTTTAGTGAAGGTGGTGAATTCGATTCACTGTTATGATCATCTTATTGGTATTTCATTCTTGCAAAATGAATAAATTAATTGCCCTGTGCAGGCACTTCTAACCTTGAAGGTACTGTTCAGTTTTGGTTTATGGTTCTTCCCATTTTCATACATAATTTATGTCGTCTCTAAATGGTAATAGAAAAAGAATTTTATATTGTTCACAGTCACAAAAAAAGACAAATATACAGTCGAAATACAAAGTTATTTGGAAAGCCAACACTTATTATATTAAATGATTACAGCAAAATGCTTAACTACTACCTTTTTCTGTGATCACAAATATTTCAAAAACGTAATTTTGATCGCACCGATTTGTAAAAAAGTGACATAGGTTCGACGTCGATGAGCCCTACTGGGCGACTGATTTATGAACGAACGAGAGTGATGACACTACTTATGATAGGCAAAAGAAGAGATGGCGATAATGTGTGTGCTCTTGGAATAAAATAACGTATGTGCCAAAACGAATCGCCGTTTTTTATGAATGAAAAGTATTATTAAAACGAAAACTGTTTTACAAAAACTTAGATACAATTATAATCAATGTTTTAAAGTAAACTATGTTTAATAATTCATACGCATCGCGCCTTGAGGCTAAAAAAATCATAATCATAGATTGAACTTTGCGATTTTTTTGTATCGAGAAAATTTCATCGTATCGTGTTTTCCTTTTACAGGATACTAGATCATATAGTCAAAAAACATACACTAAAAGATTAAGTACGGATGCCATACGGTAAGAAAGGTACGCTAAAAAGAAAAAGCACGTTTATCTCGCTACGTCACCTTAAGCCCTGGCTGGAGATCTTAATGTATTAAGGTAGCCACGGGCAAGTCCAGTTAAGCAGCTGACAACCTCATCGGTGCGAGACATCATGCCAAAAAAAAAAACACTTGTCTCTAACAAAACTTGACTCTTTGACGGACCCATCCACTATCCAACGATACTCCGGACCATGGGGTAGATGAGAAAAAAAAACCTCCTCTGAATAGATTTTTTTCTCACGATTTTCACCACTTGTTGGCGTGATCAATGCCAAATTACAGCTTTTTAGTAAAAAGATTCTTTGAGCTAAGCTGCGTACAGACGGACGGACATGACGGAACTATGGTTCTTTGTTGACTTCGGAACCTTGAAAAGTATTTCACGTGGGAATTGAGTCAGGACAGCCAAACATGATTAGCCCTTGATTTAAATCAAAGTGCTATAATGAACTGCGGGCAGAGTATTGTGATTGGACGTAAAGAACGCGGACAACTCATCGCAATTTCAATAAATGCTGTTGTTTCGAAGCGATAAAGTTCAATGCGAAATGCAAAATCACCTCAGTTTGCGGCGAGAGAACTTTCTGATATGAAATAAAGTAAATAGACTCGGGAATACAAGTAGGTCGGTAGTAGGTCGTACCTTCGAGTCCATATAAGTGCTTCACTTTGTGCAAATTATTTGATCACCACTGCTCTCAAAACGGTGAAGGAAAACATCGTAAGGAAACCGGCATATACAAGATTTGTGACATCTACCAACCCGCACTGGGCCCGTATGGTGGAATAACATAATTCATGATAAATGATAAAAAATTACAATCTAGAAATAGACACCCATATTTATCTCTTTTAAATTGTCAAAAAGTCGATCCGTTAGTCTGAAAGTTGAATTAGCCCATTCCCAACCGAAGGCCACCGCCACTACGCGTCACGCAGACACGCAAATCCTGCGTTGGGCAAGTAGAGTTCACCGCGCAACTAGCATATATCTGCCCCGACATAAATCGTCGGGCAACTGCCCACCACACGCGACACCCATCTGGCCGGGAAGAACCTCCCTTTCCTATGGAGGTTGAGTCAACTTTACACGTTCCTTATTCCTCCGAATCTCTATGGAGAAGAACGTGCGAGAAACTCCAACATGCAGGAAGCACAAAACCTGTCGAAGTGGCGTACCTCGGGAGAGGCCTTTGGCAGGCTCGCGTGAGCCCGTGATGGGCACTGTATGACAGCTGGGCATCACAGCCACGTTGTCCAGCGCCATTAACAGACCACCAGGGCTAATTATATCGAATCACGAACAGGCTTCATTTATTATTCATTTGAACAACAGATTGCTAACCGCAGTATTTTGTAATTATTCGAGCTCGGAGCTCAGGAGGTAGAGTGGTCATTAAGTACGTGTGGTTCGTAGATTAGCGATTAAAATTAGATTAAGTAATATTGCTAGGTTCATAATTGTTACTACATATTTATTTTCAGCCCGCGACACACAAAGAAAGTACATTTATTTATTTTTATTTTCTTTCTTTTCTGACGCTCTCTCTTCCGCTATATGTATCTGTGTGTGTTTGACAATCCACACGGGTATCCACAATAATTGCTCCTGTGTTGAGTCATCTTGTCAATATGTGCATATGCCATGGTTACTTTCCAGAAGAATTAAAAATAACAATTATAAAACCTCTCTTTAAGAAAGACAATAGAGAAGATATGTCCTGCTACAGACCTATAGCATTAGTACCGATTTTTTCGAAAATATTTGAGAAAGCAATTTGTAATCAACTAACTTCATACTTTGAAAAACATTGCCTATTCGTGGATAACCAGAAAGGTTTTAGGAAAAACAAATCTATTGACATGGCCATCTACGATTTCCTACATATGGTTAGCAGCAGAGTGGATAGGAGACTACCAACTCTGGCGCTTTATATGGACATGTCAAAAGCTTTTGATCGCGTAGACCATAAAATATTGATAAGTAAACTGAATGCATACGGAATAAGAGGAAATGTATCAAATTTAATAGAATCTTATCTTTGTAATAGGCAACAAATAACTACTGTTTGTAGGATTTCTAAAAAAACCCAACTTACATATAAATCTAGCCAGAGAACAGTAAAATATGGAGTACCACAAGGTAGTGTACTTGGGCCGCCCTTGTTTATTGTTTATATTAATGACTTCCCGACAGCATCATTGTATCCTATGACTATGTTTGCAGATGACAGCACCTTACTTTTTGATAGTGACGACGTAAGTACATTAGAGGCTGAGATAAATTCTACCTTACTTTCAGTTGTGGATTGGTTGCAAAATAATAATTTGATTATAAATCTTGATAAAACAGTTTTAATGAATTTTCAACAAAGAGTAAATTATAACCTGGACTTAAATATTAAATACAAGGACAAAATTATTAATGAAACCAATGTGACTAAATTTCTTGGACTAAACATTGAAAACACTTTAAAATGGAATTCACATATTGATAAAGTATGCAGTAAGCTAAACCAACACTCCTATGCTTTGCACATGTTAAATAAAACGGCTAACCGAGCCACAGTCTTGACGGCGTATCATGGTCTAGTAGCCTCAACATTGAGATATGGGATTATATTTTGGGGCAATGCCACGGGTAAAGATATAGTATTTAAGTGCCAAAAAAGGTGCATAAGAGCTATATGTAATTTGAAGATAACAGACAGCTGCAAACCCTTTTTTAAAAACATGAAAATATTAACAATGCCGTCATTGTATATCTATGAAACGTGTATGTTCGTCAGAAACAATTTGCATAAATTTGCTCGAGTAGCAAGTCAGCGTCGTTGTGATCGCCTACAAACAGTTGGATCTTGTACTGCACTATACAGAAACAGTATTTTTGTGATGGCTCCAAAGATCTATAATAAATTACCAAAATGTTTAAGGAGTGAAGATAGTGTCAGCAAATTCAAAAGTCAATTGTATTTATTCCTAATAGATAAGACCTATTACTCTAACGAAGAATTTTTAAATGATAAAATATGACACTACCAGTTCAGAGAATGATTACCAGTCCTTTAATATAATTTACCATTGACATGCATGCAAAAGATAAATCTTATTTGTTTAATTATGTACTAATAATACATTTAATTGACATTATTTTAATATGACATTACTAGCCCTTTTATAAACTTTACTATTGACATGCATGAAAAAATAAACTATAATTGATTAATTATCTATTCAAATACGCAAAATTGACATTATTAACACGAACGTGACATTGCATTATATAAATTCAGATTGATTACTACAAACTTAATATATTTGTACACCAATTTTTATTGGTAGGGCATAGAGCTCGACTAGAATGTATACATAAGACCTTTATTACCTGTGTTCACAAATAAAGAATGATTGATTGATTGATTGATTGATTGACAATGTAGCTCTTTAACGGTTCACCCGTTGATTAAAATATTACCTACAATTTGTTATTAAACTTAAAGGCCTAGTACGTATATCTTGTAAATTTTTAGAGACTGGTTTTGATCGGGGGATTTTTAAACTTAACTTTTATTGTTGTTAGATGTTGATTATTACACCTTGTCTGGATAGGGGAAAGGACAAACTCCACAGAAGATTATTGTGGTTCCAGATGAAATGCGAACAAAACTAAACAAATCCTATAACTACTATTATATATAAGGTGTATCTATTCATACACGAAATATTTTAAGAGGTACACCTGTAGGTGGTAAAGAAGCTATAGCAAAGAAAAAAAAATCTAAGGGTTTTTTTTAAATTTAATATTTGTAAATTATTTGACGCACATAAGAAGTACTGGCTCCTTCTTATTTTTTACGGCCCGAGAAACCGTGGCCATGCTCGTGCCGTCCGGTCGTCGCCCTCGCAGCGTCAGGCGGGCCATTCATAGAATTTGGAGTAAAGGTTTTATGCAAAACGTCTCAAGTAGTTTTAAAATTATAATAATTTTATTACGAAAATTCAAAAACACTTAGATAAAAAAAATATTTTTGCTTCTATAGCTTCTTTACCACCTACAGGTGTACCTCTTAAAAAATTTCGTGTATGAATAGATACACCTTATATACTACTTATTTCTAATGGATATTTGAACAAGCAACAAAAGAATATGTCATCATCTGCTAAGCCTTTTCCAAACTATGTTAGGATCAGCATCCGGTCTATTCGGGTGCAGCTAAGATCTAGAATTGTACATGGAGCGACTGCTAGTCTGATCTGCACAACCCAGTTACTGGTTAAAACAAACCCACTTGCTAAGACTGGTTGTCAGAATTTCGGGCTTCTGACGACCCGTAACGATTAACAAAAATATATGAACAACAGCCGGGACCAAGGTTTAGCATGCTTTCCGACGCATGAAGGGGTCTTGGTATGTTTAGATGGTCACACATCTTTGAGCCAACCGCGGCCAGCGTAGCTTACCCTGATCGATCGACCCATGATATGAAGTATTAATTACTTAGTCTTTGCATTTTAGAGAAGAATAATGTGTACACTAATAACGATTGTAGATGATTGCGTATGCCTGCATAAAAAAATGTTCAAAACATTGGCCCTATTTGGTTTACCGTTCAATTCCATTTCAGTGTTAGGTATACAGGAAAATAGAAAAACGAATCTACGTTCAATTTTAAAATGGAGGCTTTGGGACCGCATCCTGTGATGGAAATGAATAGTAAAACTTTATATTTTGTGGTTTACGTAACGAAAATCATGTAGGACCTACCACGAAGTAGGGAAGCATGTACAACCTAAATAAAATCCTTGCGATAAGAATTCATCATCATCATCATTTCAGCCGACAGACGTCTACTACTTAACTGGGCATAAGCTTTCAAGAGGGGTTTGTCATAATCGCCACGCTTGGCAGGCGGGGCAGCGATCGCAGCTTAGTGGTAGAATGCATAGAGAACGCTGTTGCCCATCCTCTAGTAATTTCCTTAGTCGACTTTTGCGACACTCACGGGATGAAATTGGATGGTGCTATTCTTTACATCTGGCACCACACAGAGTAGATACGAATATTATAAACATAGTAAAAATAATATTTCTTAGAGGTGCATCGAGGGATTCGCGGAATTTTTGCATTCGTTTAAACCCTTGTTGCATCGTTATTAGCTAAACTTTAGTTATTCAATCGATTTAAAAGATATTAAAGGACACACTCTATAAATCCAAATTTTTAGAACCAAAATTACTTGTATTCATCTCGACTGAAAGAAACTTCGAGGTAATCACTAAAAAACGAAATAAAACCCTTGAGTACGGCGTAACTACATTATGAAAAATCAACAATAAGAAAACTACATGTTTCCATAAGGTATACATTTCAAAAATGCATTTTTTTTGCGTTATCAGGAGTGGACCATAATGTATCTCGCGGGCCCAGTGCGGGTTACAGGATATCACATGTCTTTGAATTTTTGGTTCTAGATCATGACGGTTCCTGTCGTTGTTTTCTGGCAACGTTTTGAGAGCAGTGGTGATGAATTTATTTACACTAAGTAACGTGCCTGCTTGGGTTTGAACCCACCAGCTACAACTCGTACCTATTCCAGCCAGTTCTGAAGAAACAGAATTGAAGCGTGGGGACTGCGTGGGGGTTGCACGCAGCCCCCACGCTTCAATTAGCACTAGACATTTGATGTGCCCTTAATCCATTGGATTTTAGATTTCATAACGATATGAAACAAATCTTCTTGAATACCTAGACAAGAAGCCCCAAATACGTAAAAAAACTTTCATGTTCAGTTACATACAACGATGCTGGTCAGCTCCTGTATAGACGGTGTGACCGGGTTTTTAAAACAAATTTGGTTCTGCTAGCCATCAGAGAGAACGCGAAAGGAGACAAAAGTAGTCTGGTTCGCTGTCGCCGCAGACGATGAAGAAGACCATATTTATAAGACTACTAGCTGACCGTACAGACGTTGTCCTGTTTCCTAGAATTCGATAGCAGCGCCACCTACCGGGTCCAATAGTGAATCTAAATCATCCAGGGTGTCACCCAAACGCATACAAAAAAATTCATTCAAATCGGTTTAGCCGTTTAGGAGTTCAGTTACATATACACGTACAGTAGAATCCATACTAATCTATATTTATACATATAATAAAACAGTAAAAAAACTGTGTCTGTACATTGAATATATTTAAAAACTAATAATTGAGGGGGGTTTAGAAACAGTAATAGAGCACGAAACCAAAAAAAAATGTGTCTGTTTGTTTGTACACGCTAATCTTCGGAACTACTGGACGGATTGGAATGTTTTTTTTGTTGTATAGGTATTAAGTCTAGGCAACATATAGGCTATAATGTATCTTGGAAACTTGAACACCTGATGCAGAACCGCAACAGACCAGCTAAACTATAAGAGATACAAAAATGGTACCATAGCAAAAATTGTTTCACGTGATGAGCATTTTCTGCTAAAAGAATAAATTTGAATATCTAGAACACCTGATGTGGAACTCCAACAGCCCAGCTACACTAAAACATATATAGAAATGACGTGTTAGCAAGAGTTGTTCAATCTGATGAGCACTCTCTGTTGTCGTATAAAATTTGAAGATCTGAAACAGCTGTGTGGAACTCCAAGAGCCCAGCTACACTATAACAAATATAGGAATGACGTCTTAGCAAAAGTTGTTCAACCTGATGAGCACTCTCTGTTGTCGTATAAAATTTGAATATCTGGAACAGCTGATGTGGAACTCCAAGAGCCCAGCTACACTATAACATATAAAGTATTAACGTCTTAGCAAGAGTTATTCAGCCTGATCAGCACTCTCTGTTACCATATAAAATTTGAAGATCTGGAACAGCTGATGTGGAACTCCAACAGCCCAGCTACACTATAACATATATAGGAATGACGTCTTAGCAAGAGTTGTTCAGCTTGATGAGCACTCTCGGTTGTCGTATAAAATTTGAAGATCTGGAACAGCTGATGTGGAACTCTAAGAGCCCAGCTACACTATTACATATATAGGAATGACGTCTTAGCAAGAGTTGTTCAGCCTAATGAGCACTCTCTGTTGACGTATAAAGATTGTAGATCTGGAACACCTGATGTAGAAATCAAAGCTATCACTAATTTCACTGTATAATTATAAAATAACATAAGCTGGGAGTACCTCCACGCGGTGAAGGCGGTAACAGTTTAGGACTGATTTTTGATGAAAATTCTATGAATCATTGAAAATTTGACTCTACTGGCTAAAACTCCCATTTATTATTTTATTTTATCGAAGAAATTTGCCTTCGGGCTTATGTTATTTGAGTGTTTAATTTCCATTTATCTTCGTGACACGTTAGCCTAGCCGGTAACGCAGTGGAGCAGTCACTTAGATTTTAATTGATCAGGTATCCTCAGAATAAAACTATAACCGTGCCTAGAAAGAGGTCAAATCTTTTCCAACGTTCCAAAGGAGCTAAAAGATTAAGGATCATAAGATCCCAAGAATCTACCGAAGAGCGTCAGGATAGACTTGATGCTGTTCGAGAACATCAGGCTGCAACTCGCTCCGTAGAAACATCTTCGGATCGCGAAGGTCGCTTGCGTTCTCAGCATATTTATGCATCTACATCCAGGTCTCTAGAGACCAGTGAAGAATATGATGCGCGACTGTCTGCTGATCGTGAACATCATGCATTGTCTCGCGAGTCGGAGACGTTTACGAATAAAGAACTGCGCTTGAGTTCTCAGCGTATCTACACATCTGCTGCTAGGTCTCTAGGGACAAGTGTGGAACATGATGCGCGACTGTCCGCTGATCGTGAACGTCACGCATTGTCTCTTGAGTCGGAGACGTTCACTGATAGAGAATTACGCTTGAGTTCTCAGCGTATCTACGCATCTGCTGCTAGGTCTCTAGAGACAAGTGCGGAACATGATGCGCGACTGTCCGCTGATCGTGAACGTCACGCATTTTCTCGCGAGTCGGAGACGTTCACTGATAGAGAATTGCGCTTGAGTTCTCAGCGTATCTACGCATCTGCTGCTAGGTCTCTAGAGACAAGTGCGGAACATGATGCGCGACTGTTCGCTGATCGTGAACGTCACGCATTGTCTCGCGAGTCGGAGACGTTCACTGATAGAGAATTGCGCTTGAGAGACAAGACGTCTTAGCAAAAGTTGTTTAGTCTGATGGGCATTTCCTATTGACATACAAAAATGAAAGATCTGGAATGACTCCAATCGTCTCGCTCATCCCGTTGTTTTCCCGTCCACGGGCCTTAGAATTCTACATCAGACGTTTCAGATCTTCGATTTTGACGACCCCGTTGTCGCTGGCATAAGCAATAGGATCCGCGTACGAAGTCGCGGGCAGAAGCTAGTCCATACTAATATTATAAATGGTAAAGTGTGTGTGTCTGTTGGTCCGTCTTTCACGGCAAAACGGAACGACGAATTGACGTGATTTTTTAAGTGGAGATAGTTGAAGGGATGGAAAGTGACATAAGTTACTTTTTGTCTCTTTCTAACCCCCCACTTCCCTAAAATGGGGGGTGGAATGCGCTAATCTCAGGAACTACTGGTTCGAATTTAAAACTTATTTTTGAGTCGGGTTGCCTATTTATTGAGGAAAGCTGTAGGCTGTATAACATCACGCGACGATCAAAAGGAGTGGAGCACCAACAAAAAATTGACGAAAACTGGCACGCTGCGATGCTACGGCAAGGGTCAGGGGAGAAAATATTTGACGCGGACGAAGTCGCGGGCAAAAGCTAGTTATATATATATAAAGATATGTGTATGACAACCAACGAAAGCGGACTTCTACTACTCCAACGCAAAACTGTCCGTTTGCCAGAACTTAGAAAACAGTTCGTGACCGTTTTTAGTATTGTAATGTGATAATTATTCTGAATTGAAATACTCACTAATTTGCTGTATCATTCGATGTTATTGTTAACTGCTCTGTGGATTTTGTACCACCGAATCGAGGATGATGGCTCTATCGCTCAGTCATCGCTGACGTTTACACGTAGGAATACAAGATTATGAGAACAAAAAAAAAAAGAACACGTATGTATTTACTACACCTTTCAGCAGCCCGATTTGTCTTCTTAGTAAAATAAAGTGTACCTAATGGAGAAAGATCGAAGTTTAGTTTGCGACGGCGCGAACGTTCACGTAATGAAGCACAATTTATCAGAAACGAGTCACGTTCCAGCACAATGTAACGCATGATACGATTCAACTCATCGAGACGGTGTGGAATGCCTTTTCATCAAGGGAATTGACAAAGGCTATCGGCACAGGGCGCCATCGTATTGATGTCTGCAAGCAGAGAGGGATGGTAACTGGTGTCAACAAGTTTGAAGCTATAGACACCAGTTATATAAATACTGACAATGCTGATATTGAAACAATGGAATATGTAGAAGGAACATTGGTATGTTAGTATTTTGAATGGTACCTACATACATTGCAGACAGAAAGTTCGATATTCAAAAAGCTAAAGATAAAATACTTCTGTTGAACTGAAATAAGACATACATATATAACTAAATGATTTATAACTTATGCAGTGTTTTGATTTTTACTTTGAGAAATATCATATTATTTTCGTTATTGTGAATGACGACTTAGTGGGTCATATTTACATAATTGTTATTTTTTCCTCAGTTAAATTTAATGATAAACTTGGCAGCTTTAGTACTTTATACATCATACCAGAGCAATGGTAGTGTAGTAGTAAGCGCCGCGATTTATAACTTGTAGGTTCGATTACAAACAGGCGCTTTAATTTGTATAATACATTTCATCACCACTGCTTTCAAAATGGTGAAGGACAATATAGTGAAGAAACCATCAAGTCCTAACACCAAAAAATCGAAGACATATGACATCTACCAACCCGCAGTGGGCCCGCGTAGTGGATTACGGCCCAATCGCTCTTACCGAGAGGAGGCCTGTGTCCCAGCAGTGGTAAAATTATAGCATAATTATGTATACGACCTACCAAAATGCACTTGCTTTGGTATTGTTCATCGCTCACTATTATTAGTAGTCGATGGTATTGTTCTATAAATCCTTGAGTTTCGTATGTTCTGGGTAGAGCTGCACGATTCCTGACAAAGGCGTGAACTGACTGGACAGGTCCACTCAATCTTTGTGGTTTTTTCCTCAAATAAGCATTTCAGTCGGCAATCATGTAGATTGCCGACTGAAATGCTTATTGGTCTTCACATGAGCTGACCAAAATTATGTCTGGACTTTAAAAGAGACTGTGACCTCTGAGTTCGTTTCGGTCTTTTTTCTTGGAGTAGTCAGATAAGAAACGTTGACTTTTTAATAATTATATTGACGTGTAAAAGTGCTTGTACAAACCTACTTACACAAATAAAATAATTTCTCACTGATCATTTGTAGACTCTACAGTGACCTCAATGGTATTTATCTTTTCGAGCGCTGCGAAATTCTGAGTGGGCGTCCTTCATTGTTATATTTATCCCAAATATATTATTCTCTTTGAAAGCTATCGCGACTGATGCGGCGACCCAAGTGTTTCCCCCTTGTCTGTTGTTATTGTTGTTGTTGTGCCTTGTTCTGTTTTCTGTTCAACCAACTGTTGCTTGTTATTGTACGTTCTTGATGTTGGTTTAAAGAGGTTGTCTACAAAACATCGTGGCCGTGTCTTTGTAGAATAAAAACTAAGGATAGCTCGGAGTTTATATAAACAAAACCCGTGTTTATCTAAACTCCGAGCTATCCTTAGTTTAGAGAAAGCCTTTTGAGATCTAAGTTGTTTTGAATCACAAAGTATAAACAACTAAATGTATAACAATTCATCAAACACTTTAACCTTTAAGTCCCTGAGATACCACATTTGGTATAGACATAATGGTTTTTTAATTGTGTCTGTAATTACGGTAATTGACTGGTTTAAAAGCCACTAAATCCAAAGTTTGTTCCTATTTTAGCTATTTGCCGTAGCACGTGTTTTTACAAACTTATAGTTATTAAAATCATCAATACAACCCTCTAAGTTCATATACTTCTATTGAATAACCATTTTCAGCGAAATTTTGGAAAACTCTGTGGAAAATAATTCATAATCATATTTTAATCAACATCCGTGTTTTGCAATTTGTAGATAAATGTCAGGTGTCATATTAACTAACTCTTACCTGTAAATTGCAAAACAGAAAAAAAATCACGATCTGCCCTGGCGAAATGGGTAATATGGAAAATATCGAATCTATCAAATTGTTGCTTACTTTCATCATGGAAGGAAGGAGCGCAAACCAACATAGCCGAGTCATTTGAATAAGGTTACTGTTGTAAGTGGACCAATGACTGATCTCGTTTGCGTCGCTCTCTTGTTTGATTGGAGGACGAGTGGCAAGAGCTGAGCGGGCCGTTAAGAATAAAGATTTGAAATCAGACATTTAAAATTTTTGTTGGTATTGAACAGGTCGGTGTCTTAAATCATCCGTGTTTCCTATCCGACTACACTAAAAAGAAAAGCCAGACAAACTCAGAGGTCACAGTCTCTTTTAAAGTTTAGACATCATCTTGGCCAGATTAACTGAAGACCTTAGATTATCGGAAATGGTATTTTGAGGAATGAACTCAATGTGTCTGATTGAGTAGGCCTATTCAGTCAGTGCACACATTTGTCAGCAATCGTGCAGCTCAACTCAGAACTGAAGGAGCTCAACGCTCATTCGACGAAAATACCGAAGAAAGACATTTGGATAGCCCGCATAAAGTACTCAAACTGCCATAGTATCACAAAAATTAAATGAGAAGATAAAATGCTAGACTAAAAAATCGTCATAGTCGTCGTCGTCGTCGTAATAGTCTATTTGAGAAAGCCTAATGAAATGTTTCAAGCTTCTTATATTAACCGAAAACTTTCGACACTTACCACAGATCATGAAAAACGAATTACAAAACCGCTAGCCAACTAATTCTTGCACCAAACATAAAAGGATTTTAACAAGTTGAGCTAAGCTTATCAGCCGAATTATACCGGAATGGAAAAAGTTGCCAAGAAATATTGGACCGAACCCTTGCTTGGCGTTATTTACATTAAAATACAAAAATACGGGACTGCGGGATAATACTACCCTTCACTACCTCTCAGTGAAAAGAGGGAGGGGGAGGAATATTCTATTGGAAGGACATGTTATATTTTAATATTCATAGTTTTACATCATCATCTGGCAAGCCTTATCCCAACTATGTTGCGGTTAGCTTCCAGTCCAACTGAATGCTAAAGATGAACACCAGTTTTTACATGGAGTGAGATACCTGTATCCCAGCAGTGGGAACATAATAGGCTGATTATGTTGATCATCACACGGAGCGACTGCCTACCCGACGTCTACAAGCCAGTAACAGCTCGGATGTACGATACCTATTGACTTACCTACGGGTGTCGTATTACCTAACAACTGATTGATAGGCGACAGCCGGGACCAGTGGCTTTAAGTGCTTTCCGAGGCATATAGAAGTAAAGTAATAACGTTAGCCAGATTTTCTCCTATTATCTACTAAGACAAATACAATTATTTTTTTAACGCCATTGTATAAAATGCGAAACGTGTCAATTGCCCAATAAGACAAAACTAGTATAGAAAAAACAAAATTCCAAATGCGTCCGCACGCCTAAAGATGATTAAGAATTAATACAACCATAAAAGTTGTTTCATCGCAGTCTCTAATTACTCAACTTACATAATGTAACAAGAATCTAATTATAAACGAAATGGTAACAAAATTATCGATGATATTTCTGTCACAGGGCTCGAATTCTTATTGTCAAAGTTTGGGACGCCGCGCCACGTCCTCGTCGCGCGCTTTCCCTACGTCCTTGAGAATTTAATAAAAAAGGAATTAGTAACATTTAACTCGCATTGAGGGGTATCTCGGACATTTTGTAAAGATACACAACAACGTAGAACTAAGTTATAATGACTGTCGTGAAGTCTTGCGAACAGATATAAAACTGGGACTCGATATACCTATTATATATTAGAATAATATCTTAGGACAACCAAACACCGTTATCTAATCCCAGACTAGGCAGAGCCTGTACTATGGCAACCAGACAACTGATAAATATACTTATATGTTTCTAAATACATACATATTATAGATAAATTACACCCAGAGACAGAACAAATAATTGTGTTCATCACACAAAGATTTGTCCTGTGTGGGAATGCAACCCACGACGTCCGTCTTAGCTGTCAAGGTCACTAACCACTAGACTGACAGGCCAGTCAAAAGAATATTTGTAGGTAGGTATTATAAAGGTTGCATGCCGACGACAACCTATCGTCGTACTGGCTGGTTATAAAATAAACTTAGTCACATTTGAACTGTCAAACTTTTAGAATAAGCCATGAAATGTATTAGCAAAGGTTTATTGTTTTAGAAAAAACAAACTTGGGTGACAGGTGCGTTTCTGTAAACTCGAAAACTATAAAAATATATCTTGCTCCTGTATCCCAGTAGAGGAGACGGTGCTAAGATCTACCTGAGGATCTCAAGAAAATTAAACTTAAATCTTTCTTTCTTTTTTAACCGACGAAAAAAAAGAAAGAAAGAAAAGAAAAGAACAACAACAACAACAAGAACAACAACAATCAACAATAAGTTAAAAACGTTACTACTCCAAATTATTTATATTTATAATGAGTGAAGTAGTAAGAAATACAAAAACCGGCCAAGTGCGAGTCGGACTCGCGCACCGAGGGTTCCGTACAAACCTGTAGGTATTTTCGGTTTAAAAATATATATATTTTTTAATTTTTATATTTCAGTTGATTGAATGTAAGGTAAATTGCGGTTTACGATTTATGACGTTTTAAAAAAAAACTACTCACTCGATCTCGTTCAAACCAATTTTCGTTGGTAGTTTACATGGTAATGTACATCATATATTTTTTTTAGTTTTGTCATTCTCTTATTTTAGAAGTTACGGGGGGGGGGACACACATTTTACCACTTTGGAAGTGTCTCTCGCGCAAACTATTCAGTTTAGAAAAAAATGATAATAGAAACCTCATTACCATTTTTGAAGACCTATTCATAGATACCCCACACGTATGGGTTTGATGAAAAAAAACATTTTTGAGTTTCAGTTCTATGTATGGGGAACCCCAAAATTTATTGTTTTTTTTCTATTTTAGTGTGAAAATCTTAATGCGGTTCACAGAAAACACCTACTTACCAAGTTTCAACAGCATAGCTCTTATAGTTTCGGAATAAAATGGCTGTGACATACGGACGGACAGACAGACAGACAGACAGACAGACAGACAGACAGACAGACAGACAGACAGACAGACAGACATGACGAATCTATAAGGGTTCCGTTTTTTGCCATTTGGCAACGGAACCCTAAAAAGAGAAAAAAAAATCGAAGGAATCCTTAGAACAATAAGGATAGATTTATCAATACACTAGCTGACCCGGCAAATGTTGTTTTGCTGGGTAAAAAAGAGTAAAAATTTAGAGTTGTATGTATTTTTCAATGCCAAATCATCCATACTAATATTATAAATGGGAAAGTGTGTATGTCCGTTTGTCCGTCTTTCACGGCAAAACGGAGTGACGAAATGACGTGATTTTTTGAGTGGAGATAGTTGAAGGGATGGAGAGTGACATAGGCTATTTTTTGTCTCTTTCTAACCCCCCACGTGTAATGCGCTAATCTCAGGAACTACTGGTTCGAATTGAAAAAATCTTTTTGAGTCGGGTAGCCTATTTATTGAGGAAGGCTATAGGCTATATAACATCACGCTACGATCAAGGAGCGGAGCAGCAACAAAAAAATGGATGAAAACTGGCAGGCTACGATGCGACGGGAAGGGTCAGGGCAGCAAATATTTGACGCGGACGAAGTCGCGGGCAGAAGCTAGCAGTAAAATAAAAGTAAAAGAAATTGTCAAAAAAAAAAAATATTTAGGGGTCATTACCATTTAGGGGTCCTTATCATTTAGGGGTGTGAAAAATGGATGTTGGCTGACTCTCAGACCTACCCGATATCCACACAAAAATTCATAAAAATCGGTCCAGCCGTTTCGGAGGAGTTTGGTAACAAACACTGCGACACGAGAATTTTATATATTAGACTAGCTGACCCGACAAACGTTGTTTTGCCGGGTGAAAAAGTGTGAAAATGTAGAGTTGTATGTATTTTACAATGCTAAATCATAATAAAATAAAAATTGTCAAAAAATTTAAAAAAAATATTTAGGCGGGTCACCCTTATCATTTAGCTTCATGAGACAAACAATTGGGCACGCCACAATTGCGGCGGTAAATCCCCTCTTTGAGGAGTGGATAGAGAGGTGTCATGTCAGCCCATGTCGCGGCGCGTAGTGTTCCACGCGCGCCTCAAAGAGATGTCAGCAAGACTGAAGGGGTCTGATAGGACCGATGCTTGCCGGCGTCGCGAGATTGTTCGAAAGAGATACCGTGACCCTGGCGCATGGGCAACTGAAGGAGCCCGGTTGGGTTTTAGTCAGTAAAAGTCTGACACAGAGAGCGGGAGAAGTCATTTGATGATTTCCCATCCAGAAAAAAAAAGAAAAAAAAGGGGTATGAAAAATAGATGTTGGCCGATTCTCAGACCTACCCGATATCCACACAAAATTTCATAAAAATCGGTCCAGCCGTTTCGGAAGAGTTTGGTAACAAGCACTGCGACACGAGAATTTTATATATTAGAAGATTTTGTTTAGCACTAGCTTTTGCCAGCGGCTTCGCTCACTTGGAGGTCGGAAAATATCCCGCGGGAATATACTACCCTACAAAGTACCCTCTGTGTTAATCCAGGTTATAAACTAAGTGTTTTCCGAATATAGTAGGATAGATATATACTATTTTGTAGAGGACTTTTTTGTAGATCTTTTGAAGACCATCATCTTTGTAATACATACTTTTGGTGTATGATCAACGTATGCGAGGATAAGAGATCGAAAGCGCATTTTCATCCGGCTTGCTTCAAATTTATCGTCACTGCTCAGCTCCTATGTATCTTAGCGTTATGTTATATAGCCTATAAACTGCCTAGGAGTATGGACTACAATCGTACCAAGTTTGGTTAAAATCGCTTCAGTAGTTTTTGAACCATGCGTGCACATACAGACAGACAGACAAAAAAATTACTGATTGCATTTTTGGCATCAGTATCGATCACCATTCATCCTCCAATATTAATTTTGAATGTATATTCAATGTACAGAATAGACCTCTCTACAGTTTTATTATAAGTATAGATCTGCCTCAAGTTTGTTGGGGTCGGTGTCCAGTCTGTCTCCACCGGATGCAGCTGCCTACCAGTACCTTATATGGAGAGCAGTGATGGCTCTGTGGTATCAGCCCCGACTTGTAGGTCGCGGGTTCGAACCCAAGCAGGCGCTTTACTTTGTCTAAAATATTTTCATCGCAATTGCTCTCAAAACGGTGAAAAGAAATACATCACGAGGAAACCGGCTTGTCCTTGAACCAAAAATTCGAAGACATGTGACATGTACCAACCCACACTGGGCCCGCGTGGTAGATTAAGGTACACTCCCTCTCAACGAGAAGAGGCCTGTGTCCCAGCAGTGGGAACAATATAGGCTAGTTATGATGACATAGAGCGACTGTCAATCTGGTCTTCACTACCCACTTACTGGATAAGACGATACCCCTTGGTAAGACTGGTTGTCAAGCGTCTGACGGCCCGGCACTAGTACTGCACAAATGACAGCCGAAACCAACAGCTTAACGTACTTTCTGAGGCACGGAGGGATCTTGTATGTGAAGATGGTCACTCATCCACGGCCAGCGTTGCTTAACCTGATCGATCGACCCGTGCCTTATAACTTAGCCACAAGCCATGCACAAACGGAATCGGATACAATCCGGATAATTGTATTCCTCTATATGAAAATTTCTGCAATTAATCACAACTCTGGTACCGAATGCGAGCTAAAATGAATGCCGTGCCATTGACACTTCATTAAAACCCGAGTTATTTAGTTTGTGGTGTCAAACGATATAATGTTAACCACGTTATTATAAAATGACGAAACATTTGCGTAAAGTGTTTTATCATATTTACAAATCTGTACGTCTGCGGAGTTTTCCTAAAGAACTCAGAGCTTATGAAAGAAGAAGACTAAAAGTTTATAAGAAGTTTGAGAGCTTACGAAAGAAGAAGGTTAAGACCTTGTAAGAATACTGACAGCTTATGAAAGAAGAAGACTGAACCCTTATATGATGACTTAGAGCTTATGAAAAAGGAGGACTATAGGCTTATGAAAGAGGAAGACTAAGATCGTATAAAAGAAGAAGACTGAGTCCTTTTTAATTGCTCAAATGAAATAAATCAGTAAATAGTCATAATGACAGACGTGGCACGCACAGATTTCTTTAAATTACACTCTTTCATTAGAATTGTTGGCAATAACGAAAATGTTACTCTATGTACTCATCAATGGGAAGTTTGCTGAAGGGATACAACCTTCGCTCAATGCCGGACCCACCCGGTTGAGAGATAATCCAGTTTAACTTGAGCCAAAGGTTATATTTAGACACGAATGTCACATGGAGTCACTCCGGTGTGCGGGACTGCTGGCTCTCAATAGCTCCGAACACGCCGTGCCTATCAGAGCAGAAGGCTAACCATATCTCGGGAAACCGATTGTCAACTTGACGGCGCTACTATGTATTTTGAGCTCACATTCTAACTAAGCGATCGTTGTTCGGCAGAGACTATTCAAATTGAAACACAAAGGATTGATTTCCATGAAATTGATAATAGTGTTGTGAATAGAAAAGTCAGCAATAGACACCTTGTAGCCTTTGGGAATAATATGTTGCAGGTCACTGAGGGGCTTGTGGATAAGTAATATGAGCCGCACGGATCGATCGACCGGGTTAAGTTATGCTTGCCGCGGATGGGCCATGGAGGGGTCTTTGTATGTACAGATGGTCAATCTTTAAAAAATTACCCTAAGTTTTGTAAGCCCTAGCTAGGGCTAACAAAACTTAAAACTAGAGCGACTACTCACCTCGGCTTAGGGCATCGCTGGTAGAGAGCAGCAAGGGACGGGTTGGATCGGAATGAACGGTCTGGAAACTCCAAGGACACTCTTTTAAAACAAAATTTACTTGTTTTAAATTATTTTCTTTCCATTTCAGGTAAAGAAATTCGATATATTAAATAACTACATTATACAACGTGGTAATTCTAACAGATTGTTGGACATTTTCGCTATTGACGTTAATTATTTGATGCCCAATACGCTTTTCCCGTTAGTTTTTTTTATTTTCTACTTACATAATATATTTTAGTGTTGGCAAATAATGACTGGCATTACTCCAAAACAATACCTATTACTTTTTTATATCTGTAATGTTAGAATATTTTAACTTATAATAAAAAGGATTAACACCACGTGTGGTCGATCTCCGGAACTGCATCCGGACAGATGAAACCTCTTTGACAGATTGTCCATATATGTAATTCAGAATGCACGTTCATGACGCATTCGCACGCATCTTAGGACGAAGTTTAATTATTATCAAAAAGTGCATAGAATTCTGTTTTTTTCTTATTTCTGAACTTGTCAACTCGCCCACATATAAATTGTCGTTTTGTTTGTCTGCTCTATTAGTCATCATCTCGGTAGTCACCTTTTTACTAACCATACCATCATTCACACAGTCCGTCCATTGTTTCTTTGGTTTTTCCAACTCTTAGAATCATCAACAGTCAGAACTTTCCACATGACATCGACACCGTCACCTATAGGAAATAATACAGAATTTAAAAGTATCGATTCGCTCGAAACGGGCGAATACGTTACGTATTTACTACTCCAAGTCATTCAACCACCCACTGCACAAAGGTTCAATTGCAAATTATTTTTTAAAATTAATCTCAAAGAAGTTGATTCGAAAAGGAATCGCGCTGCAAATATTAATTACAAAATTACTATTTCTAGAATATTCTGCAATTAACTTAGTTGAAAAGCAGTGGTATATATTATTTTATGGATCGGCTTTGATCGAGTCGTTTCGGAATCACTCGAGCGTCGGGGGTTAAAGGAAGTATAATTATGTATTTATGACGCAACAGAGTACGCCCGTAACAGAGGAATTAATTATATTAAAGGAAATTTATGGTAATTTATAAGAACAGATTTTCATTGGGTTATAAAATGAATTGGGAAAACATTTTAACGCCTTTTTATCCGCCAAAAAAAATTTAGAGGTTGTCAACTCACTTGTATTTTTACTATGTTCGTTACCTCACGGACAATTCTCGTAAATTTATGAATGTTCACAGTCTGATCTCCGTCTCGATTTATCAAAAATACTTCGATTTTCCCTCCGATTTTTGACATTTGATTGTCGCTGTGACTACTTGAAAGTTTTTAATTACAATAATTGGCTTTCTGAACTCCTTAATTTATAAATGGATTTGAAAAAAATATTCTACATTTGAAACGGTATAAGTATCATACATACAGAGTACTCCCACATAAATTTGGTCAACTTTAGATTAGTGCTTTTAGATTTAGCTTCAATAATACGTATTTTTTTCACTTTGATGATGTTACAAAAACTTCTTGTCACTTTTGTGTTAGCTATTGAAAGTATATGAATTTGTTTAGGATAGATTTCACACGTAAAAGGTAAAAAGTGAACATTTCCTTTTGTTTTCGCGAATACCTTCGGTCACAGCTGTAACCTAACCCAGTGATAGAGAGTCCCTTTAAAATGCCATAAATTGTTATAAATTTAACCTTCTTTTGAATTCACTCTAGCATTACAGCTCTCGTAGTTATTAGCGGTTGGTCAGAAATATTAAACTAACTAGTATACCGAGCGGAAAGACGTTTTCTAACTTTTAACTAGATGAGGTCGGCGTTTCTTATCTGACTACTCTGAGAAGAAAAGCCGAAACAAACTCCGAGGTTACAGTCTCTTTTTAAGTCCTGACATAATCTTGATCCGACCGATGACCGATGACCTGGTGAAAGCCGCAGGAATACGTTGGATGCGAGAAGCACAGAACAGGTCGAAGTGGCGCTGCTTGGGGGAGGACTATGTCCAGCAGTGGACGTCTTTCGGCTGAAATGATGTGATGATGATAATTTTGATCAGATCATGTGAAGACCATGTGGATTGGTGTCTAAAATGGACTTTTAAGGAATGTACCACACAGATTAAGTGGACCTATCCAATCAATCCACGCATTTGTCAATAAATTGGGAAGTCGATTGTTTTTCGAAACCAATTGACATATTCAACGTATCAGAAGGGGTCCAACATAAAAGACGTAAGACATTACTTTAAGGTCATTCCAACAGCTTTGTATCGCGCAAACTTCAAATGTGATCATTTTGTTAGTCTCAGGAGATTAGTCCTTTACTATAAACAAGTGAAATCGAGACCAGAGTAAGCGCGAACTTATGTTTTCTATTTATGTCCCGATACTTCGATGGTCTCGGAGTGCGAGGCTGTGGGACCAAAAAAAACTGCTGTCATCCCATCCTCATGGGAGTAAACTTAGAATAAATGTAGTAAAATAAACCGCAATGGTAAAATAAACAGACATAACTATTCTAAGTTCCATAAATGTGTAACTAAAATCTATACTTAGGTATATTTTTAAAAGGTAAATGTATTTCTTTTTTATATTCTTCTTCACTGGTCTTGAGGTAGTAAGCGCTACTGCTGAGCATTAGATCCTAAGCTCGATTCACAGGTCGAGCCAAGTATTATTGGGTTTTTATTTCCAGCTGGAGTTTCTCAGAATCCGTCCGGATTCTGAATGTGTGCCCGGTTGATGGTAATATGATCACATATCTGGCGAAATGTGGGTGTTCTATAGGATATACCTCTGCCTAATCTTTTGGGGAAACAAAGCATGATGTTATAGTCATCATCAGCCTATAATGTTCCCACTGCTGGGACACAGGCCTCCTCTCGGAGAGAGGGAGTAGGCCATAATCCACCACGCGGGCTCAGTGCGGGTTGGTAGATGTCACATGTATATGTTCTAAGACATGCCGGTTTCCTCACGATGTTTTCCTTCACCGTTTTGAGAGCATTCGTGAGATTCAAACCTAAGCAGGCGCATTACTATGTGTAAATTATTTCATCGCCACCGATGAAATAATTTACACAAGTAATGCGCCTGCTTGGGTTTGAACTCACGACCTACTACTCGTAATTCACGGCCATTACCACTGGGCCACCACTGCTTTTTCTCGATGTTATAGTAAAATTTGCTTATTTGAACTACCAGTCGGATTTAAAAAAATCTTTTTGCATTTTACAAGAAAAAGAAACAAAGTTATATCGCGGGTGGGCGATGCGATGCTATATGATATATTTTATGAAACTTCACGCAAACGAACAGAAACTATTAGCCAGTTAAATAAAAATAACACTGACCTTTATTTAATTGACTCCTTGCCACTATATTATTCAGATTGTTTTCTCGAATTTCCACATCGAAATGTAATAAAAGAGGACGCATATTTATTTAGTCCGTTATTCGTTCATTCATAACCGCCTAAGTTTCTTATTTAAACACATTCAAAATGCTACAATAGTTGAGTAAATATCACTCGTCTATTCTTCGCAACAATTCGTCTTGGGCTTACACCGCATATTTTACCAGGAGCGGTCCGTCGGCGGGTCCCGTTGGAAGGCAGGCGCCATGTTGGCTTGCTACGTACAGTTACACGGGCCTTTGACTCAAACAAAAGGTCTACATTCCGGTTGTAATGAGCGGTGTAGTGCCACGTAACAGAGATGCCCGAAGGGCCAGCTGATAGCGAATGTATTTCGAATAACAAAAAAGCATGACTACGACTGTTTACGTAAATGTTACGCATGTTTTCCCCCAGCTTTTCCTTTTATTTTTGTTTGTGTTTAGACTTTATTTGCGTCACGTTTACCGCAAATAAACGTATTTTCTTTCTTTCTTTCAAAAACGAACGACTTCCAAAAAAAAACGCTACCTAGTGAAAACTAACTTTAATTTCGGAAGTCGGTTACTTGGCTTTTATATTTTTGTTTTATTGCCACCGAATTTCATTCAGACCGCATTATCGGCTTCAGCATCCTCGAAAAACATAAAAACGACACCCAAGACAAAAAATTTTGCATTCGCTATCTTGGATTCTTATTTTCACCTCAATGTGTTGGTTTCAGCACCCTCAAAAACTATATCACCTCTCTGTCCGTATCTTTTTATTATTTTTAAACAATGTAGAATTAAATAAGCTGGCAATACTTTACCCCCACGTGTTAGGTATCGATACCAAAAAGGAATTTTGAAAAAATAAATTTGATTAACGAAGTTACGGTTTTTTTTACATTTTTCCGTTACTGTGTTTTCATTACGTGATGATTTCGATAATTTTACGTCCACCGTAAGCTGCGTTAAAGAATTTAGTTTCAGAAACAGACATTCTATTTAACAAATCCTTTTGACGTATAATAGCTTTGTAGTCTAGCCAAGTAGGCATGGTTAGTACATAACATTTACTTGTCCGGATTGTCTGAGCGGTGTCCTTTTGATCTCCCTGTCGCAGGTAGCCGTAGCGGAAGGCTCGCGGTAGGGCGGCGCCCTTTGTCTGACAGAATGTTATAGTTCCACATTTCATACCGGGACATACGTTCTGTGTGGCAAGGTCGCTATGGGGTAGGTACTCATGGCTGACGTCACACTGAATGGTTTCAGATGAGCGAGCGTGACCCACTGTGTTATTAGGTTTAAATACTTCATTCTCAAAGAGCCACTTACATTAGAATATAAGATAACATAATGTACATAATAATGAAAGTAGAATTAATGCTACGGAAATGCGTTCGTTGGGAAGCATGTGTGGTGTGACTATGAATGACAGGCTGAGGAATGTTGTGATCCCCGGTTGAGTGCAGCCCAGAGTGTCATGGCCATCAGGTTAATCCGAGGATACCGCACGATCTCGTGCGAGGCGGCGAGCCTCCTTGCCGGAGTGCCGCCATGGGATCTGGAGGCAATGGACCTCGCGCACATGTGGGAGTGGTGCGAGGAGGCGAAACGCCGGGGCGAAACTCCGCTGCCGCGACAAATCGCGGCACGGCGGTCAGAGCTCCGGTGTGATCTCATGGCGGCATGGCGGGTACGATTGTCGCAACCCAGCGCTGGGCACGCCACAATTACGGCGGTAAGTCCTCTCTTTGAGGAGTGGATAGAGAGGCGCCACGGCGTCCTCACCTTCCGCCTGACGCAGGTTCTCTCCGGGCTTCGGTGGGTTCCTGTTCAGGATAAAGCGAGAGGATACGCCCGGGTGTTTCCATTGTGAGGATCGTCTAGAGGACACGGTGGAGCATACGGTGGAAGTGTGCCCTGCCTGGGCGGAGCACCGCCGTGTCCTCGTGGAGGCGATCGGCGGCGGCGACCTCTCGCGTCCTGCCCTGGTGCGAGCCATGGTACGGAGCGAGAGGGCATGGGAAGCCGTCACCTCCTTCTGCGAAGCAGTAATGCTCGCGAAGGAGGAGGCGGGGCGCGTGAGGGAGTGGCAGTCACTGCACTCTCACGTCCCTAGCCGCCGCAGGAGGAGACGCCCCGGGCGTCGGGAGTCGATAGCGGACTCCCGGCCACCGTAGGCGCGAGCTTGCGGGTGGCGACCAATGGTTAGCACGCCGCCCGGTAAGGACCAGGCTCGGGTCGACGGCGCGTAGTGTTCCACGCGCGCCTCAAAGAGATGTCAGCAGCTCTGAAGGGGTCTGCTCGGACCGATGCCTGCCGGGGTCGCGTGATTGTTCGAAAGAGATACCGTGGCCTCGGCACATGGGCAACTGAGGAAAACACGGGTGGGTTTTAGTCAGTAAAAGTCTGATACGCCCGCCCGCTCCGCCCAGAGCGGGAGAAGTCATTTGAAGATTTCCCATCAAAAAACAAAAAAAAGGAATGTTGTGATATGACAACGATGCGGTTTAAAAGACGATGTAGTCACAAAAATTGTGAAGAGTATGCTTAGATGGTTGGTCATGTTATGAGGATGAATGAAGGGCGGCTAACAAAAGGTATTTACAATGTAGATGTGAGTGGTGTTTTTTTTACCGGTTTGAATCAGACATTTTTATCACAGTTTGGAAGTAAAAGCCGTGATGAAATGCGTACCTCACGGCTATCACAGGGGACGTGCTCGCCTCGCTGAGTTTGTTGTAGCAACGAACTAGTTTTACGTTAATTAATTATTGTCAAATAAAACCACGTAGAACTAAGAATTCGAAAATATGTGATATCTACCCACTGGGCCCGCGTGATGGATTATGGCCCACTCCCTCTCTCATAGAGGAGGCCTGTGTGTTAGCAGTGGGTACAGTACTGGCTGCAAATGAAGACCACGTTCGCAGAGACGTAAAAATATCGCTGTGGTAATTTATCGCGCTCTGGATTTTCATATGTTTGTGTTGAATCGAGCGTGTGGGATCCAATACTGTGTAACGCAGCACGTCTTTCAGCATCTTGCTTCGATATTTTGATGTCAATGCGAGCGAGGACTACTCGAACATTTTCGCAAAATCATTTGCTATAGAAATATTATTTGAGAGTAATATCTTTTCTGTTCTATCTTTGCTACACAATTGGTCGCAAGTCCCGTCCAAACATTGTCACGCTTGAAAAGGAACACGAAAACAAAAGCCTCCGACATAATTCTTTGGAAATACATTCCCGTAATAAATCAGAAGGAACATTAAAAAGATAAGCAGATATTATACGAAGCAGAGACGCCACAGAGTAGAATATTTCGATAAGATCACGTCCATACGATCTTCAACCGTTTGCTTAGTTACGAGAGTTGAAAAACGAACAACAAGACACACTGTTCGATGCTCTGTCGGATTCTCAATGCTCCGTTCAACACCGAGAGTTGAAAATACAGTGCGCAGAAAAATCCTGCTGCGATTTTATTCCGTTCGTGTGAATATCGACTAAGGGTAAGAGATGCAGGACGCTTGGGTACTGATCTGCCCTTTTTGATGTTAAAACCCTCTATAGGGTCGAAGATAGGCCAATTTTAGGATACCGTAAGTGTACTGGTTTCACTAAAATACTGGGAAAAATTACCTTACACCGATCAACTAGCTTTAGGATGGATGGATGTCGAAAATGCTCCCATGGGAATGTGCTACCGGGACGTAAAGCCAATGTTACTCCGTATAACAGCAGCTATCAGCCAGTGAAACGCCCGTCCAAATCGGTCCAGTCGTTTCGGAAATTAAAAGGAACAAACAGACAGAGAACAATTTAATAAATTGTTTCAAATAAGTACCGTATAATATTTCATATGAATTTAGTATAATGCTGTTATTTAGACATTACAAACACACGATTATTTTTTTTAATTCTCATGCCTCAGAACCGTCGTTCGTCCAGCAGCAGATCAGAGCATTCGACTGGCTCTCGTCTCAGTAAGACACATTTTGAAATCCTGATTTACCTTGCCCCCGACACCATACAGGTATTGGAAGAAAAGCGGTTGTTTATTAAAATGTTTTCGAGTTTTTTCACAATTTATAGGGCAGTGCCAGACTGTTTGTGGAAAAAAAATATGATCCACAACCGTAACAGATATGTCTTAACATTATTATAATCACTAGTGGTCGCCCAGTGCTCGAAATTCCACCACTATTTTAAAAAAAATATTTTTCTTCTCTTCGTCTCCATAAAAGATAAACTGTGCCAAATTTCATACTCCTCCTTCCGCGTAATTTTCGTAAATAGGGTACAAAGTTTTTGCTTCACGTATTAATATTTACTTTTAGACTAGCTTTTGCCCGCGACTTCGTCCGCGTCAAATTTTCGCTCTCTTTCCCGTCGCAACGAATCGCCTGCCAGTTTTAATCCATTTTTCGTTTGCTGCTCCGCTTCATTTGAACCGTAGCGTGATGTTATATAGCCTTTCTCGATAAATAGGCTACCCAACACAATAGTTATTTGTTATACAAGAGTGCAAAGTTGCTTTTTAGCCGCGTGTTCAATTTTGATGACCGAGCAAGCGAAGGATTCTAAAATTGGATCACGAGCGCAGCGAGTGATTCAAAATTAGAATCGTCTCTAAATCTGAGCGTTAGCGAGGGAATCAAAAGAGCACGAGGTGAAAAATCTTTGCACTCGAGTGCAACACGTAACTTTTCATTCCACCTCAGCGAGGAAATGACTAAATGCCAAAAAAGCATTTTAAAATTGAGCACGCGGTTAAAAAGCAACTTTGCACTCTTGTATAACAAATAACTATTTTCAATTCGGACCATTAGTTCCTGAGATTAGCGCTTCGATAAACTCTTCAGCTTTATAATATTAAGTATAGATGTGCCTATGTAACGGAAACTTTGAACATTATTTTGTCTCCCTTTCGATTATGATGGGACTCCCTTTTTCGCACTTAGACCCTCATTCGGGTGGGTCCCCGAATGAGGGTCTTTTTTATATTTATTTTATTCTGACTAACAAAGCCAGTCTAGCTTCGCCTAAAAGCGCAGAAGCTTCCTGGGAGCATCAGAGGCTTTCCGAAGCGATCTCATTGTTCCGTAGATTGGACTGCAGATTGGAGTCAGCACTTTTCGAATGACAAAATTACATAAGACAGTTCCCAAAATGCCCGCCCTTCACCACTTCCTAGTGCTTTAGTTGGGAAGAAGACAGTCCCCCGGCAAGTTGGGAAGAAAAACTGACGCAACAAACTCTTCAGTAGCTCAACTGTCTCTTCACTTAGAAGAGCTTGATCATCATAATCAGCCTGTATTGTTCCCACTGCTGGGACACAGGCCTCCTCCTGGTGACAGGGAGTGGGCCGTAATATACCACACGGGCCCAGTGCGGGTTTGTAGATGTCACATGTCTTCAAATTTTTGGTTCTAGGACATGTCGGTTTCCTTACGATGTTTCAAGAACTTGATAAAATATAATACTAATAGCTGACCCGGCGAACTTCGTACCGCCATATTTTATTTCTCTAATCGCAACTGAGGAAATAAAACCCTTCCAGTAAAATGAAATTAGCTAAATTGAAAATAAAACAGGAGTACTCAATTGAAAAATTCATATTGTCGTACAAAATGCGTAGGGTGCTTATTATAATTACTACAGGTATACTAAACTATCGTTAAAATATTTACGGCAATGCAAATCAAACCCCCCACGCTTTTTGTACAACAATTCAGTTAGTTTCAAAAGCGTGTTTTTTAGATTTTTCAAATTATAATTTATTAAATGTAGATTTTATTTTGCTTATCTTTAACTATTCTTTATAAACAACTAGTTTTTGCCCGCGGCTTCGCCCGCGTGGTTGTCGGAATTTTCGCAAGAGGACGTACTACCGCGGTAAGAATGTATTAATCCATGTTATACATACATAAAGTTACGCCTGTTTCCCATGGGGGTAGGCAGAAACTACGGAACGCCACCTGTTACGATCCTTACATATCATGTGTGTTTGATGTACCTACTTAAAATAAAACTAATAGTATTCAGAGTAAGAAAACTGCGACATAGGGTTTTTTTTTTTTTTTCAGGATGGGAAATCATCAAATGACTTCTCCCGCTCTGGGCGGAGCGGGAGGGCGTGTCAGACTTTTACTGACTAAAACCCACCCGTGTTCCATCAGTTGCCCATGTGCCAGGGTCACGGTATCTCTTTCGAACAATCACGCGACCCCGGCAGGCATCGGTCCTAGTAGACCCCTACACTGCTGCTGACATCTCTTTGAGGCGCGCGTGGAACACTGCGCGCCGTCGACCCGAGCTTGGTCCTTACCGGGCGGCGAGCTACCCATTGCTCGCCACCCGCAAGCTCGCGCCTACGGTGGCCGGGAGTCCGCAATCGACTCCCGACGCCCGGGGTGTCTCCTCCTGCGGCGGCTAGGGGCGTGAGGGCGCAGAGACTGCCACTCCCTCACGCGCCCCGCCTCCTCCTTCGCGAGCATTACTGCTTCGCAGAAGGAGGTGACGGCTTCCCATTCCCTCTCGCTCCGTACCATGGCTCGCACCAGGGCCGGACGCGAGAGGTCGCCGCCGCCGATCGCCTCCACGAGGACACGGCGGTGCTCCGCCCAGGCAGGGCACACCTCCACCGTATGCTCCACCGTGTCCTCCAGACGATCCTCGCAATGGAAACACCCGGACGTATCCTCCCGCTTTATCCTGCGACATAGGGTTGGATTGAATTGAATATAAGTCTTCCTGGTTTTTCTTAATGCTCCTATTCTACCTATACAAACACTCAATTATTTACCAGACACCAAATTAAACATAGTTATAAGAATAGTACTTTGGCCAGTGGCTTCGCCCGTATAGCTGTCGGAAAATATCTCCCGGGAACGTATATGGTAAGTATCCAGGATAACCAAAAAACCAAATCCATCCAAAAATCTAAACATCTACGCCATATTTCGCGGTCTCTTACTTGGAATAATACAATTGGGTTTATTTTGAGTACTTCGAACACACATGATATTCGCATTTACTATGAAGCCAAAGTAATATGAATTACAATACAATCCTACTAATCCTGCAGTACTCGACCGCTACCAAGCGAGATGGCCGGACGCGGGACGGCCCGCTAGCCGCTCTGCGGCAATTTTATTATAATCTCTGATATCTTCTAAAATATTCATTTTAATGATATGCTGTAAAGGGCAATTTTGATCTACATGAAATGCACAATTTATTTAAGGTACTTAATTGGATAAGGATTAATGCTGTATTGCTTAAAATCGCATTCATAACTGAGCCATTATTTCTCGTAAAAAGTAAAGGATAAAAGTGGTTATTGTGGGTTATACCTAAGAGTTAGACATATACCATCGCGGACTTTTTTGTAGAACTTTTTAAGGTGTACAATACTGTAGTACTTTATTTTGATCTAATTCGTAGAGTTCAGCCAGCGTTCGCAATGTAAGCGCAAAAAAATGAGTTTATTTATGACATCACATTAGAAACCTCTAAAATTATCAGCGTTTCTTTACTATATTATACATGTTATATACATATAAACCTTCCTGTTGAATCACTCTATCTATTAAAAAAACCCGCAACAAAATCCGTTGCGTAGTTTTAAAGATATAAGCATACATAGGGACAGACAGACAGCGAAGTGACTTTATTTTATAATATGTAATGATGATGACTTATTTACAAAATACATGAAGAAAATAAAATAAAATGCAAGCAAAAATACTTACATGTGTATAAAGTTATGATTTTGTACTGATTAATACTTGCAGAGGTTATATACTTGGTAAATGCACAGGTATATTTACGTAGAGACTGACGCAGAGAGTAGTACTAAGACTTGCATTGAGATTTTACTGAGACTATCACTTTCCGGGAGATAGTATTAATTCACTCGTTTAAAAAGGAACTGTACTGCGGTGACACTCGGCGCCAGTATTTATACCTGAACATTGAATTTCCCGAACGTTCTAGTTCGCATTTGAAACTTTGATTAAAATTTGGCGCCAAGACTTTAATAATTCTCTAACAAAAATAGTACATTTTTTTTGTTATTAATGGTAATAATATTGTAACATAATACGCAGTATAATTATAAAAATATCAGTCACAAACCATTAAAATAATACGGTTATATCGTGAACATAAATAAATATTACGTGAAATAAAGTAATAGAATTTATATTCTAAGAAACAGAACACAGCGCCATCTATTGGGTGTACTTGTAACCTAGATGTCAAACAATATTGAAGAATTTTATTGATAGAATCAACGTACACCGCCATCTTTTAGTTTTATGAAGTTCTCATAGATGGCGGTAAATAAACACTTGCTTAAGAAACAATTAATTGATACATTTTATTCGTTTACATTCACGACATAAGCGAATAATTGAGATGATAACTAGATATATAAGATATACATTTAAAAAGTATGTTGCCACCAAGTATCAATTTAAAAAAAAATGTATATTTAGGTTTTTCTCAGCCACTGCTTATTTTTAAGTGGAATATAAAAATATTTTTATTTTATTATAATTGAATCAATTTTTACAACCCGTTAAGTTTATTGAATTCCATATAAAATGACTACATGAAATAATTACGCTACCCTGAAGATTTCACCTTAAACTGTCAAAATTTTCGGGCTTTGTATTTGTGAATGGGACTCCCTACGATAACGTTGATGGATGAGCGATTCGATACGGAAACGTATCGAATGCTTGTGAATAGTCATGTTGGACTCTTTGCTTTGTTTACCCATCATTTATACGCTGTGAGCTACACGGCGCGGTGGAATAGTTCCCGGATATACCTGTATTATTATTCCTACCATAGAATACGCAGACATCCAGTGGACGTTACATGTCCGATAGAATAAATGTTGTTGTTGTTCTGGAGACAGGCCGATGTTATTTTGTATCATGAGTTGTTGTTTTTCAATATCGGAAATAATGTATTTCTCGGTTCCATAATACCGTAATATTGTTTTTTTTTTTTAAGGACAACTAGTCCTTAAAAAACCGAGTTAAAAGCACAAAGATTGAATCGTTAAACAAATTTGTGTGCAATGGAGTTACCCTAGACCCCACACTAGGATACCATGTCTCGTGGGATCTAGTATCCTCGTGGTTTAAGTGCACGTAGTGGTTCACAGTTTGGTTCTAATTACGTAACAGGTATTAAAGCAAAGGCATCCGAAATTAAATACTAATTCAAACTTAACTTCAAGATTAAATTAATTATTGTTGAGAGTTTGTGTGTAGATGTTTGATATAGGTACTACTTATACAGTATGTGATTATTAGTATCATTTACGTTCCTTGAGTCATTCAATATGTCGAGCCTTTTCCCAGATATGTTGGGATCGGCTTTCACTCTGAAAACAGCTGAAAACTGGAAACAGCTGAATACAAGTATTTTACATGGTTCTACTGCTTATCTGATCTCCACAACTCAGTTACGGTGTAATACGACCTTTGGTAAGACTGGTTGTCAGACTTTTGGGCCTCTGTCGACCCGTAACGACTATCAAAGATCCTCGACTAACAGCCGGGACCAACGGGTACCGTGTTATACGAGGCATAGCAGGCTCTTAGTATGTAAACATGGCCACACATCCACGGAACAACCGCGGCTAGCGTAGCTTAACCTGATCCATCGACTCGTGCATCTATCATTACTTAGCTAAGGATTTTATATCAAAACCAAAAGTCAATTATTCAAACGAGGCTGTGAGCCAGCACTTTTTGAACGTTCAGTCCTCCAAAAAGCCCGCCTTTAACCACTTCCTAGAGCCTAGCTGGGAAGATGAAGTGGCGTAACAAATTGGTATACTCATACTGCTCAGCCTATTTCTACCACCTCAAGATCAAACATAAAGTGACTTAACAACAGACACGTCATACTACCCATCTACTCTCTAAATACTACACCAAAACATCACCCCACTCACGGAGGCACGGCGGGCAGGACCCTTGTCAGCGCCGTCACGACGTCAGATAGCGTGACGCGAACACACGTCGCTGACGTGTGACGTGTCGGATGTCAACGTCAATACATATTGAATGGCGAAAATTTACAACTACATCTATTTGTGTAAAGTTGGGAATATTTTTGTAATAAGCTCCTGTGTCGAGCCTGTGGAGGCGAAAGAATATGGAGGATTAAGTAGATGCGTATATTATTGTTTATTAACGCATTACTTTTACTGAGTAGCATTATGATGATATTTTTCATGAGGCAGGGTAAACATCGAAGTTGTTCCCATTAAAAAAATATTAAAACAATTTTGCCCTGTAAGAGTTACTAAATTTCTCAAAAAAATAAAAACTTTTTACAAAAATAAACTGACAAAAAAAGACACTGAAAATTAGAAAATAAACCTTATAGTCTAACCAAGCTCCTAAATCTATATATTAATACGTGAAGCGAAAACTTTGGATCCCTTTTTACTGAAATTGGGCGGACGGAGGGGTATGAAATTTCGCACACTCAGAGAAGAAGTGACGAATGCTAATATTTTTTTAAATTATGCGTAAAAATAATTAATTTTCAATAAATAACACGTTACACATACTACTATTCACTACCGTGTACTTAATACACACATGCAGAATATCTGTCTTTATTATTTTGTCTATAGTCTTACTGAATGTCATCATAGGTAATAAATTAATTTTATAGATATTTCATTTTTAAAATTTGTGATCATATCGACAATATTTAATATTATTTGTATTAGCGACGATAGGAATTTAGTTTAGATATGAAATAAATATTTTTTGTGGTTTTATGGGGAGTGTCAAGTATGGCATTAGTAAGTTTCCCATACAAAACTTAGTGTCGTGAGCAAACTGTAGAGGTTGTATGCCTCACAATTGTACGGACTGGTCATAGATTGTACAGTCTGGTTATAATTATGACATTTTGAACAGTCAGAATTAATTTCAAATAATAGGGAAAATTCTATAAAAACAGAGCTTTCTGTGATAATTCGTTCCATACCCAGCAGTTAAGAAGTATTAAGAAAATAAAGAAGAGAGTCCTGAAGAAGTATTCTTTACTCATTACACCTACGTCCTGGTCCTGGCCATCACCATCCCGCCAGCTAACCCTCTCCACAGTAGTACAGCGTCAACAATTTGTCTATAGTGTTACTGAATGTCAAATATAACCGTATTACTTTTTTATATTTATTATTATATTTTTTTTTTTCATTTAATAATGTATTTCTATTCAAATGAAGTACGGTCAAATTTCGACCAATGGGCGATCACTAGTTAATTTAATTATTAAGCTCGAGTCGTCGCTAAACAAACACACACACACACATAATTAGGCTATAATTTTCCCACTGCTGGGACACAAGCCGTTTCCTCGTTTACTCTATGTGAGAGAGACTGGCTCGTAATCTACCACGCGGGCCCAGTTCGGGTTTGTAGATATCTTCGTATTTTTGGTTCTAGGATATGCCGGTTTCCTCATGATGACAAACATAAAGCTGCCAAATAAAATAATGGTTTGAATGATCTATTTGATTGCTTGTTTAGCGCCGACTCCAAATTAGTAAGTTAGTTAATTTTTTATTTTTTTTTAAGGACGTAAGGGTATTTTTTTTAATGTGACCAACTTCGAAGTTGACCCTATTACAAGCAAAAGATTACTACTCAAAACAAAACAAGGGCCACTTCTACATTTACATTTTAAAATAACTTCATGTTGACCCACGTTATGGTAACTCACTTTTATGAATTGTGTTATGATCATAAGTGGTTAAGGAATGATAACAGTCAAGTATTGTCAAGATTGTGATCGAGGGTAAGATTTGACAGATTTTTTAACTCGCACCTTTTCAAGTGGGTAATTTTGTTTAATTTTTGTGTTTTAATTCAATCAGTTTAACGTCAGTTCGCTGTGTGTAAAGGTTGTTTTTCGAAGCTAAGCGTGCAAATCGATCGTTCTACTGTACGTTGCCAAGACTTCGACACCATTTGGACAATGCTACTGCTAGTAGAGCCGTAGCAATGATTGAGTGTGGTCAATCGCAACGTTCCGTTTCTGTGCAGTTAGGATATTCGTGAAGGGCAGTTCAAAACTTGTGGAACTGGTACCAAGATACCGGTAGTGCGTGTCGGCATCGTGGCTCGGGAAGAGAACGTGCTTCTACTGCCAGCGAAGATCGGTACATTCGACTTTGTGCAAGACGTAAACGTACTGCTATAGCGCGCACTCTGCAAAATCGTCTACGCTGGACTACAGATACAACTGTCAATGACTAGACTGTTCGCAATCGCTTGCACGAAGACCAGCAACGTTTAAGAAGGTGAATAATTCGAACGAAACTGGACAGGAGCCAGCGTGCAGACCGTTTAACATTTGCGCCTCAATATTTTGAATGGGGGATGGAGGAATGGCGTAACGTGCTCTTCACGGATGAGTGCAAGGTGAAATTTTATAGTGACGATCGACGTGTCGGAGTGTGGAGAAGAAGCGGTAAATGATTTTGTGATCCTTGCATACACGAACGTGACAGGTTTGATAGTCCCAATGTCATGGTCTGGGGCGGAATCAGCTTACAAGGCAAACTGACCTTGTTTTACTGAACGAGGGTACAATAGCAGCAGGAAGTTACATCGAACATGTTGTCAGGCCCCATGGTATCTCATTTTCACAACGAACAGACGACGGCTTGATCCTAAAGCAGGATAATGCACGAGCGCACGTAGCCCGAGCGACCATGTTTTTCTTAGAGATAGCCAATATTCTGGTTTTGCCATGGTCTACCAACAGTCCCGGCCTAAATCCGATCGAATACCTTTGGGACTAGCTGGAACAGTGAGTCAGAGCAGCTCTAGAGGATATACGCGCCCAAGGCCAGTTGATTGACCTCCGGAAAAGGTCTTGGGAGTCTACCTTTGCCTGCACCTTATTGAGAGCTTGCCTTCGAGGCTTCCAAGGTGTTTTAAAAAGGGGAGGACATACTCGTTGCTACCTCCAACAACTGTACATTACTAAAACAACTGTACCTACATTTTGTGATTTTGAGACTGAACTTTAATTTAATGTAAATATGGCGAAATCTAAAAAACATGATTAAGTCATTAATTTTTATTTAAACTTCTTAATAATAATTTTATTTGATGAAAAAATAGTTGTTTCATACCCCCAGTATCGTAAACTTCACAAGAATTAAATTATTCTGAAAAATAGAGGTGGCCCTTATTTTGTTTTGAGTAGTATATAAATTATTTTTATTTTATTCGTCGCTAGCCTGTGACGTGTTGGATATCGACGTCAATACAAACTGAATAGCTAAACTTTACAACTCAATCTATTTGTATAAAGTTGGGAATAAGTTTTCTTTTAATAAGCTCCGCGTGTCGAGCAGGAGTTTTATCGATACGGTTTGAGGCCGCGGGGCCTCGGGGCGCGGAGGTGAGCGCCAGATGACAATTCTTATTGTTGTACTGAAGCTGTGAAGGTGAGGAAACTTTTCCCTCAATTTTTGGAGTAATGGAAAAATATTTTCTTACTGAATCCGTCGGATTTATTGTAGGGATATACTTGTAAGCTTGCGGTTAGCAACGTCATCTTAAAATACGGGTGTTTTGGTGCCATTGGCTTCGGTGTGATATAGGTATGGTATGGTACTGTATAAAAATATAATGAATACTTCCGAAAGTTAGAGTGAGTAAAACTAGATTTAGCTTGTAAAAAGGATAGTTAGCAGACATTACTGATAACATTTTCTATTTAATTAAGTACCTGGTACTTGTTCACAGGCCTACACTGACCTCCCATAACTATTAACAATGTAATTTGAAACCATTGTAAAAGCCAATTATTTCAAAGTCAAAGTTATAAGCATTTGCGTGTGCTAGCTGACATATGGCGAATAATGTATGTTTTGTTTTATAATAATAATTACTTACACAATATTGTATAGAATCAAGTTCTTCTAACTTAACAGACAGCTGTGCTGCTGGGGAGTTTGTTCCGCCACTTCTTCTTCCCAGCTACAGCACTAGGAAGTGTCGAAGGGTGGTTTTGGGGGGACTGTCTTGTGTAACTTTGACGTTCAAAAAGTGCTGACTCTCAGCCTAGTTTGAATAAATGACTTTTGATTTTGATTTATTTCAATTAAGCCCAAAAAAGGCACTTTTGAACGTTAACTGTTATATTAAAATAGAATTGATTCTAGTCGCCCCCTCCAAAAGGTAGATTCGGATGGAGAAAAATGGGCAAGAAACTCCACCGTTACTCTTTTATTTTGAATAGCTAACCATGGAGTTTCTTGTCGGCTCTTCCAAACAATTGGACCCATGCACCTAACTTCTGACGTTTCATAAGACTGTGCCCTTGAAGGTTTATGTGATATAAAACATGTTGATTAGGTTTATGTGATATAAAACATGTTGATTAGGTTTATGTGATATAAAACATGTTGATTAGGTTTCAAAAAATAACTTAAAGGTTGCCAACCGTATTAGGTGCCTCGAACAAATATTAGATTTGTGGTTTGTATCGGGTACCTGAGTTTTGTAAAGGACCGTCGGAAAATGGTAGCCAGGCAAGAACTGCTAAGTGTACTATTTTAGGACCGATTCCAAGCTTTGGTGACAACTAGGTGTAGTAACTATCTTTGAAAGCTACGTTTTCGAGACTATATTGTCTTTCCTAACGTTTATTGTCATGCATCAGAATGTTGAGAGAAATTAATTGGGGATTAAACCTGGAAGAGCAGTGGTAGCCCAGTGGTATCAACCAAACTTACAAGTGAGTTCGACCTGCCAGGCAGAAAGTTTACTTTGTGCATTTAATTTCATCATTACTGCTCTCAAAACCCTGAAGAAAATAGACCAAGAAACCCTTATGTTCTAAAACCTAAACTTCGAAGTCATGTGACATATACCAGCCGGGCTCTTTTGGTGGATTACAGCCCACTCTCTTTCTCACAGAGAGACCTGTGTCCCACCAGTGGGCAAAATATAGGCTGATAGTGTGAGTGTGATGTGATGGAACCGCTAGTGTGAAGCCTATGTACGGCTGATTAGATTAATGATTTTATTTCTATAAGTAGGTTTGTACAAACACTTTTACACGTAAATCATATTTTTAAAACTAGATGAGGTCAGCGTGTCCTATCTGAGTATTCTGAGAACAAAGGCCGCAACAAATTCAGAGGTTACAGTCTCTTTTAAAGTCCAGACATAATCTTGATCATTATGAAAAGACCATGACTGAAATGCACTTTGGAGGAAATAACCACACAGATACAGTGGACCTGTCCAGTCAGTCAGTGCGCGCATTTGTCACTAAATATTCGTAGTATGTAGATAAAGTACTACAATGACGTTCGAATAATTTACTACCAAGTATCTACCTCAATATCAGTTCTAACGTGAGGCTTACGACCGACTTCCACATTGTTTTATTACTGCTCTTATCAGAATACGCTACGAGAATAGTATTTTTATCAGTTATACATTTATATGGAGTATCACGTATGCACGTAAGCGATACAATTGGTTATATCTGTACGCTTTCATAGCCATGTCGGATAAAAGCCTGTGTGTACCGGGCTTCATTATCTTTTTGGCTTAAGATTTTTTTATAAAAATGTAATTTAATGGGATTAAAGTGACAAAAATTGAAAATTGCTTAGATGAAGATTGAGGATGAATGAAGGGCGGCTAACAAAAAGTACTTACTTTTACTTACTTTTTTTTTAGATTTGAGTGTATGACCAGATATACGAACGTAAACAAGGTAAAGGGAGCATGTAAGGATCTTAGCACGTGGCATTCCGTAAATTAGAAAAAGGCGTGAGTTTATGTACATATGTATGTATGTTTGTAAATGAACTTGGAAGGTTCTATTGATAATTTTAATTCTGTAAAACAATATTTTTTACATATTTAGATCAATACAATCTGCGTTCTGATTGCATAACACGTTATTAATCAGAATCAGAAATAATCAACCTCAGATGGCACACCTTTTTTTTTTTTAGGATAGGAAATCATCAAATGACTTCTCCCGCCCTAGGCGGAGCGGAAGGGCGTGTCAGACTTTTACTGACTAAAACCCACCCGTGTTCCATCAGTTGCCCATGTGCCAGGGTCTCGGTATCTCTTTCGAACAATCACGCGACCCCGGCAGGCATCGGTCCTAGTAGACCCCTACACTGCTGCTGACATCTCTTTGAGGCGCGCGTGGAACACTACGCGCCGTCCAACCCGAGCCTGGTCCTTACCGGGCGGCGAGCTACCCATTGCTCGCCACCCGCAAGCTCGTGGCTACGGTGGCCGGGAGTCCGATATGGACTCCCGACGCCCGGGGCGTCTCCTCCTGCGGCGGCTAGGGACGTGAGGGCGCAAAGACTGCCACTCCCTCACGCGCCCCGCCTCCTTCTTCGCGAGCATTACTGCTTCGCAGAAGGAGGTGACGGCTTCCCATTCCCTCTCGCTCCGTACCATGGCTCGCACCAGGGCCGGACGCGAGAGATCGCTGATCGCCTCCACGAGGACACGGCGGTGCTCCGCCCAAGCAGGGCACACCTCCACCGTATGCTCCACCGTGTCCTCCAGACGATCCTCGCAATGGAAACACCTGGACGTATCCTCCCGCTTTATCCTGAACAGGAACCCACCGAAGCACCCATGCCCGGTGAGAACCTGCGTCAGGCGGAAGGTGAGGACGCCGTGACGCCTCTCTATCCACTCCTCAAAGAGGGGACTTACCGCCGCAATTGTGGCGTGCCCAAGATGGCACACCTTACGTTGTCATCTGACATTATGCTGAGCTGAGGCCCTTTTGGCATTAGTGTCATTGTTGTTTTTTTTTCTCCTTTTTTATAGTTTTAAGTTTTATTTTAATGATATAATGCCAATAAACACATTTTTCCTTCTTTTCTTTCAATCAGAATTATTTTGAAAGTTATTGCTAATCCATTGCTTCAAATGTACGAGCAAGTCTACTCAATAACGTGAATAACGCAATGAATGTTGTTAAAAATGAAAGCCATTCAAAATCAAAATCCAAAGTCATTTAATCGAACTAGGCTCAGGGTCAGCAGTTTTTGCACGTCGAAATGACATACGACTAACTAAATTCATCATTTTTAGAATCACGCCAAATTCTAACCAATCGAAATGTAATGTACTTTGACAGTTCAACTTTGACAGTTGAAAGCGTCATTTATCTTTTTGTTTCGCAGTCTGTTAGTAAGAGATAGCAATTCTCTTATTTTGGTTTAGGTAGTGAACAAAAGATACGGCACCGGCTACTTTGAGTTGCAAATAAGGTCCTTCCAAACCACCCCCAGCGTACCGAGCAACAAAAGGACTTCAAGCCGATCAGACTCGCTACGCTGAACTATAAAAATAACACGAAGACAAGAATATAAACCTGGGTTAGGAGCAAACTCACTTACAACAAGTGCCCAGCAAAAACTCGGCGACATTACGAGCACTATTTATGTCAAAGGCTTCCACTGAATAAAGCTACAAAGAAATAACGCCGGTCCGCATCTGTCCGCACGACACCGCACGACACCGCACGACACCGCACGACGTCGCCCGACGTCGGATGTCTTCCACATTGTTTTTATAAGAAAAGAATAGCAAACCGACGCTCTACGTTTTTACGATAATATTTTCACTGTTTACTTAGGGCTCGAATAACATATGAAAGACATTTCTTCTGAGAGAATGATATCCATATATGTATATAATAGGATCCATAGCTAGTTGAATGTTACTTGCACAATTTCCAATCTTGCTTAGAATATTATTATAATAATCTTTTTCGATTCCCTTTGATTGTGTCTGCCCACCCCGAAAAGGGATCAACTCCGGGAATATTAATCTTATCAACAATGCCACGTGAAAAAGGTCACGTGAGCACATTACAGAACCGGAGTTCCTACGTCATAAGTTGTACAAAAACAAGCCAATCGATGCAGAAAAATCAATCTCATATCGGTAACAGGAGTCTTTGAAAGAATCCAAGCTCCACTTAACGAAATTAGCAATCTATCGACCGTGAAACAAGCCACATTATAAATGAAAATTGCACACCGGACTTGCAGTTAAAAGCTCTCACTCAATTACTTTCAGATAAATACTTAAAATTGGATTTTACGACTATAGAAAGGACAATAATGGCAAGCTCTGTCATCCCTGAGGTCCAATTGAACGTATTTCCGAGTTTTTACGTACATCCCGGGTACTAACGCGATCGGGAGCGGAGGGAAACGGACCGAATCCACGAAATTTGCAAACGGTCGGGGACGGCGCGCGGCGGGCCAACACGAAAGACCGGGAGACCAAACGGACGCTTTTCAATTAAGAGAGGATAAAGAGGCCGATTTTCTGACGTATTTATACGTGATTCAGAGAGCAACTCTGTCCAATTTAATGAAATATTTTTAAAGAATCTTACAATAAAGCTTCAGCGGAACGTTTGCTGTAATTGTTTCAATTTCGATATAATTTCACGGAGATCTTTTCTTTAGGGGTGGAATCAGAATCGCCTCGGGATACGAGACGTAACGAGCTGCTCTAAGTAACAGATATTACCTTAACAGTGACTCCCACGCACGCTAAAACAGTTTCAATTTTCGATATTATTCTTTAATAACTTTTGATATGGGCTTCGCCCACGTGGAGGTCTAAAATGATCCCGCGAGAACTTACTACCAAGATAAAAAGTGCCCCTTGTGTTAATTTAGGTTATGAACTATTTAAGTGTCAAATTTCAACAAAATATGTTTTTGTGTTAAAGAGTAACAAATAACCAATCTCAGAAACTTTTACATTAGTATTACTAGGATAAAATTCCTTCTTGAGTATAATTTTCATATGGCAGATATACCATTTAATGTTAATATCATTTAATATTCCGCTATGTCTCATAATGTTAATTACTTACTATTATATAGAATCAAGTTCTTCTAACTAAACAGACAGCTGTGCTGCTGGGGAGTTTGTTGCGCCACTTCTTCCCAGCTAAAGCACTAGGAAGTGGTGAAGGGCGGGCGTTTTGGGGGAGTGTCTTATGTTATTTTGACGTTCAAATATTGTTGTCTGCCAGCATAGTTTGAATAAATGACTTTTGATTTTTAAATAACCTATTTCTTTCCACTTTTGGTTTAAATATTTTTCACTGCGTTCAACATTATTTAAGCGTCTTTCATTCCAACTAAGAGTTACTCAAGCAACTGCCTGAAAGCCATCATACTGTAGACGACTATTTTCTTTTTTATAAAGTGGACTTTACTTAGAAGCAATGGACTCGCGTTTCTTCATCATCACATCCATTAAATGTAAATTTATGTTTAATAAATAATGTGAGTACAGACAACTGAAGAGATTGGTATATAGACATATCTATATTCATCTTTCCACGACACACACTGCGAAACATTGGTATTGACTTATTAGAACCCTAGCAACAGTTCCAACTTTGTTTAAAATCATCATCTGGGTCGGCTTCCAGTCTAAACAGATGCAGCTGAATATCAGTATTTACATGAAGCGACTGTCTACCTGACCCCCACAACCCAGTTACTGGGAAGTACGATACCCTTAGATAAACTAGTTATCACTCTCGGGCTTCTACCGACACGTAACAACGAAATGACAGCTGAGGACCACGGCTTAACGTGCTTTTGGACGTACGGAGTGGTCTTGGTATATGAGATGATCACTCGTTCAGGAAACAACCGCGGCAATTTTAGCTTAATTTGATTGGTAGACCCCTGCGGCTGCTATATCTTAGCCACAAGCCGAAGCAAACATAGTTTGAGGTAGTAGCCTGAATACCAATCTCCTTGTTTGCCTGTACTTACGTAATACAAGAGAAAATACTCACAGCGGTAGGACTCCTCTTGCTCTTACTAGAAGAGAAGTGCTCAATCACTTCCCAGTTGGATTTCTTGGGGGCGGGCGTGTCCGCGGGCGAGGGGGACGCGCGGTGCGGGGCGGAGGGGGTGCTGCGACCTGACTCCTCCGCCCCACGCACCGGCGTCGCCGCCGAACGCAGCGACGCACATCGGCGTCCGCGCAGCGCATCCTGTAAAACAAGAAACGGTTACTTTCAAATTCAAGAAGATGTAAAAATAGTGGGTACATCATGTGGTTAGAAATGTGTGTAGTATGAAGTAGATTTAGCCTTCCTCGATAAATGGGCAATCCAACACTAAACGAAGTTCCTGAGATTAGTACGTTCAACCAAACAAACACTTTAGCTTTGTAAAAACGTTATATTGAGCCAACCTTAAAAGATACATATATGCTATCGCGAACTTTCTTCAAAAGTTTTTAAGAGGAAAAATTTCGTCATACATGATTGCTGCGTAACTTAAACCATGTACGCTCTCAAAAGAAATAACTTTGCCTCGTTTTTGCAACATTTTTAATTAATGCTATGGCCTACCCAATAATAATATATTATTTCAGATCCATCGAGTAGTTCCTGAGAAATAAAAATCCGCAGTCATCATATTATTATTTAAGTATGTGGAAACTGGTCCTCAGCTATAATGTCACAAACTGAATTCCATCGTGCTTTTTAAAATCATGAACTGAAATATTCATCTTTGAAAGAACTTTTAAAACAATAAGAAACCACTTCAAAAATACACAGCTAACTGCGAGGAATTTCAATAAAGTTAGTATCAGAAATTATAGCGAAAACAGGCCAAGTGCAGAACAAACTTTTGCAAAGTTTGTAATAATAACACAATTATAAGATAAGTTATAACTTTAAGTGTTCAAGTTTGAACTTTTGAGCCTCCTCTGAAAATAGTTGTGACGCGAAGTGAAGTCAAGAAGTTGAAGAGAACAACTAGAGAACGGCCTTTATATAGGTCCTTAGGTTGTTGCTGAGCTGTTTGGTCTTTCTATTATATCAAAGACTTTGATAATGTACACCTCCTTCGATTCTTTGTTTTCTCAAGATGTCTCCAATATTTAAAATATTATTTCTACATTTTCACTACGTTTTAACTTAATAAACCGAGGCAGCACTGGCAAGAATTCGGTAAGCGCCGCGCTAATTTAGGCCCTTCGTGTTAGTGGTCGTACAGTGGTCAAAATTCGACCATGTTTCTTATCAGCGTATAACATTCCCTCTGCTGGAACTGAGGCCTTCTATCTGTGAGAGGAAGTGGGTCGTAATCCACCACGCGGGCCTAATGCGGGTTGGTAGAAATCACATGTGTTCGTTTATAATGTTTCTTGGACATGTCGGTTTCCTCACGATGTTCTCCTTCACCGTTTTGAGAGCGGTGGTGACGAAATGATTTGCACAAAGTTATGCGCCTCCCTGTGTTCGAACCTACGACCTACAATTCGTAAGTCGCGACCGTTACCACTGGGCCATCGCTGCTCGCTTTTTTTAATATTAATGTCATGTATTTTTGATGCATTGTCAATTACAAATATTAGCTTTCTGCACTCCTCATCCATATAAACTTTAACCGTGCCACATTTCATACTCCTGATTTTTGTAAGGGGTACAAAGTTTTTTCTTCAGTAATTAATATTTAAATTATTAAAACAAATATACATTTTGAACACGTAAAATGAATAAATAAAGAAAACATGTAGTTTTCCGTGAATTTCTAAGGGTTTATTTTGTTTTTTACAGATTAATTTGGTTTTTTTTCCTATCCAGGAATTTGCAAAAAATCAAGTTTCTAAAGTTAACGATTTGTAAAGTGAATCATTATTAATGTAACATTTAAATGCGTGAATAAATGTAAAGTAATAACGTGGACCAAGATATCAAACAAACGCAATCATTACGCAAATAAAATCACAGAAAAGATTCGATTATTTATTATCATTATAGTCTTTGAGATCTGAATTCAACAGTAGGCTCAGAAAATTCGTAACAAATCGAAGGAGGTCAATCCCTTTAAGTATTTCTATCTAACCTAACCCTTTCAATTTAAGTTAATGACCCGCGCTATAAAGGTTCGTTTCTAAGTAATAGCAGCCACATGGATCGATCGACCAGGCTAAGCGACGACTGCCGCGGTTGGTCTGAGGATGGGTGACCATCTTTACATACCAAGACTCGTGTCTCGGAAAGCACATTAAGCCGTCGGTCCTGGCTGTCATTTTGTCGTTAGAAGCCCGAAAATCTGACAACCAGTCTTATCAGGAGGCAACGTATTTCCTAATAACTGAGTTGTAGGGGTCAGATACGTAGTCGCTCCATGGAAAATACTGGTAGTCAGACCGTAATGTAGTTGGAAAACAGCTAAGCGAAAAAAAGAACCAGCGCTATACCTGAGCTCCTTAAAACAGGATTGAGCTACACAATACATACAAGCTGTCTGTTGGGACAGGTTAACGTAAAGCTGCAACGGCTGTTTCTTCAAAAAGCTCTTCCAGACATGACCCTGCATTGTTAGACTCTCATAAAATTATAATAGTTTAATGATTGAATTTTAAAAGACACCTCTGAGTTTGTTTCGGCATTTCTTCTGAGGGAAAAGTCAGCTAGGAAATGTCGGCGCCATCTAGTTTAAAATATTAACCAAAACTGTTGATGTGTAAAAGTGTATTTTTATAATATCTACTAGAGCGAATGAAAATGAAATCTTTTAACTGCCACTCAAAAAGTGTGTATTTTTTTTTAAATCCATTACTCGATGTAATGTATGGCGGACATAAGGCGGGGTGCACATTTATGTAAAGGCGGCGGATATCCGAGGGCTGCGGATACTGCGGTGTAAAATTTTATGGTATGGCTTGCGGCTTTTGTTTGCATGCTAAGTAGTCAGCTTTGTGAACAGATGTCGGTCGGTATTGCGGTCGCGTTTGTGCTGTTTACTAAGTAATTAATAGCAATACTGCAGACGCTTCAGACGATGCGTTTTGACTTTTGTTTTTATACGACTTCGGAGATTATTATTTGTGCCACTGTGTGTGTCTGTATGAAAGAGTAAGCTTAGATGGTTTGGTCATGTTGAGAGGATGAATGAAGGGCGGCTAACAAAATCTATTTATAAGGCAGATGTGACTGGATACGCTGTAAGCTGACGCCCTAGGAGAACATATAGTAAACTTATTGGTGATGTTCTTCAGAAGGGTCAGGTGCATAGTACTTGTAATCGGCGTGCGTGTATGACCAGATGTATGAACTTAAATGAGGCAAAAGGGGTTTACATATATGGATCGTAGCGGGTGGCATTCTGTATTTTCTGTCTAACCTCATGGGAAAAAAGGCGTAAGTTTATGTATGTATGTATGATTATCTGTTCTCTCATAACTTCTAAACTACTTATCATAATTTAGCAATTGAGGTATCGTTGGAAGCGTCTTAACCGTCCGCTGGTTATAGGCTATGTGACATCACATTAAATATGGCCTCCTTTAGAGGACATAAAGTGGCGAAACAAAATGAATGTGAGTACCGTGTTGGGTAACCTCTACATATCTATACTTTAATATTATAAAGCTGAAGAGTTTGTTTGTTTGTTTGTATGTTTGTTTGATTGAACGCGTTAATCTCAGGAACTACTGATCCGATTTGAAAAAATATTTTTGTGTTGGGTAGTCTATTTATCGAGGAAGGCTATAGGCTATATAACATTAAGCTACAATTAAGAGGAGCGGAGCAGTAATGAAAAATGTTGCAAAAACGGGTAAAATTGCATGGGTAGGCGATTCGACGCGATGGCAAGGGTCGGGGGAACAAGAAATTTAACGCGGACGAAGTCGCGGGCAGAAGCTAGTGTAGTATAAAACAAAGTCGCTTCCCGCGTCTGTGCCCTAAGATCTTTAAAACTACGCAACGTATGGTAATGCGGTTTTCATCAATAGACAGAGAGTTTTAAGAGGAAGGTTTATATGTATAATAAGCGGATGAAAACGAGTTGAAAATAAAATTATCAACAGCACATTATAACATATATGTATTGTGCGATAACTCCAAAATAATTTAAATGAAGAGTAAGTTAGTTTATAACATAAAACCGGCTACTGAAATATCACGCTCTAAAAATTATGAAACAAGATAACCCTAAAATAAATGAAAAGTTGGTTAGTTCATAACCGCTGCAAAATCACGCTTTCTAAAAAGTACGAAAATACGAAACAAGAAAATATTTTAGAGAGAAATCAAGTACAAAAACGGACAGGCGCAGCGCCATACTTGTAGAACAATTTTCATAGAAATTGTTCCACTAGAGTCGTGTTGTGCCTGTTTGCGGGAGGCATATAGTCAAGGCTACATGTAGGTCTTGCAATCCGGATATTCGTATTATCCGCCGACATGGCCGTGTACCTTACACCTTACACGTTTGCTCAGATTCGCTCGTCCTCGTGATAGATGACTTCATCAGTCAACGTTAAATCTATTAAATAATGTTTTGGTTTTGTAAGAACAACGAAACGTCGCCTTGCCTTCCACGAGGCTGGCTCCTTCTTAGACGGGGTTATTCTGTTTTATAGAAAATAAGTAGCTGTTCATGTTCAGTTTTTGATTTAAGTGAGAAAAGTTATGGAGGAACTGAGTGTTTTGAGAAAGAGGGGGTTAACTTTACTCAAACCTCATCATTATAGCTGAAAGGTGTCCACTGACTGATATTATACATAGGCCTCCCTCAGTTTAAGGGGGGGGGGGGGGTTGCCATTATCGCCAAGCTTGGCTTGGCAAGCGAGTTTGCGATCACAGTATGGTGGAAAAATGCATAGACAAACGCTGCTGCCCCTTCTCTAATAAGTTCCTTAGTCACCACTTACGACACCCACAGGAAGAAATGGGATGGTGCTTCTTGAACTCCAGCACAACATGGAACATTAATGTTCTTCGTTACGAACGTGTACAAGAAAACTCCGACTACATTGTCTTGACTGATTTTCAAACACCTATTCAAATATACCCCACTTGACATACTTCGTCAATTTTCACAATATGGCGTCTGGTTGTCGCCATATTGAATTATGATCACTGTCATTTAGTGACACTCGCAAGAATAAGACAAATCGATGAACATAAGAATCATAAAAATTAGCCCACGAGTTTGGTCTCCAGTATGTCATAACGGAGCAAACATACATACATAGGCTGATAACATTACCATCCTTTGAATGGGGGCCCACCTTATGCAAACCAAACAGTACTCCGCGCAATAGAAACGAAAAGCGTCGGAACACGAAAACGTACACCACTAACAACGAGAATTTGGTTTAAAGACACTTAATTCTCAATAAAAAAATAACATGTCGCTTACTAGACAACAATACCTAATACTTAATTAATATTAATATTAGGTTCGACTACATCCGTCACAAAGTAATTAAAACTACCCGAAACTCAACCCACCCAACACAATAATTTTTCAAGTGATGACCGGTTTACGATTAGATACAGGCTAAGCTGAGTTTTGAATGCATTGAATGAGTGTAGATTTCTTATGCGTCCCTCGCGCATTCTCATTGTATAGCTGTGCTCCTTCAAATGTAAGCATTTTTGCCATAGTTGGTCCTGGTTTACAACCAGGCATTTTTAACCGAGTCGTAAAGAGCTACTAGAAGTCAGACTAGGGGAACGGAGCTTCATGTCGTCAGTATACAGAGTCTTATAAGCTTAAGCTTTATACAACAGCTTATTAATTCTAGGTGCAGCATACGAATGGTTCTACTAATAAAATCTAATTTAAAGTTATTACTTAAGAGCTTTACTACAAATAACATTTATTTGTAAGCCTTACAGCGAACAAGAGATTCATTTTATATTTTCTGAAAAACTTTTATGAATTAAATTCGAAAGAGATGAATCGGATTATTCAATCGCACTAAGTGGGTTAGGGTATCTGCAGCCTTTCACTTTAATGATTGGAGTTCTACTAATCCTGCTAATATTATTAATGTGAAGGTTTTTAGTTGTCGATATTTGGATATTTGTTACTCAATCATGCAAAAACGCCTAAACGAATTTGAATGAAATTTGGCACATAGATAGTTTATAGCCTGAATTAAAGGATACATTGTATTCATGTAGTACGTTCCCGCGGGATAATTTCCGACCTACACCTGGGTGAATCCTCTGTCAAAAGCGAACATTATAAATACGAAAGTTTGGATCTTTGGATGTTTGTTACTCAATCACGCAAAAATGGTCGAACGGATTTTGATTAAATTTGTTACTTTAAACCCTGGGAAATAACTTATTATCAACATAAAATGCGAGTGAAGCTGCAGGCAGAATCTAGTTGAAAAATAAAATAGTCGAACATATTTTCAACGGCGCGTATCGTTTTCATGTAGATGTATGGGAAAAATTAATGAAGCGGAATGAAAGAAAAATAGTCTACATACGTAGCCAGCAGTGGCGAAGGCACCATATAACACGATTCCTACCGGCTTGCCTTCGGGGATTCGCATTGGTAACTCTATCACTATTAAAAATACAATAGTATGTAAATAGTGGCTACTATTGTCAATAAATATAGTTACACTACGGGTATTTAATTCACCATAACATTCAAACAACAAAAAAGGTTATTTATACCTTTGTATTACAACAAAAGAGAAATGTTCTAAATTAACCCGGCGCCAAAACTTCATAATCGGGAACTAAAAATTCATACAACAGCGATCCCGTAATGATGTCACTTTAGGTCACGTGGCACCGCTTCATATGTACGAGAGCAAGCCGCTGTACAACGGGTTATGACAGAGACAGGTATAGAAAAATGCGTCAGCGAGAACGAGATAGAGGAATATTGCATATTTTATTCGTTTTCATTTGTTCAATTTAATTGTATTTAATTCATTACATTCCTATATTAAATTTAGAATGATAGTAAGTATTCTTTATTGATGAGTCAGTAAGTTAAGGCCGACTTCGCTTCGGCTTCTCTTTTAGAAAAATTTACGCCTCGCCGCTGGTAGCCAGTTGGATTCTTTTAGTCAAAGCTAAAAATTGAAGTTGTTATATCAAATGTAACCGCTACCGTGCCGGTGTCAAAGAATATATTTTCACATTTACCATTCACTATTTCCACTGCTAGGAAAAAGATTTTATATCAAGAACTATTTTTAACACATTTCTAACATATTTTTTTTTTAATATTTATGCCTAATTTTATTTGATAAATCATCATTGACCGAGCTTTTTCACAACTGTTTTTAAAACCGTATTTTACATGGAGTGATGGCTTATCTGACCTCCACAACCCAGTTACTGGAAAATACGATACCCCTTGGTAAGACTGGCTGTCAGACCTTTGAGCTTCTGACAACCTGTAACAGCCAGGACCAGTGTCTTAACGTAGTCTCCTAGACACGAAGGGGTCGTGGTTTGTAAAGGTGGTAACCCATCCACAGAGTCACCGCTACAAGCAAAGCTTAACCTGATCGTTCGACCCACACAGCTGTAATTACTCAGCCACAATTGATAAATGATTTTATTTCTGCAAGTAGGTTCGTTCAAACACTTTTACACGTCAACCATATTTTTAAAAGTGGAGGAGGTTTGCGATTCCTATCTGACTACTCTGAGAAGAAACCGTAGTCAGTAATCGAAAAGCTCAACTCAAAACTTAAAGAGGTCAGTAATTCGATGAATTATACCAAAGACATTTAGGTAAGCCACATAAATTACTCAAATTTGAAATATCAGCTATGATAGTGTAAATTTCACTAATATGAAATCTAAATATAATAAAAGACATTAAAAAAAAAAAAACAGATTTTCTCAACTCATTATTTAAGCAACAACAGCATCGTCCAACGGTCATTAACTCAAAATGATTACTTCGTCGTATTCAGTGACCCCTGACGTCTGCGAAGTTTTTCTGTATAGAATACAACAAAAAAACCGGCCAAGTGCGAGTCGGACTCCCGCACCGAGGGTTCCGTACAAACCTGTAGGTATTCTTGGTTTATGCATAAGGTTTATGTTTATGAAATTATTTTTTTTTTTTATATTTGAATTGATTGAATGAAAGGTAAATTGCGGTTTACGATTTATGACGTATTAAAAAAAAGAACTACTTACTAGATCTCGTTCAAACCAATTTTCGGTGGAAGTTAACATGGTTAAGTACATCACTGGGCCCTATCAGAATACTAGCTCTGCGACATTTATTTTTTAATGTCACAGCAACATGCTGAGATAGGATAGACTTTTGGCTTGGCACAGGACTATCTGTTTTTTTTTGTTTCTTTTGTTTTTCGTTGATTTTTTTGTTTTATAAAGTATTGTTTTTGTATAGTCTCTGTGCGTGTCCGTATAAATACTTTTTCTTTCTTTCTTTCTTTCATCATATATTTTTTTTAGTTTTATCATTCTCTTATTTTAGAAGTTACGGTGAGGGGGACACACATTTTACCACTTTAGAAGTGTCTCTCGCGCAAACTATTCAGTTTAGAAAAAAAATGATATTAGAAACCTCAATACCATTTTTGAAGACCTATTCATAGATACCACACAAGGATGGGTTAGATGAAAACTATTATTTTTTGGGTTTCAGTTCTAAGTATGGGGAACCCCAAAAATTATTGTTTTTTTTTCTATTTTAGTGTGAAAATCTTAATGCGGTTCACAGAATACATCTACTTACCAAGTTTCAACAGCATAGCTCTTATAGTTTCGGAAAAAAGTGGCTGTGACATACGGACGGACAGACAGACAGACAGACATGACGAATCTATAAGGGTTCCGTTTTTATCCATTTGGCAACGGAACCCTAAAAATGGCCTATACAAACAGTGCCACAGTAAATAGTAACTGTATAAAAATTAAATTGGCCTGTGTAGGTGGAATGTCTGTTCCAGACTCACGAGAACACAGTTTATTTTCAGCCTCTTCTCTCATCCAATAAGGTTTCTTTTCCCTAATTTGATTACGGCTTCCGTTTAGCCCTGATAGCTGGCGGGAAAGTTTGTAAAGTATTTTATTAAAACTAAGTTGAGGCGCTTAAAGATAATTTGGGAACAGATAGCGGCTTCAACCGTAGCGCGAGGAAGTGCGTGGGGAGAAGAGGACTACACGCTTTGGTTTAAATACACGAAGTCAGATGCTAATACGAATATGCTAAACGTATTGATTATTGTTTAGCATAGGTGTTTAGTAAGTAAGGCGCTTGGATCTGTGGATGGGTGGCCATCTTCATATATACTCCCCTCTGTGTTTCGGAAAGCACGTTGACCTGTTGACGTCATTCGTGGATCGTTGACAGTCGCTACGTGTCGTCAGAAGCCCGAAAGTCCGACAACCAGTCTTACAAAGGGAAACTTGATTGTGAATGTGGATACCATTCAGGCTAAATTGAATTCATGACTTTTAACTGTTTGGCGGTTTTGAGTATTTTCTATATAGCCTATGCAAATGTCCAGTAGATCTGGAACCATCCTGTGACAAGTCGCTGAGTTCGCTTAAATAGGGTTGAGCTACACGATGACTAATGCAAGCGTGCCGTCTGTTGGAACAGATCAGCTCAAATCTGTAATGGTTCTTTCTTTCAAAGGCCCTTACAGACTTGGCCCTGCATTGTTAGATTACATAATTTTTATTACATAAAGTCTGGACAGTTAGATAATAGAACGCCGGCACCATCTTAGTTTTCAAATATTGACGTGTAAACGTGTCTTGAAAGAACTACTTACATTGTATAACTGGGTTATAGAGGTCAGAATAGCAATCAGTCCATGTAAAATACTGGTACTCACCCGCATCCGGTTAGAATGGAAGCCAACCCCAGCATGATTGTGAAAAGGCTAGGAATATGAGTAACCGCTTCTCTGATGGTTTACATGATTGTTTCATTGTCATCGTAAGGTGTTGTTTCAATGTCGGATTGAGCGACCGCTCCACTTCTAATTCCAGCTATGGGGTCTAAACAATTATGTTAGGATACATTTTGTCTATGTAGCATAAGTTTATATATTTCCAAGTTCACAGAACTGCCCTTTAATCGCCGGCGTTCAGCAATACCAGTCTCAACCTTTATCAAATGTAATGAACATTTAATTAATTATAGAGTACATAACTTCCTAACCGTGTCTGTAGTATTGCTCACGTAAATCACACGATAACGTGAATTTGGCGAAGTGGAAGATAGCCCCGAAGCGACCAGGCGACCGAAGAAATTCCGGGTGCTTGACTCCATACTAATTGTGTTACATGTGTTTCCCTACAGGATTCTCTTTACTGATGTGCAGTGTCTGTTGATTCCTCGGAATTTGGTTCAGCTGCAGGATTAAACTATTCAGTTACAGATGCCAGCACATCAAGCAACTACAATCTGTCATGGCCCACTTTTGCTAAATGTGTAGGTTCTTTGGTAAAAAAAATATATTCGAAAATGCAAAAACAGTCACATGCTTTTATCAAAAAAATTAATTTTCAAAATTATCCGCTTTCAAAATGTTGTAAATGCTCATAAAATTCCGCTAACCAAAGCTATAATATAGCTCTGGTGCCAGTATAATTATGTTCCACTACATAGACGAAGCTGCTAAAGCTAAAGGCTACCTAATTGAAGACGTCTATTTTCATTACCATCCTTGGGAAGCGTTCTCTAGAATTACTCAGGAATATGCTGGCCCAGAGGGGGGAGGGTGGCGGGAGTATTCGATTCCAGTGGATCAACTTCAACAGATTCCGTTAACTCGTTTGGATAGATAAGATTTCTACTTAGCCTACATTTGCAGGTAATTCCGGAATGCTATAACTAATGACAGATATGCAACCTTGTTAAACGACCTAACAGAAGAGAGAGAGCCTACCAATCAACATAACAGAAGCTACAGAAAACGATCCACTAATTTTGAGTATTGTTTTAGGTTCTTGTCATATCGATGAGTAATTAACTAAAGCACATTTTATTGCATGACTGGTTAGTGTCCGTGCCACTATATAACATGAACTCTTATTTTCGTTGTTAGGTAGTTTGATCAGTATAAATAACTCGAGTGACGCATTAAGTATGTAACAGAACATTACTTGGCGCTTTCTTGTGAGTTACGGCGCACAGTGGAGAGACATACATCAGTGGCAGACGGACCACGTTTATTGATAACTAATGGAACACTCACTTCAAGGGAGGACTCCAATTATTATGTAAACTTTTTAGTTGGATAATAGGCGCAACAAGGAATTACTGTGGAGAGTACTAAATCAAGAATTTCCTGTTTCTTGTTGATACATCACCTGCGTTCGTGTCCCTTCGTTTGTCATAGACCATAGACAATTGTCTATGGCATGGACAAGCGATTTTGGAGCATCTGGTCTGGATATATCGTATATTTAATTATTAAATGTAAGAATCGTTTTGTTTGTCTTGTTATACCCAATTTTTTTTAAATATTTTATATTACTTTAGTGAGATTAATTGTCATGTCGGTAAGTGTGTCCGTGGGCATCACAGCGGGCCCTATCGTAATATCAAAGCTACGGTAGTTGTTTTTTACAAATATCGCAGCATTATACTGAGATAGGAGCGTTTTTGGCCTCGCACAGGTCTTTCTCTTTTATAATTTCCTGTGCGCGTCTCAAATAAAGTGTTTTTCATTCTTTTAAGAAGATGCGGCGATAATGCGGTATAAGAAAAGGTTAAAACAAAGTTAAAACCTTACCCCACATAAAACTGTAGGTAGAAAGTTACCAATTAACTTTTACACTTAATTTTAGATGCTCTCTCATGAACTCGCGAACTTACCAAGTTGAAAGGAAAATTTACGACATTACCTCTGCTTTTAAGTTTCACGACCCACGTCCACGGTTCAAACTTTTATAATTTTAAACCCCTTACATTTTGACACCATGTTGAATGTTCATAAAATCACTTCCGCTCTCAGTTAATTAATGAACGAATGAAATTGAAAGGTTTCAGTCATCGAATTTTGATTGTTGCCCGAATATTTGTTAGAAGGGAGTTATTCGAAGAACGGTTGTGTTCCTGCTAACGAATGATGCTTATCAAAATCGGCTGCTGAACAGACCATCTGGATGCTCATTTGTCTTCGTTATTTTGAAGTATTTTCTATAGGAAATATGTTTTTAAATCAAAACTCTTTAATTAATTAAATATACATTGTGTAAGAATCAAAAAAGAAATTGCTGTATTTTTTACAGTTTCAATGCATTACTAATTTCATATTTTATGTTACATTTTTTTGGTTGAACGGAATGCAAGCTCGAAACGCGTTGTCTTTGAAAATGCTGGAAGTGACCTCAATCGGTGTGTGACTCAATATATTTCTTGGTAAACTGCTCCGAGTGGTGCCGGACGTAAAGAATTTCATCATCCCATTTCTTCCCGCGGGTGTCGTAAGAGCGACTTACAAGAGAATGGGCTGCAGTGTTCTTTATGCATTTTATCACAATACCCGCCTGCCATGCGAGGTCAATGTCCAGCAGTGGACGTCTTTCAGCTGAAATGATGATGATGAGTACACTGCTTGAGATCTCATCAAAGTAAGTTAGTAAGTGCGGTATTTGCTTGAATAAAGCATAACAAATAACTTCATTTACAAGATTTGGAGCTGAAACGGATATAAACAAAGCAGTATTGTGCCAAGTGACGTAACCATGACAGTAACGCACGTTTGAACTGTTGTAGAAAACTGTATAAGCCGTAGTTCAATTTTACTTTTAACACTTTTCTTGGGTTTATATTAACATGTTTCTCAGATTAAGAGAATCTACATCTACACTAATATTATAAACGCAAAAGTAACTTTGTCTGTCTGTCTGTCCCGCTTTACTGCTAAAACTACTGAACCGATTTAAATGAAATTTGGTACACAGATAGTTTAGATCCTAAGAAAGGACATAGGCTACTTCTTATCCCGGCAGTATGTTCCCGCGGGATAATTTCCGACCTCCACGCGGGCGAAGCCGCTGGCAAAAGCTAGTAAGTAATAGTTTAAAAAACACGCTTTCACAGAAAACCAAAGTAAAAAGTAGGAAATAATGGAAACTTGTACTACTTTGGTTTTCTAAGAAAACGTGTATTTAAAACTATTATTTGTTTTCTATTTTTTAGTTCGGCTAGCTACAAAAACGGGCATAGGTCAGGATAATGTGTATGCAAAGTTACAAATTAATCTAAAGTTTTAAAGGGGTGAAAATCACGTCCAAAGATTCCATTACATAGATACATACCAAGCTAATAAAAGCGAGTTAAAAAAGAAATAAATGTACATTCCCTATTGCCAACTCGTTATTTCGACAGTGTGAATGTTCGGCGTAGAGCTTTGCATGGAATTCGGCCTAAGCATTCCATAGGGGTAGCAAAGCCGACATATCGCCTCTTTACAAGAACAACGTGACATCTCATAAAAACGTATTTTTTTATTATTTGATATTTAAAACCGCGATGTCGAATTTTATTTTCTACAAAAACACGGCATTTTAAAAGTGAATGTTCGAGGAGCTATGAGTGAAAGAGACGACACGACCGTGGCAAATGGCGTTATCACGTTGTCTCTTTCGGTGTGGCGCACGACTTCGACAACGCGACGTGTTAGTTTGCCCCGCACGCGCAACGAGTGAAGTGCTCCTGCTTTTCACAAAAAACGTGACATCACGAGTATACCACGTTTTTAGTGCAAAGGTATGTTTCTTGTTGTTATTTACTTTAACTTGAATAATGTGACATTAGTTATTTAACTCGTTTTTGTTGTAAAACTCGTGAGTATTGAGAATGATATAATGATTATTGTCACATTATTGATGAAAAAGTTACAAGTTTTCTTTGTGATATCTTTGATTGTAACTATGTCGTTGATGAATCGTTTTCAAATACTATGGTTTATTTTATTTTACATCATTGTTTTTGAAAACCTTCAAGTTTGGGTTTATATTATGCTAAAATGTTACATTATACATGCTAAAATAAAGTAACTTTTACAAATTTGTTTTTCAGATGGCTTCACGATCTAAGATGTTAGTTGAATTAGCTACAGGTGTTAAAAATAATTTAAGTGTACAACTAAGTGATTCAAACTCTCAGATAGATATTTTAACACAAGACAAGAATGAAAATCCCAAAAGTTCGACCAATACATTGCAGATACCAACAGAAGGTATTTTTTTACTAGTACTGATTTTTTTTTCTAGTTTTGTTCCTATAATTTCATTATTTCAATCCTCTTTGTAGACAAAGACATCGCAGTAGAATACATCCGACCTCGTAGTCATTCGACTAGTAGCAGCGGTTCGTCAAGTTCTAGCAGCTCTTCGAGTTCTAGCTGTTCTTCAAGCAGTGGCCCATCTATGTATCAAGGTAAGTTAGTTTAAATGCAGAGGGATATAAATTATATCCCACTATTCTCACAAATTTCGAGGGTAATTGGTCAAACCAATACCACACCACTACACTTCAAGCAACTGATTGCATTTATAACGTTTCAGACAGCGACGACTCAGTTAAGGATCCTGATTATGAAGCCCAACCAACAAAACGTGCTGAGTATTCTTCTGATAACATTTCGGATGATCAAAATTTGGTGACATCTAATATGGTTTCAATAAACATTGAAAACTACGAGAAACCACATTCGTCTACAAGCAAACATGCTATGGTATTCAACGATCTCGGTGTCATAGAGAACAGTGAATCTTCTGCGATTGAAAACGTAACTAACGGAAATGCTGTAAGTCCAATAGTGTATAATTCTAGTCCAACTAAAACTGGTAAAAAAAGAAAACTAAATGAAGCAAACTGGAAAGTCAATGTAGCTAAACGACTGAGAAATAGTGGGAAGCCTTATCAATCTACCAAATCAAAAAAAAACATGCCAAGTCGTGAATTGAAACCTTCTTGTAATGATAAATGTAAATTTAAATGTGGGTTTAAATTTACAGAGGAGCAAAGACAGACCATTTTAAATGACTATTGGAGCTTAGGTGCAATAGAAAAACAATGGACGTTTATTGCTAATAGCGTAGACATAGTCATCCCAAAACAACGTTACGTTAAAGTTGATTCGGATGGAAATGTTTCAACTGTAAGAAACAACAATAACGCTTTCTTTTTAACTATTTCGGGTGAAAAAACAAGAGTTTGTAAATTGTTCTTCAAAAATACTTTGGGGATTAATAATCGACCCATAGAGACTGCTTTGAAAAAGAAAAATAGCAACACTAATATTTCTTCCATGAAAGATAACCGAGGTAATCATTCAAACCATTATGCAGTGGACGAAAGCATTAAAAATGGCATCAAATCGTTTATTGAGTCTATACCGAAAATTGAGTCTCATTACATCCGGGCTAACTCAAAACGAAATTATATTGATGGCAGCAAAGCTGTCACAGATCTTCATAGAGATTATGTGGAAAAATGCAAATCCCTAAACGTCCCCTATGGAACCTACATTACATTTTATCGTATTTTCACACAAGATTTTAACATTTCGTTTTTCACTCCTAAAAAGGATTTATGCGATATATGCGAAGCCTATAAAAACATCACAGATGAAGAGAAAGAATCTAAGAAACAAGATTATGAATTACATCTCAAGGAAAAGAATTTGTCTCGTATTGAAAAAGAAAAAGATAAGAACAATAAAAATATTTTAGTAGCGGTCTATGATCTTCAAGCAGTGTTCCAATGCCCCAAAGGAGATGTCTCAGTTTTTTACTACAAGTCCAAACTAAATGTATTTAATTTAACTATTTATAACTTACAAAATAATTCAGTTGAGAGTTATGTATGGGATGAGTCTAACGCCAATAGAGGTGTCAACGAAATAGCTACCTGTGTTTATAAATACCTGGAGAAAATTTCCGCAACGGCTGAAGACCTCGATGTTGTCTTTTATTCAGACAATTGTGCCGGACAGCAAAAAAATAAGTTTATGATCTCAATGTACACTTACGCAGTCAAAACTCTACCAAATCTCAAATCAATTACACACAAATACCTCGTTAAAGGACATACGCAGAACGAGGGCGATTCAGCTCACTCTCAAATAGAGAGAGAAGTTAAAAGGCAACTGAGATCAGGACCAATGTATACACCTGATTCATTTATCGGGGCTATAAAGGCGGCACGGAAAAAAAGCGAGCCATTCCGTGTTAATGAAATGTGCTTCGATGATTTTTTTGATTGGAAAAGTATTTGCACTCAAATGAATTTTACAATAATGAAAGATGAAGACAATAATACTGTGAAACTGGCTGGACTGAAGATGATAAAAGTTCAAAGCTCTGATCCCGATGCCATATTTTTCAAAGAATCATACGCTGACGAATTATTCAGGAAAGCTATAGTGGTGAAAAAAAAGAGAAATCATAATAGCCAAAGCCTTAATTTAGATTTGCAAAAGGCCTATCTTCAAAAACCTGGACTAGCAGAGAGAAAAAAAGCTGATCTCATGGATTTAGTCCATAAAAACCTCATTCCTAGATACCATAAGCCATTTTACGAATCGTTGTAATAAGACTGATTAAGTACAAAGATTTTTTGAATTGTATTTTTAGAAATATTTAATTGCTACTTTTAAAATGATAGTGTTTATATTAGTATTAAGATAATTTGTGATTCTATGTTTATGAAGGGTGATAGCAATGTTCCTATTTTGAATTTCTAAGTACTATAAAACTGGGTGCCATAATTGTGTTAGAAGACGCTAATTACTATTAGATAACTTTTAAGTACAGTTAACTTTTTGATTTTTTTATTTGTATGAAAGTAATTTTTTAATTACCTTATAATTTTAATTAAAGCGAGTACTTAGTACTATGTGATTGATTGATCTCTTGTTGATTATTGTGCCTTAAACTAATTTCATGGTGTAAGTAAACCATTGTTTTCGTAAATTTGTATTTTTTAAATACAAGATCTTTATTTTGATATTGTGTTTTATTTAACTTATCACACAGCCTTACACCTAAATTTAACATCTTCAATGTGATATATCAATATGTTACAAGCATTTTGTGACATATTTTCATTAAAAACGTGACATGTGTGTCTGTGTTTTTTTAAATCAGTTTTTTTTACTTATTTCATATTGAACTGAGTTTTTTTTGCTTATTTTCAGAAAGCACATTAATTACTGCAACAATTTAATTGTTTTCCGACGTAAAATTATCAATATTTTAGAATTTATCAACGCTTAAATGTTTAAAATTGCTCTCCTGTAAAGTTGTGGTTTAAAAAATATCACGTTGTTCTTGTAAAGAGGCGATATTATGCTAAATGAAACAAAAGCTTCCGACTGTGTGAGCCTAGATAAGGATTATTTTTAGTGCTGGCCATTCCTGAGCATTGTGCAAAGTAATTTTATCATTTACATACTTTCTGAAGGTACGAAGCTCGGGCTGTTTGGCTAGGTTCGCTTGTCTCATTTCACACTTCGGTCAAGGGGCTTCTAATGTTGTCCCGAATATAAAAGTCTGTTCAAGTTTTGATTATATAATAAGTAGGTATTTGATAACATAATATCACGCCCTGTTTCCCGGAAGGGTTGGGCAGATGTGTACTTACATCTCACCCACATTTCGCCATCCACTTGATTGTATAGATATTTTATTTTATACTACCTACTTTTAAAACTGATATGTACCTACTACAATCTGTTTTATATAAAATAAAGAATTATGTTATGTTATGTTATGTTATGTTAAACACGTCCACTGCTGGACATAAGCCTCCCCCAATTTGAGGTGTTTTGCCATAATCGCCACGCTTGGCAGGCGGGTTGGTAATCGCAGTACGGTAGCAAAATGCATCGAGAACGCTGCTGCCCATTCTCAAGTAAGTCCCTTAGACCCCTTTGTGACACCCACGGGAAGAAATGGGATAGTGCTATTCTTTACCACACGGAACTTAGGTCCTATATTGCCACCAATTCAAACGCGCATACATCTTACTTGGCTAAGTCATAACAGCCAATGTAAAAGCTTGTGGCTAAGTAATAATAGCCACGGTTCGTTCAGGTTAAGCTTCGCTTGTTGCGGTTGTTTCGTGGATGGGTGACCATCTTTACATACTAATACCCTCCGTGCCTCGGAAAGCACGTTAAGCTGTTGATCCCGGCTGTCATATGTGGATCTTTGAAATTCGTTACGGGTCGGCAGAAGCCCGAAAGTCTGACAACCAGTCTTACCAAGGGGTATCGTGTTACCAATTAACTGGATTGTGGAGGTCAGATAGGCAGTCGCTCCATGTAAAATCCTGGTATGCAGCTCCATCTGGTAAGGCTGAAAGCCGTCCCAAACAAAGTTGGGAAAAGGCTAGATGGATGATGAGAAATCCAGACTCCGGGTTGCCTTTGAAAAATTCCAGATAGAAAAATCCACTGACACTTAATGGTAGCACTTGCGACCTCAAGACCAATGAGGTAGGATTCTATTTAAAACGTTTTAGGAACCAGTCCCATCCAATCTAAGTCCTATAACAAGTGTACTCGGTACACTCCACCACGCAAGTTATGAGGTTTGCAGTCAAGTAGGTACGAGAGAATTCCCTTAGGGGAAAGTTTATTTTTATTGTGAAACCTGCGCGACCGTCCGTATGAGGTAACAGTGCTCGTGGCAAACAATACGCGGTTTCCAATTTAGTGAACATGATAGATATATTACCAATAATCGGCATTTTAAGAAGCTTGATTGATTTGTAAGCAATGCATAAACAGGGTCACAAATAATGGATGAAAAATAATGCAAATAACGCTAGCGAAACTCCACAGACGTGATGGGTACCGTATGGCATATGTAACCGTATGGGATATAGTATCAAACATGAAAACACAAAAAAATAACTTTTTGTTGTATTTAGATATCGTCATATACAAGGTGTACCAGGATAGACGCAAGTCCTGAAAGTAGTTTTTTCATAACTGACTACTGAATGGATTTTTAATACAGTTTTTTTGTTTTAGTAATGTATTTTGGCTACCGTGGATTGAGTCAGAGAAAATTTAATCATATTTCATGTCAGTAAGACTTAATTTTAAATGCGTACATGCTAGGGTTAACACGATTTTCCAATAGTAACGGGTAGCTTTTAATAAAAATTGTTAATTGTATTATACTTTTAACTCAATACTCTAATTAGGGTGTATGAGGTCTGGCGTTAATTATGTTACACGTTGTATACTTACCATGTCTGCCGAATTCCACTAGCTAATTTAATTTGGCCCTGTATACTACGTGATGTAGCCATCCCGTCTGTTGTTTCTGTATTGGTTTGATTAATTAGTGAAGCTTCGATTGAACTGTGTCTGATAACGATAACACAAACACAAAGATTTCAAATGAAATCGTATTCCTATTACAAGGAATAGGCACTGAATCTATAATAATATAACTAAGTAACAACCAAACTTTATGAAAAGATACTTCTTACACAAATCAGCTAAAATTCTATGAAATAGATAAAGAGTGGACATCCAAAGTCTCGAACTAAGAAAGTGTATGATACTCTATACAAATCGGACCCAACTGGATCCCTGTCACAACTTTCTCAATTACTAAACGAGCTCGCAGAGATCAATGGCGACCACTTCTGAACTCATATCTCGGGAACTTCTGAGCCAGGCCTTTGTCCCTAAACAACTACGAACACATATTGAAATATACTCCTCATATTGGTATAAGTTTGCAAACAGAAATTGACAGAACGTAAAAAATGAGAACCTTGCAAATGGCTCTATATTAGGAAGATATTATAGATAGATTACATTAGACAGGTTCAGTGTGGTGCCGGACTTAAACAATAGCACCATCCCATTTCTTCCCGTGGGTGTCGTAAGAGGCGACTAAAGGACTTACCAGAGAATGGGCAGCAGCATTCTCTACGCATTTTACCACCATACTGCGATCGTAAAACCGCCTGCCAAGCGTTTTAAGCGATTGTGGCAAACGCTCCCAGAGGAAGCCTACATAGAGTAGTTGATGATGATCATGATGATAACACAAACAGTTATAGAAAAAAAATATCTTAATGAGGGAATAGAAGGCTGAGACTGGACTGAAGTACTTGATCCAGTCATTACCACGATACAACCTACCATATAAACAGATGGAAATAATTAGACTCACATTAAATTGTATTATATAACTAGCTTCTGCCCGCGACTTCGTCCGCGTCAAATTTTTGCTCCCCTGACCCTTCCCGTCGCACCGATTTGCCTGCTAGTTTTCGTCCATTTTTCGTTGCTGCTCGCTCCTTTTGAGCAATAGTTTGTCAACCTTAAAAGATAGACATATGCTCTCGTTTTAGAACTTTTGAAAAGGAACAATTCCGTCATACATGATTTTTGCGTTACTTTAACCGTTTACGCAGCGCACGCAACGGAAACTCTCAAAAGGAATAAATTTTCCCCGTTTTTGCAACATTTTTCATTACTGCTCCGCTCCTCTTAATTGTAGCGTGATGTTATGTAGTCTATAGCCTCCCTCGATAAATGGGCTACCCAACACAAAAAGATTTTTTCAATTCGGACTAGTAGTTCCTGAGATTAGCGCGTTCAATCAAACAAACAAACAAACTCTTCAGCTTTATAATATTAGTATATAATAGATGTTTGCACTGTAAAATAGACCATGACTTATTCCTATCCAGCCCGTCCCTTGCTGCCCTCTACCAGTCATTCATTTTCATTTTCAAATATCTTTATTTAACCATAAAAACAATAAATTAATGCACTTATCCTAAGTTACATTGACTCAGTATAACAAAGGCACTTTATGAGGCTAGTAACACACCTTTCAAAGTTTAACACAGATGTAAGTTTCAACTGATGACAACATAAACTTAACACAACAACAATCATGGGTACGTGATGATCATTTGCAAATTATTTAGTAAGTTATAATTTACTCATTGCAAGGTATTAACAAAAAATATTTAAAGTGATTTGCTGATCGCACGATGTATGTATGCAAATACTAGTAACCGTGCGACCAGTTAATGATCAGCGGACGGAGCCTCCCTGCCGCCCGCGACCCGGTACGGCCCTCTACCAGTGATACTCTAAGCTGAGGTCCGTACCCCACAGGGGGTGTTCTTAGCGAGTAGTCGCTCTAGTTTTTTTTTTTAAGCCCACCGTAGTCCAGGCAAGTCCGGTTAAGCAGCCGACAACTTCATAGGTTGAACAGCGAGATGTAATCCAAAAAAAAAGGAGACTTCTGAGATTCTTTCGGCATTCCTTCTTATCGATAAGCGCCTTAAAGTTTTAAAATATTGACCAACAAAATAGTGACGTGGCAGATCTACTTGTTTTATACACAACGTTTTCCTATTGCTATCCCGTATCTCGAGGGAATTAATGGGACCATGTCATAGAATCAATTGTCATATGACTTTGTAATAAAATTAAGTAATAAGTCTTTTTTTAAATACGGGTGTAAGTTTCTTTGATAAGTACTAGTGAATCATTTTCATTCAAACTAATAATTCAAAATTTAAAGCAAAGAAAATGCGACATTATCATATTTCACGTAAAGGTATTTTACATAACTTATCATAGCGTCGAATTATTTTGTATGTTAAATTGAAACGAAAAGAAAATAAAATAAAATAATATAATATATATATAAAAAATAAAATATTTTTATTCCCATTGATTCTTTGGCATGGTGTCATTGATTCCTTAGAGTTATGGGATATTAAAAGGAACACCTTGTATAAGCATTTCATTTCAACAGAGTATGGCGAAGCTCATCGATTAATGATTGCAGAAGTGGAATCCATCAGCTTAGATGCTGACCTACTTGTTACGGACTAATGCCAGAAGTGAGCTCTCACAACGGAAAGGGGAGCTCTCCAGATGACCTCAATAGGCGATGCACAATTCTTTCCAACGTCTGCGGCTAAACCCTCCGTGTTACATAAATACGAGATAATTTGATGACCCACGAAATAAGTGAGCAATACTTAAATAAAACATATTTTCTAAAGCAGATATTACTAGGGAACGACCGAATCTTTCGGCGTTTTTCGGCCAAAAAATCATATTTCGGCATCGGCAAGGCTGAAAATCAGAAGTGTGAAAGCTGCCATACGTCATTCGGCCTACTTCGTAACGCTCGTCAAGATCAGTGATCGTTCGGCTAAATTCAGGGTGAGTCAAGTCCGCTCGTGGATATTAATATTTATTATGTAGACATTAAAAATCATCTTCAGTTTTGGTTTCGCCGAAAATAAAAATAAAACATCATAAAAATCCATTGTCGGCGTACATTAAAGATCAGCTTCGTTTGTAATTTCGCCGAAAATGACACTACGGCCGAATCTTCTTTTTCGATTTCGGCTAAAAATCCATTTTCGTTCCGACCTTATTTATTACCTTCATACGACCAAATGTTGAGATCCCTTCCCCTGCGACAGACCTCACTTAACTCGACACACGCCATACTTATCCTTATTGCCACTCCAATAAAACCTTTTCTAGGTGCAAGTTATATTTGTTTGTTTAACATTTGGAGCAGCCTATTCCGAACCTTATTGCTGTGAGCATAAGGTGGTTAAAAAGTGCAAATGTTTTTTGTTGGTAAGGTGTTTTCGGGCGACGACACGCAAGGGCCGTGGCGATTCGGAAATGAGCGTAATGTGCTCAGAACGAGAGCAGATAAGGAGTGGTCTATAGAACCGTTTAGGCGGGACGAGACTGCCGTTCGGACATTTTATTTGTGTAGTAATATTTGTAACGAAATGAACGATAATTTAGTTGGCGCTCGTGCAAATACTAGGGATTACTTAGAATAGTGAAAAATAACTTTAATTTCAGATGTCAACGTACGCTATTCAGGCATCTTCTTCGCTCATATCACCACTGGTATTACAACTCGTCTTGTGTATTGACTACGTCCGTTTATATTTCTACTGCTCTGGCAGTTGTAGGTCGTGGATTCGAAGCCAAGCAGACGCTTTAATTTGTTTAAATAATTTTATCGCCACCGGGCTTAAAACGGTGACGGAAAATATCGTTAGGAAATGGCGTGTCCGGCGTGACCGGTGTGTGACTCAACATAACTGTGACATCTACCAGTCCACTCTATAATGAAAGAATGGCGATTAACAAAAGGTATTTACAAGGCAGATATGAGTGGAGAGGTCCGGAGAAGACGCTCTACGATGACCTATAATGACTTTAATGGTGATGTTCTTCATAAAGGTCAAGCGTGTAGTACTTGCATTACCAGATTTATGTTTGTAAACGAAGCAAAAATGTGGTGTTCTGTAGTTTCAGCCTAAGAGAAGAAGGCGTGAGTATGTGTGTATGTATGTTATACACAACACACTGCGGGCCCGGAAACACCCGCCCGTGTCACCGCGAGCCTTGACATTCAACATACAAGTTCACGAAGTTGGCTCCAAACCAAATGAGTGTTTACGAAACCAGTTACAATGCTGTATCTACGGAAAGCTACTTTTATATCTGGAGACTTTTTAGTTCATTTCAGTCTGGGTTTTTACAGGGAGTGAACCTGCTGGCAAAAGCTAGTTGTTTATAAACTATCTTATCAACTTTAAATCATTACAGATCCTAACTGGTCATTCAATATGAATACCCCACTTGACTTATTTAGAGGACTTCTATTTTTTTCTTGCCATATTGAATTTTGATTGTGGTCATTTCTTTATTTACTTGGTACTTGCATGATTAAGATAAATCGATTGACATTTAAAGAAAATCGACCAACGCATTTGTTCGCTTAAAGGCCACAAAGACATAAGCATACATGAATAGGCTGATAAACACATAACCCTCCTTAGTGTTGCACAGTCAGGTCATCATCATCATCATCATCATCATCATCTTCTCAGCCGAAAGACGTCCACTGCTGTACACAAGCCTCCCACAATTTGAAAGTGTTTATCATAATCGCTACGCTTGGCAGGTGGATTGCCGATCGCAGAATGGTGGTTAAATGCTTAGGGAACGCTGCTGCCTATTCTCTAGTAAGTCCTTAGTCACGTCTTACGACACTCATGGGAAGAAATGGGAAAATGAAATTAAATAATTAATGTTTAACATTTCCTTTGGGCCTGATGTTCCATTAGTGGAAACATTCTAGGCTGATAATACTAAACTCGATAGAAGTTCTAGAACTGTCCTCATCAGTTCTAGAACTCTTAGCTATTTAAATTGTATTCGAACTGCATACGAGTTTGTGAGGCTTCGAGGCAGGTAGATTGCGGTGGACGCTTCCGGCGCGTTATCGTGCAAACTTCGAGCGGGTTGCACTGGCCGGCTGTTCCATCGAGGACACTAAACTTAGTAGTCTAACTAAGCCAGCGTGTATACAAGGAACTATATACAACTGGATCATCGCTGTTGTTTTTTCTGAATAGGTAAAAGTGAAAGTCCGTCATTTTCCTAGCCTTTTCCCAACTATGTTGGGCTCGACTTCCAGTGTAACCGGATGCAGCTGAGTACCAGTATTTTACATGGAGCGACTGCTTACCTGACCTATATAACCCTGTTATAGGTAACGGTAAACGATACCCTTTGGTAAAACTGGTTGTCAGACTGTCGGGCTTCTGACGACTCGTAACGACTGTCAAATATCCACGAAAGACAGACTCAACGACTAAACATGCTTTCCGAGGCACAGAGGGATCTTGGTATGTTACGAAGGTAACCCATCCACAGACCAACCACTGCAAGCGTAGCTTAACCTGAGTGCGACTGTTATTACTCAGCAACAATCCCGTCTTTGCTTAAATCATTTTTTAGTTTTGTTCTTCAGGGCGATTTTCAAAGTTACGAAAAATAGAACCAATTAGACAAACAATTTAAGTCATGAATTCCATTGTTGAAAAGACAGCATCCCATCTTATAACTTCGCTTGACAACCTCAGACCGGATTAAATTGTTAGTTTCGGAAAAGGAACGGTATTTCGAGTTACGTTAGATTCTGATTTCAAAAATGTATACGCACATGTGGTACTTCCCCATGACCATGGGCCCACCTTCCATCCTGCGCTGCATTCTATATTTCCTGAGCAATTGATTATCTTATGACTGCGTCAGTAAGCGGAGATCATGCAACTGAATTTTGGGCAAAAGATTTTGTCATCAAAATACGATCACACAAAACAGGGTCAGTAAAGAAAAGCTTTATTGTGTAATAGAAAGCCTACGTTGTTTTGAGAACTCTTCTATAGTTTAACGGGGGTTGAGTACGTGCTCCAAAACGTCACATTGAATGAAATGGTAACCTATTTAAATTTTTATAGCGACTACTCGCCGTATTCATTTCCCCGCACAGGAAGCGGCCCTGCTGCCTCCGTGAGCTTTGTGAGACCTACACGATAATGGAGACGTGGAGCCGCTGCGCCATTCTGTTCAGTTGCTATTTAAATATCAAATGTCAGGTCAAGGTGACAGCGACGTCACAAACTGGGATAAATGTGAATATATTTACAAAGTATGAATTTTAGGCACCGGGCTTTGTGTGTGGGGAGGGGGACTTTACAAACTGTTTTATTTTTATTTAACTGACGAACAACAAATGAATGGGTTATCAAATCAATACGTACCAATATACATAAATCGAACGAAACCGTACCGTAAACATTTTTTTTTCATCATTATCCTTTTAATGACACTGTGACAAGTACTTTAACGCAACTAAAAGATAAGCAACAGTTTTAGAAAATTTGAAAAAAATATTTAAGTTTCACGAAAAATGTTCAACCAAAGTAAAAATATATTTTGTTTCCATCCATTTCGATATCGATAACCAACACGTGGGTAGTATTCTAAGCTAATTTAATTTGACCCCATCTTTTATATAAGGTGTATCTATTCATACACGAAATATTTTAAGAGGTACACCTGTAGGTGGTAAAGAAGCTAGAGAAGCGAAAAGAAAATTTTTATCTAATTGTTTTTGAATGTTCGTAAATATTATGATTTTAAAACTGCTTGAGACGATTTGCATAAAACCTTTACTCCAAATACTATGAATGGCCCGACTGACGCTGCAAGGGCGGCGACCGGACGGCATGAGCATGGCCGCGGTGTCTCGGGCCGTAAAAAATAAGGAGCCAGTATTTCTTATGTGCGTCAAATAATTTATAAATATTAGATTTTGGAAAAAAACATTTAGAATTTATTTTTCGTTGCTGTAGCTTCTTTACCACCTACAGGTGTACCTCTTAAAATATTTCGTGTATGAATAGATACACCTTATATATATGAATCTCACATAACTTTTAACCCTAAGAGAAGTGAAGAAATAAATTTCCCCTAAAATAAATAAAAAATATTACAAAAAATCAAACCAAACAAAATTATAGCAAAAAATAAACATCAACTTAATCAACGTATCACGCATCGTTGAAATTTTATCTCAACATTATCAAGGAATTCATAGCATTTAATTAAACTGCGGTTGTTAATTGCCTTACCTACCCTAGCCATGAGTTTAGAGTAGGATAAAGACTCCTTTAGAAAAAGAAAACATGTGGGATCGAGGGACCCCCTTCAGCAATGAAGAGTCTTACGCCTTTTCTTCAACTCCGAATGTAACGTCGTCATCCTTTCCAATGTACCGGCTTCACATTTTTTTTTTAATATTTGTTGGTAGTTTATTAGGGGTGCAATAAACTATGAGGAAAACTTTGAAAATTTTCGGAGTCACTACCTTCCATTTTCATTTTGACCTCACTGTCGGCTTCAGCACACTCGAAAACCATGAAAACGACACTCATGATGAATAATTCAAAAAATTTCGCAACCGCCATCTTGAATTTTCATTTTGATCTACTATCGGCTTCAGCACCTTTGAAAACCGTAAAATCTATCTCAATGTCTTTCTATTTAATGTAATACTAGCTTCTGCCCCCGACTTCGTTTGCATGAAATTTTTGCGTCCAACCCGTTGCGTCATATGCTATCGCCGCCCCCACTATTGCTTCGTTAACACTTATCGGCTTTATAGCCTGCCTTAAAAATTGGGTTATTAAATGCACAAAGATTTTTTCGAATCCGTCTGGTAGTTGTTGCAAAAAAACTTACAAACTTTACCTTCTATTAAAGTGTTTCTACAAACACTATAATATAAGGTAAGGTAGTCCTACTTACCTAAACAAAATCATTCATTTATTCAGTTTAAATAATAAAGAGTCGCGCGTAAAGAGTATGGCGTATTTACTTTGTTTTCCTCTCGTGATGATTTCTAGAATTTGACGCCAGGAAGCTGCGCAAAAGATCTTCGTTCCGAATAAAAAAATGCTCAAATTTGCATGTTCGGTCATATGCAATACGCAACAGAGTGACCTCTATCCCCCTTGATCCGGCGACGCGCTTGTCACGTGTCACATCGCCGCACATCGCGCGACATCGACTTGTAGATGTCGACACATTACACAGTCATGAGTGGCCAGTTATTACCGGCGACCATCATGTTTATGCAGAGCCTGCAGTTGTTTTGGTTTTTAACCGACTTCAAAAAAAGGAGGAGGTTATTAATTCGTCTGTATTTTTTTTTTTTATGTTTGTTACCTCATAACTTTTGACTAGGTGAACCGATTTTGATGATTCTTTTTTTATTTGAAAGCTGGTGCTTCCCGAATGGTACATTCGGAGAATGGGGTCCATGTGAAAACCATAAAAATATTAAAGGAGATCGGCAAACAGTCCCAAGAAATTAGGCCTCAATAAAAAAAATGAAATAAGTTGGGTTTTCAAGGGGTGATATTAGTCTATAGCCCCGTGTAATTAGTTATTCGAAATAACATGGGATATGAAAATTAAAAAAAAAACATTCTTGTCACTACAACTTCTTTTAAACCGCAACTTTGTCTTTGCACATCATTTCGCAATGTCAATCAATGCAAATCGTTTTTATTAGGCACTAATGGCCCAGTGTTAGAATTACCAAAACACTATGTAAGGGGTAAGACACTGGGCACGCCACAATTGCGGCAGTAAGTCCCCTCTTTGAGGAGTGGATAGAGAGGCGCCACGGCGTCCTCACCTTCCGCCTGACGCAGGTTCTCACCGGGCATGGGTGCTTCGGTGGGTTCCTGTTCAGGATAAAGCGGGAGGATACGTCCGGGTGTTCCCATTGCGAGGATCGTCTGGAGGACACGGTGGAGCATACGGTGGAGGTGTGCCCTGCCTGGGCGGAGCACCGCCGTGTCCTCGTGGAGGCGATCGGTGGCGGCGACCTTTCGCGTCCGGCCCTGGTGCGAACCATGGTACGGAGCGAGAGGGAATGGGAAGCCGTCACCTCCTTTTGCGAAGCAGTAATGCTCGCGAAGGAGGAGGCGGGGCGCGTGAGGGAGTGGCAGTCTCTGCGCCCTCACGTCCCTAGCCGCCGCAGGAGGAGATGCCCCGGGCGTCGGGAGTCGATAGCGGACTCCCGGCCACCGTAGGCGCGAGCTTGCGGGTGGCGAGCAATGGGTAGCTCGCCGCCCGGTAAGGACCAAGCTCGGGTCGACGGCGCGCAGTGTTCCACGCGCGCCTCAAAGAGATGTCAGCAGCAGTGTAGGGGTCTACTAGGACCGATGCCTGCCGGGGTCGCGTGATTGTTCGAAAGAGATACCGTGACCCTGGCACATGGGCAACTGATGGAACACGGGTGGGTTTTAGTCAGTAAAAGTCTGACACGCCCTCCCGCTCCGCCCAGAGCGGGAGAAGTCATTTGATGATTACCCATCCTGAAAAAAAAAGGGTAAGAACACAGCATTCAATTAGAGGAAGATTTATCAAGCCCCATGCCTGAAAGTAGCTCGATAAACCTATCCATTCTAGGCCCTTCTAATATATCTGAAAAACTTTCAAAACGAGCAACCTTATCTCTGTAACCCACTACGCAGGCCAAGTGCGGGTTGGTAGATGTCACATATCTTCGAATTTTTCATTCTAAGACGTGTCGGTATCCTCACAATGTTTTCTGTCAACGTTTTGAGAGCAGCGGTGATGAAATATATTTCACAAAGTAAAGCTGGGTCTGTTAGTAGAATCTTCTCCGTAGAATCTAAAAGATCTTAACGTAAGGGCCGCTACTGATGAATGTGGTAAAATTACTTCAATTTACTTGTATCTAAAACCTTTTATCATCTGTATTATATGTCTAAATTAGCTTATGCCAGCGGCTTCGCCCGCGTGGAGGTCGGAAAATAACCCGCGGGAATATACTACCGGGATAAAAAGTATCCTATGTGTTAATCCAGGTTATAAACTAATTGTGTTCCGAATTAAGTAGAATAGATATATACTATTGAAGACTTTTTTGTAGATCTTTTGAAGACCATCATCTTTGTAGTACATATTTTTGGTGTATGATCAACGTATGCGAGGATAAGAGTTCGAAAGCGCATTTTCATCCCACTTGCTTCAAATTTATCGCTCAGCTCCTATGTGTGTTAACGTTATATTATGTAGCCTATAACCTGCCCAGGAGTATGGACTACAATCGTACCAAGTAAGGTTAAAATCCCTTCAGTAGTTTTTGACCCATGCGTGCACATACAGACAGACAGACAAAAAATTTACTGATTGCATTTTTGGCATCAGTATCGATCACCATTCATCCTCCAATATTAATTTTGAATGTATATTCAATGTACAGAATTGACCTCTCTACAGTTTTATTATAAGTAAGTCTAGATAAAATCCCTTCAGTAGTTTTTGACCCATGCGTGCACATACAGACTGACAGACAGACAGACAGACAAAAAATTTACTGATTGCATTTGTGGTATCAGTGTCGATCACCACTCATCCTCCAATATTAATTTTCAATGTACAGAATTGACCTCTCTACAGTTTTATTATAAGTATAGACTACGCCAGCGCCCGCATCATTGCAATTTTGTACAAAGTTTATCTTTTTGTAAAAGAAAAACAGACGTTTTCTTCGCACCCTTTGTTGTCTCCGAAATAAACACACGAGGTAATGTGCCGGGAGCTTGTTTTTGAACTCATTACAAAGAAACCTTAACTTACACTCACTGTGAGGTAAACTCTCTACTTAGTGTTACCAAGTTGATTCAATTAATGGAGTCGCATTATTATCTTCCTGGGTAGGGGAGACCGGGGCACAATTAACAAAAATTGCATTTTTAGTTGTACGTCCGAAATTTTTCCACATTCCGACCTAATTTTTAGGTCGCATGATGCTTTAATGATTTAAGTATCGTTTTACTAACTTATATCAAACTAAAAATGATTATTGTCCTAGATATAACGTTTTTTCTCAAAATAGTCGTCTGTTAATTGTTGCCCCCTGATTGGGGCTAAAATTAACAGCTCTGGGGTAAGTATTAACATTATGTTATACCAACTAATATAAACAAATACAAATAAATAAAACAAATATATGTGTTACATTATATTTTAATATTGAAAGCGCAGTCTATACGACGTATAGAAAATAATTTTTCATATAAACTGACATTACAAATTTCAAATGGCATCTAATTAGGAACGACCACGAATAGTTCGGTAAACTCTTATAGATAATCAACATTTTTGGTCACTTTTCTTAATAGGTCAGCCCTACAAAGGTCAGCCTTACTCACTAATGAATCATTAATAAGCCTTACGCATTTTTAGCACTTATTATCCACATTTTTAGCACTTATTATACCATAGATTAGGGATAAAATGGCACATTTTTAGCATTAAAAACTAAGCGGGTTTTCTTATAACCCATAGCTGCCGGTGCACCCGTTTTCTTTTTTTCTCAACTTGAAGAGTGAAACCTGGCAAAGCTCAAATTCTTTTGCTACATCTCTATAATTTCTATTTTTCTCTATCACTTCTATCTCAGCCAACTCGTGGAGAGGTCCACGAGTTGGCTGAGAGAGAAGTGAGGATTAAGGATTTTGTTCCTCGCGTAGTTCTTCTTTTACATGCTGTACGTTCTCATGCTATAATAAAAAGTAACGAAAAATAACATAATTATCATACAAGTTGGATACCTTGTTAATACCACCCCCCATAATGTGGGGTAGGTATTAACATGTTAATACTAACCCCGCCAGTTTGTTAATTTTAGCCCCAACGTCACATTTTTAGTTTATAATGATGTTAAAAAATATGTATAATTAAAATGGCTAATTGAGCTATATAGCATCATTAGGAATGAAATATTCTTCTTGAAAAATTAAAAATATAATCATAATGCTGTATATTTTGACCATAAATCAAAAAATTGTAAAGTCAAAAAAGTTCTTTACCTGCGTAATAAAGTGGCCCGGTACACAACTCAGTCGCACGACGCGCGGTGCTCACCTGATCTAACACGGGTCATGTGGCGTGATCTACACAGCAGTTTAATGCACGCGCCATACGTTTGGTGTGTATAGTTATGGAGAAATTGGCTTGTTAAAACTTACCTCTGTTAATTGTAGCCCCGGTCTCCCCTACCTATTGACACTGCTCATTGAAAATTGAGACTCCTCCGTGCCTTGGAAAGCACGTTAAGCCGGCTGTTTTGTATTTGTAGATCTTTGACAGTCGTCACGGATCGTCAGAAGCTCTAGTTTGACTACCAGTCTTACCACGAAGTATCGTTTTGTGGCAGTCGCTCCATGTAAATTTCTGGTACTAAGCTGCATCCGGTTTGACTCTATCATAGTTGGGAAAAGGCAGATTTATTGACCTTATTTTATTTACGTACAGTTTTTAATCTATATATACAAAAATGAATCCCCATTTCCCTTGGTCACGCCATCACGCGTGAACGGTTGGACCGATTTCACTTTTTTTTTTATTGTGATTGTTATTGTCAGGAGAAGGTTCGTATGAAAGAAAAAAAAAAAAAAATTGCTCGGAAAATTAGAAAATTTAAGAACACTTATTGCCTGTCCTTAGCAACGCAAACAGCGTCATGAATTTTGTGAAACTGTCAAAATGACAGGGACTACTGATAGTGTATTACGTACCCTCTGGGTATGTGTCAGGTAGAAAACGCCAGGGTACCATAACTCTGAAGGAGCTTACCAAACAAAGGAGTGTCAGCTAGATAACGTTTTATGCCTTTGAATTACCAGGTTATCATAACTTAGTAGGAGCTAACCAAATATGAGTTTTAGCTAGAAAACGCTTACCAGATCACCACCGCGTACCAGGTTGTCAAACTTGGTAGGTTTATAACAACGTTTATTGAACTTGAGGCGATGTGAAGTTCGCTGGGTCAGCTAGTTTACTATAAAACTATCAATAAACATTTAGACTGTTTAGATTATTCAGTTTTTAGTTTTAGTGCCTACGCCATAAAAAATCATATATCCTAATTTGCTACGTAAATAACAGTGATAGAAAATGATTAAAACATAATCGATATAAACTAAATAGAAATAATATGTATTATTGAAGCCAATTCAAGAACCACTAACCAAAACTACATTTATATGGGTAATACCTTTCGAACCAAAGATTATTTGAAATCGGTTTATAATTGACGGTGTTCTAAGCTAAGCTAACATATACTTTTAAAATGCAATCAAATTGAGAACTTCTCTTTTTTTTGCGAAAACGGTTAGAAATGAAACGATCAGGTATAATAAAACAACTGGTCAAAACTGACAGATCATCAAACAATTACCAGGTTGGGAACGCTTCGGTCGGCACCCGGTTGGCACCCGGTCGCCCCGACCGTGTCTTGTTTGCGCGGCGTTAAAGAGTAATTACCGCCGCGGTAGGGTTACGGTAATAGTAAAACGGACGATTGCCTCGTAAATCAGGCGATAGTGGAATGAAAGCGTTGCATCACTGTTACTGTGGGAGGCAAACGCGGGTAAGTCACGGTTTCGTAGTTTCAAGACACCAAGGTTGGACATTATTTTTAATTTCTTTAACATTTCTCGGGACCCTGGGACGCGTATGAAGAGCCGAAGGCAGAGGCCCATTAGAGGTATTTAATGTAACTCGTGGTCGCCCAGTGGTCGAAATTTGAGCATAATTCTTTTAAAAGTCAGATTTATTAGGTTTCTGCACTCCTTCATTATTTATAAACTTTAACTGTGCCAAATTTCATACTCCTCTGTTCGCGTAATTTCCATAAAAAGGGGTACAAAGTGTTTACTGCGCGTATTAATTAGATAGATGAGATAATTTTATCATTATCTTATTTTAGCTCGGAGGTTAAGCTACACTTGCTGCGGTCGGTTCGTGGATTGGCGACCATCCATAAGATATAGAGATTCCTAAAAATATCAATAGTCTTGTAAACATTGTATAACTTTTTTATTTTGTATCCCTAAATTATCTTATTTTGCCGTCCCACATTTAAAGATATACATGTAATTATTAGATAACAAGCAATTTAATACCACAACACTGCTTTTCTACATAAGTAGTCGTATCGGAATCGGAATAGTAACAAAAATAAATATTTTTAAGAAAAGGTAAACAATCTGTTCAGTATCTGATTTTTGCACAAATATTCCCCATAGTACCAATTTTAATTTTAATTGCTGTATTAATTAATGCGAACAATATTTCTAGTAAATAAATACTTAAAACCTGACAAAAAACTCTTCGTTGATTCTCATTCTACTTTTGCTCTGTACGTCTGGCTTTTAATTAAAACCCTTTCAATTCAGTTCAATTCAATCCTTGAACAATATTTATCGTATTTCCCGTAACTACGTCATCGTTGACGCTGAAGTCTTTGTGATTTTAAATGGAACGTAAACGTCGAAAATGTGGACAAATAACGTTATTAACGTGTTCAGTGTGCTGACGTGGGAAAATGAGGCTGACTAAAGTTTACGGTTTCAAAAGCTGCTGTAAAATGTGCAATTTAAATACTTTTAAAAATGTTCATTGCAGGGTTGACATTTTGTTTGTGTATATTTCGGGAGTTAGGTAAGGACGTAAGCAAAAACGCTGCCAAACTAAAATGGGACAGAATTGGTCACGTCAGCAGCTTGCACAGTGATCGCTGGGCAATTGTCTCCACACAGTGGGTACCTGAGGATAGACGGCGCCGCCGAGGCCGGCCCAAGAAGAGGTGGCGAGATGACTAAGACGCGTATTGCAAGGGTGGCCGATCGAGGTGGTTCTGGATCAGGATGACTGTAGGGATGAAGGCCTTTGCTCAGCAGTGGGACAGTGTAGACTAATAAAAAAAATGTTTTAGTGTCGAACAAAAGAAAAGACACATTTATTTCAGCCGTAAGACGTCAACTGCTGGAGATAGGCTTTTGCCATAATCATCACGCTTGGCAAGCGGGTTGGCGTTCTCAGTTTAGTGGACATATGCATTGAGAACGGCGCTACCCTTTCTCTAGTAAGTTCTTTAGTAGCCTTTCACGAAAACCACGGGAAGAAGAAATGGGTTGGTGATATTTTGTACGTCCAGCACCATACTTTATATTGATTAAATAAAAAAAAAAGTATGTGTACATTGACGAACTGATCTCATGCTGGTTTTTTCTTTTAGCTAATTGTTTTTTGTACCTCAAAACGAATACTCACCTTTAACGGCACAATAAAATTGTTTAATGTGATTATGTGACGTATCCCACTTTCCTTGGCAATCCTTTATATTGCAGAGCGCCACAATAGTGCACGGACGTAAATAGCCCGTACTGTGCTTACACACACTGTGAACTGGGCTTTAAAAGCTACACTCACAGAGAACTAACCCAATCACTTATAGCTCTGTTGATATACCACTGCATCGGGAGCGGGACATACATCAATACTTGTCACATCGAAGGTTTGGCTAAATAATATAAACTATTGAAAGAAAGAAAGAAAGAAATCATTTATTTGCCATGAATGTGGGTACAAAATAGGATGTTAACATTGTAAAAACAGTTCCAGCACACTCTACCTTACGGCATGCAAAAGTAAAAACAATTATACAAATAAAATAAAAATAAAGTAAAATTAAATTAAAAACAAAATAAAAACACATAAAATGGACGGTTATGTAAATTTACAGCCTTCCTTACATGAACTAAACATAAAAAAAATAAACAATTTCAATTCCGTATTTTACCCATTATGATTGATTAAATTGACTATTTATTCATGCCTACATTAATAAAATTACACATACACACAAATACGTACATCACGAAATTTGAAATAAATTAAAATTAACAACATTATAAACTTTTATCATTAATAAAACCTTGAATAGAATAATAGCATTTATCTATTAATAAGGATGTTAGCCTCTTTGTAAATATGCTTGGATTCCTCTTTGTAGGCATGAGGTATTTTGTTATAGATAACTGGCCCCATTGATAGGACACTCTTTCTTAACAATGCTGTTTTATACCTCCCTGTAAACATTAGATTTTTATATTGTGATCTAACACATCCGGGTCCTGTTCTTATATCGTCCATTAGGGTAAAGAGGTGTATGTTTGTTCTAACAAAAATTGCTACTTCAAATATATACAAAGACGGAAAGGTGATCAATTTTAGGGACTTGAACACAGGTGCACAACTGTCGGTCTTTTTAAGATTACTCATTGATCGTAAGCAACGTTTTTGGGCTTTAAATATTCTCTCCCTATCAGTACAGTTACCCCAGAATATAACTCCGAATCTCAAAACTGACGCAACTAGTCCGTGATAAGCTTGCAGTACGGTGTGAGTGCTTACTTTTTTTGCCAGGTTATAAAGTACGTACGCTGATTTGCTTAACCTCTTACATACATCCTCTGCATGTGGTTTCCAGGTCAGTTTGTTATCGATTAGAATACCAAGGAATTTCGTAACATTTGTAGATTCTACTTTTTCTCCCTCAAATTCAACATTGTAATTTTCAGCTGGTGAAAATGCATAACTTTTGTTTTCTCGACGTTTATAATTAGATTATTTCTATTAAGCCAGTTTATTATGTTTTTCATTGTATTATTAATATCGGTTTCGTAATTATTTTTATCGCCGCATTTTACTATTGCCGTACTGTCGTCTGCAAATAATACCATGACACCTAGCTATTGCCTTCCTCTTGAATCACTCTGTCTATTAATAAAATCCGTTGCGAAGTTTAAAAGATCTAAACGTACAGACGCGGGAAGCAACTTTAATACTGTGTAAAGATTTATTCAGAAATATGGCTTGAACTTTAAATGATGATAATTTTATTTCTGAGAGTAGTTTTGTACAAACACTTTTACATGTCAATCATATTAATAAGACGCTAAGATTCTAATGTGGGAAGAAAGGTCGAAACCATCTCAGAGGTCACTATCTTGTGGGCATGCGAAGACCATGTCAATTAATGTCTTGAAATGGTCTTTTAAGGTGTGGTTCTTCCACACAGATTGAGTAAACTTGTCCAATCAGTGCATGCATTTGTCACTAATCGTGCAGCTCAACTCAGAACTTATGGAGCGCTACGATCCGACGAACGATTCAAAATAGTAGTAACTATGTGTGTTGTTACGTATCTACTGTACGCACGGCGGCAGGTCAAGCAATACATTTCCAGTATAAGCTGACTTCTCATCGCACAAAAAATGTACACAATGCGAGCTCAGCTAAAACTGGAAATGTATAGTTTGATGTGTAGCCGTGTGTACAAGCCACATTATACAATTCGTGGTGGTCTTTAATAACGTCTCAAATATACAATAACTCCAAGCTAGTTTATTAAGACCATCTATTTCCCTCTCGTTCCTACAAGGAGAGATAAAATTAATTAAAATGTTATAAGAAAGCCATAATTTGTTCGTTTAGGTATCGTGATGATTCTTCAATGTCTAAAAAGAGTAAAACAATTGTTAAACAATTTATGTTGTAATTTAGTAGGTATTCAATATTTTCACCGCGCTCTTGTTTCTTAGTAAACGTTTTAACCTGATATTTTAATACGACTATAATTATACTGATCAATTAAAACCTAATTAGGATATTTAAACATTTCACGTCCATTTTAGAATTTCTTTGTCAAGTATCGAATGTATAGAATAATTGTTAACTTACATACACATACATGCATAAAATCACGCCTTTTTCCCACGGGGGTAGGCAGAAACTACAGAACGCCTCCTGCTAGGATCCTTACATACTGTTTTTGCCTCGTTTAAGTTCATACATCTTGTGACGCATACCTAACGTTTATAAATAAATAAAATAACAAGGTGAATAGTGACCTTGTTATTTCATTCAATTTATAATTCTTTACCAATATCATATAAGGCAAATCCAAGAAGTAAACGATCACCAAAGGCTTTCCATCAATTATTTTTTCTAATGGAAATCATTTGCGGGGTATTTTTTTAAGTTTAACCTTCTATCTAAAGTCAAAGTCCGAGCATTTATTTCAAACTAGCTTCTGCCCGCGACTTCGTCCGCGTCAAAGTATTGTTTCCCTGAACCTTCCCGTTGCATGGAATTGCCTGCCAGTTTTCGTTTTCGTTGATGCTCCGCTCCATTTGATCGTAGCGTGATGTTATATAACCTTTAGCCTTCCTCAATAAATAGGCTACCCAATCCAAAAAGAGTTTTTCAATTCGGACCAGTAGTTTCGGAGCCTATTCAATACAAACAAACAATCAAATCTTTCCTCTTTATAGTCGAATGGGATAACAAAAAGTATCCTATGTCCGTCTCCTGGTTCTAAGCTACCTCCCCACCAATTTTCACCTAAATCGGTTTAGCCGTGCTTGAGTTATAAATAGTGTAACTAACACAACTTTCTTTTATATATAGAAAATAGGCACACACATAAATGGTACTTTTGAACGTCAGCATTTAAATTGAAATAGAATTGATTCTAGTCGCCCACACATTAGCAGGTTCAATCCCAGTGTACGAGTAGATATAGTGCGTAGTGTATGAAACTGCACATAGAAAAAAAACCGACCAAGTACGAGTCGGACTCGCATACGTAGAGTTCCGTACCACGAGGTAAAAAGCTTTTACTTTTTAATATTTTATAACATTAGTTAATATTATAGTTTGTTCTTATCATCATCATTTCAGCCGCAAGACGTCCACTGCTGAACATGGGCCTCCCCCAAGCACCGCCAATTTGACTGGTACAATTTTTGGGGGGATTTGCCTTAATCGCCACGCTTGGCAGGCGGGTTGGCGATCGCAGTATGGTGGTATAATGCATAGAGAACGCTGCTGGGCAGCAATTCTCTAGTAAGTCCCTTAGTCGCCTCTTACGACGCCCACGGGAAGAAATGGGATGGTGCTATTCTTTACGTCCGGCACCACACGGTGCTTATAGCGACAACAGAAATACATATTTGGTGAAAATTTCAACTGTCCACCTATTACGGGTCATGAGATACAGCCCGCTGACGAACAGACTGGCTCCGTTTGGTGCCGCACGTAAAGAGTAGCACCATTCCATTACCGTGGTTGTCGTAAAAGTCGCCTAAGAGACTTCCCAGAGAATGTTCTCTATGCATTTTAACACCATTTTGCGATCGCCAACCCGCGTGCCAAGAGTGTGATTACGCAAACCCCCCCAAATTGAGGGAGGCCTATGTCTAGCAGTCGACGTCTTTCGATTGAAATTATGATGATGATGATGACAAACAGACGGACGTACGGATGGACATCGGAGGCTTAGTAATAGACTCTTGTTAGTTATACTTCGGGTACGGAACCCAAACAACACTCATACATTAAAAACTCCACCTACGTGTTAGATTTTAAAGAGACATTCCCGTTTCCGCTCCCTCTCCATTATGCATCAGTTTTGTAAACTACTATTTTGAAAGTTAATGCGTGTTTTCCTGACCTTGGCTTGACTTAGGGCTCCCTCCACTTCATTGCTAGTCAATCAGGCCAGGGTGCGTAAACAACCATCCTCAAGATCTCATCTACATGTAGAACGTTCGGGAGTCAGTTCTAAAGTTTCATCAATGAAACATCAAAGTGTCACTGTCAACCTATGCTACCCTCATCACTTTGTTTTTGCAATAATAATGAATAATTTATCTGAAGATAAAATAACCAGGTGTGGCGGGCCACTCCCGATGAGTCAGTCCGTGTTGAGAAGAATCCAGAAAGTCAAATTATCATATTAAAACATGCTACCTATCCCATACAATGATACTCGTACGTCACGTTCAATTCAAAATTATAATCGAACGAAAACTTATTTTTCTTATCTTATGTGTTTTATCCCGTCTTACGCCAAAAATACCCAAGCAAAGTAAATATTGTTTTTATGAGACCACCTCTGAGGCATACCCTATTCACAAAAATATAATGTTCGAAATCCATCCGCAATTGCCAGAGAAATTACAGAATGTAACAAAAGGAACACACATACGAATTGAGAACCTCTTCCTTTTTGAAGTTGGTTAAAAATTAACGACACTGTAGCGTATCAAAGACTGTTTCGTCTACCGGGACATGTGTATTCTTCCCGTTTTAACATGAAGCACAGACTTGGTCTTTGACTAACGTCCAGAAGCCCAAAGTCAAGGTCTACCAAAGAGCAATGAAGCGCAGTATACTCGGCGTTAAATTAACGGATCGTGTCCGAAACACAATACAAAACACAGATAGCTGACGTGGTTCAAAAGGCTGCCCAACTTAAATGAAACTCGGCAGGACATATCTGCCGTCAAACTGTCCGGCAGCACAGAACTCGTGGCCTCAGACATTGAGACGGGATCACGGCAGACCACGTAGGAGATGACGGGACGAGCTGGATAGGTTCCGTCAGAATAGGAAGAAAGATGGGCGGGCTCGCGGAGGATGTGGAGGCAGGCCTTTGCCTAGGATTAGAATAGCGTGGGGTAGTAAAAACAAATCTATTGATGTTTGTCATATCTCGCTCTAAAAGGTGTAACAGAATAAACGCAAGACCTGAAAGAAGTTTGTTCCTAATTTATTTCCGAATCGATTTCAGTAACATTTAACGTTTCTTTTTTTTTTTCAAAATTATGTATTTTGCCATACCTACCGCTGACTGAGCCAAAGAAAATGCAATCTTATTAAAGGCAATAAGACTCAATTTTAAATGCGTAAAGTAATGCTTAGGTAAACATGTTTTTCTTAATTAATTAATACGTTTTGATGAGGTCCTGCGTTAATTATGTTACACATTGTACAATATAGAAAGAGATTTTTGTAGGCTTCAAGTGATGTTAAACATTTACAAGTGAGTAAATCCTACAAGATCTGACGGTTATTGTATTCTCCGATACCGTGAACCATGGCGGCTGGTCAGAGTGAGTTGTATTCATAAAGTAGCGAATTTTCACAAGAGGCTTCTAGCTCCGCGGTGAAGGTGCAGCGGGAATACAACGAAGTTATTACATTTTCCAACTATTATACTTTCAAAGGAAATTGTATTTTATTTTGAATTTCCTGAACTCGAATAACTTTGAGCGACACAGTATTGAAGTAATGTTTTGTTATGAGAAAACTGTTTTGAGGACAACCGTGCACTTTTATTAAGGTTTGTGAATTTGTTGGTCTATGTCTGATGTAATTGCTGCTAGGTCTATGTCTGTGCTGTGAATTTATGGTCTATGTCTACATAACAGAATGTTATGTAGACATAGACCATAGCACAGACATAGACCTAGCAGCACAGACATAGACCTAGCAGCAATTTTATTTTTGTCATTGTCTACTTATAATTGTGTTAAAAAAAAAATTGGCTGTTAATTTAATATTGAACTAGTGGTGGGCTTTTATTGTGGGTGGGAAATCACCAAATGACGTCTCTCGCTCTGGGTGGAGCGGGAGGGCCTGTCAGACTTTTTCTGTCTAAACCCACCCGTGTTCCTTCAGTTGATTTTATGTCAGTTTGAAATGACTTACTAATATGTATGAGCTAGTATATGATAGAAATGTCTGAGAAATGCGAATTACATAGGGTTAAAAAAACGACAAGTTCTTCTAATGAAATCTCATTGAACCTGTAAGAATCATTCTTAGCTGTGGCAGTATTACATCACGCCTAATTCCAAACGACCAAACAGACGTAAAATCCGTGAATAGGTTACCCGTAAAACGTGATGTGAGCGCGGATCCCGATCACTTCCTAAACTTACTAGTTAGGTACTAAGACAACAGATGGCAGAGGAGAGTAGCAATTGGTGTCAAAAGTGAATGTGGACAGTTGTGATGGTGGGGCAATCGTGATAGATGGACTGTTGTTTAAATAGATAATAAGCCAAATAAACTGTTATTGAAGTTGAATGCAATTTTCATTATTTCTGTTGATGCTAAATATTCTGTTATAATCAGTGATCGAAATAGGTAGGAGTAATGTGCCTTTTTTGGGTGGGAAATCATCAAATGACTTCGCCCGTTCTTGGGCGGAGCGGGAGGGCGTGTCAGACTTTTACTGATTAAAACCCACCCGTGTTCCTTCAGTTGCCCATGTGCCGGGGCCACGGTTTCTGTTTTGAACAAATCACGCGACCATGGCAAAGGTAATGTGCCTAAAGTTTAAAGAACAGAAACGAAAACTGAGAACTTCCTTACGACATTTTTTTTTTGTTTTCTTAATTGTTATTTTATACTAGCTTTTGCCAGCGGCTTCGCCCGCGTCGAGGTCGGAAATTATCCCGCGGGAACATACTACCGGGATAAAAAGTAGCCTATGTCCTTTCTCAGGCTCTAAACTATCTGTGTACCAAATTTCATTTAAATCGGTTCAGAAGTTTTAGCAGGAAAGCGAGACAAACAGACAGACAGACAAAGTTACTTTTGCATTTATAATATTAGTGTGGATTTCTTCTAATTAAGGTTACTTGGCGATGATGTACACTGAGTTACTACATAAAGGTATAACGGTCCTGTGCTCTTTATTACGTGAACGTCGAGTGCGTGACATGGTTACTTGAATTAATCAGAGCATGAATCCTTTTATGCTGCACCTTTCAGACGAGGTGACGCTGTGTCGTGATGTTCATACTCACAATGAGATCAGCCACAGAATACGTCCGCATATTTATACACATATTTATACCTTTAAAAATCAATAATCAGCATCCTAATTGCGTTACATAATATTAATCCGAGAGGTTTTTGTGTGATGCACTATCAGTAGGAATCTCATTCATTTTCCTCTCTCTCTCTCTCTTTTCCACAACATTCATGGCATTGTTGACGTTGTTAAGTAGACAATCTTCTATTTCTTCAATCTGAATCATTTTGAGGGTTATTGACGTCGCTAAGTAGACAATCTTCTATTTCTTCAATCTGAATCATTTTGAGGGTTATTGACGTCGCTAAGTAGACAATCTTCTATTTCTTCAATCTGAATCATTTTGAGGGTTATTGACGTCGCTAAGTAGACAATCTTCTATTTCTTCAATCTGAATCATTTTGAGGGTTATTGACGTCGCTAAGTAGACAATCTTCTATTTCTTCAATCTGAATCATTTTGAGGGTTATTGACGTCGCTAAGTAGACAATCTTCTATTTCTTCAATCTGAATCATTTTGAGGGTTATTGACGTCGCTAAGTAGACAATCTTCTATTTCTTCAATCTGAATCATTTTGAGGGTTATTGCAAAACCTTTTTTTCATATGTTCGAAAAAATTGTAGTGTGTGATGAATTGTTCCATGAATGTTGTGAAACTGTGAAAATCAACGCGATTCCTATTGACAGTGTTTTACGCAATTACCCCTCTGGTCTCCGTTAGAGTATTCTATAGCGGTAAGAAATCTCTTATCAAAATAATTAATAATATCATCAGCCTTTAACGTCCCCACTACTGGGACACAGGCCTCCGCTTTGCGAGTGTGCTGAAATCCACCACGCGGGCCCAGTGCGAGTTGGAAAACGTCACAAATATTTTCTAGTGTTTGGTTCTAGAATATGGCGGGTTCCTCACGATGTTTTCTTTCACCGTTTCAAGAACAGTGGTGATCGAATAATTTACACAAAGTATTATAAATTCGCGACTGATGCTCTACGCCAACCACTGCTTAATCAAATTAATTACTTCATTAATTTGCTCCGTTTTTATAAAAGCTACTAGTGGAGAACGATTCTGGCTCATTTGATAAGTGGTATTTATTTTGCAATACAAATAATGCAGTGCCTTAATTAATAGCTTGGAAAGAGTCGTGGTTACCTCTTCCACTTTATTGGAGTTCCTTGAATACAGACCTTCTATTCGGAATGTAATTAAGTTAATTAAAACATCTTCACTGTGCAGCTTCCTTCATTGTCTTGAATGATTGGTCTATGGCTTTTATGAAAGTGACAAGAAAATGTTCACTTTTATTATTACAGCTTTGAAGGTTCTAAAAAGGACGTTTCTTATATTGAGCTTGCTTGATTTTTGTCAAAGATGTAGGTAGGAGTAGTACGTAGGAGACTACGACTTTCATTAACCTCAGACTTTCCGATTGTGCTAAACCCGATGGAATATTAAAACTGAAACTTTTTTTTTTTTTCGCATTTGGCAATAGAGCCGATGTCGACTATTCTGCCAGAGTCACGTTTAGACGGTAGCGTAGCGCGAACTGTCGACTTTGTACTTTGTGGTAGGTTTACAGATTCTGTTAGTCGTGAAGTTAGTCGTATTTAAAATTTTAGATTATTGTCGTTTAAAAAAGTTGTTAAAATTTGAATAATTTTGGGGGAGAAGTGAAATAAAAGGGAATGAAAGTTAGTTGGGAGAGGAATGTTACACTTGGAAATTTCTTCATAGAGGTCGAACGATTTGGTATTCAAGGAGCAGGAGAAAAATATATGGTCCAAAGTACCGTCTGCAAGACCGCATTCACAGAGGGAACTGTCCTTAACATGGATCTTTTTCAGAAACACTGGGCTACAACAATGTCCAAGTCGCAATCTGCAAAGCGAGGAAACAGTTCTTTTGGCCAATTTTGTGTACTTAATAAACCAAGGCTTCGGCTGGATGTCAGGCTGTATGGATGAATAGTAGATACCCTTGACTTTTGAGGACTCATTCCACTTTTTGGTCCATGAGTCGAACAGTTTGGGTTTGGCACCATTTCGCAAATCGTGGTTATGGGCTACGTAGTGCTTTCGATCAACCGGATTTGATGTGGCATACTTTGCTAACGAATCAGCGCACTCGTTGCCAACAATCCCTGAATGACCAGGGATCCAGGCTATCTCGATATCTAAGCCGTTTTGGGAACAGTCAAATAACAAGCTCTTAATATCTAAAATTTACTATGGATTTTACTACGAAGTTGATTCTGTTTTAGGGCCTGAATATACTGCGGGATATGAGAAAATAACTGCTTTTGTAATTTGGTGTGACTTGATATAGTGTATGGCTTCTAAAATGCCAATACACTCCCCTGTAAAAACGGATGTTTCTGGTGGACATTGAAAGAGTAGGGCAATTTTGGAATTTTGAAAGTATACAGCTACTCCTGTACATTCTTTTGGTGATAATTTTGATGCATCCGTAAAGAAAAAATTCCATCCTTCCCAATAACGTTTGATGGCTAACTCAAAGTCACGTCTTGCGTTTTGAGAATTCTTCGAGATTCCCAAACTGAAACTTATATCTTCGTTGACACAGATAGTGATAGAAATGTCACTAATGTCACTGATGGATTGTCAAAACGGCTGTGTTACATAACCGCTAGCTGTTTTACAAAACAGTTCCATTAGGTATCTAAAATAGCTGAATAACGTTTAGCTAGCAAAAATAAACTGTGAGTTAACGTCACTGTGAGCTTAACATATTCCTGTGGGGATCTCAATAAATACTTTTTCTTTCTTTGGGACCCTACGTAGTGAGGCAATAAACACGTGTGTGTCCATATGTGTGTCAGACACCTGACACATAGCTGCGTCTCGCCTCTATGGCCCATAAGAATTCATTAGGAGTTCAATAAATTTCGTAGTAGGTATTTAATGGTGCCTAAGGTTATAAAAAGAGGGGTATAAGGGTAAGGGTATTAAAATGGTATATTCTAGGAGTGGGCTGTATGTAGGCAGTTAGGCCTTTTGTTGTGGGTGGGAAATCATCAAATGACGTCTTCCGCTCATGAGCGGAGTGGGAGGGGGCGTATCAGACTTTTACTGACTAAAACCCACCCGTGTTCCTTCAGTTGCCCATGTGCCAGGGCCACGGTATCGGTATCGGCCTGTGGTCATTATCTAAGGATAGCGTGAGACAACATTTTTGAATAGGTACTAAGTTAGCATCGTTGTATATGTAAGCGGGCACGCCCGTTATGCCTGGAGGCTTTTATTTGGGTTTTAAGTTCAGTTTACGATTTTGTTTTTTATTCGTTATTTCAGCTTGAGTTTAGTTTTCAATGTTTTATTGGTATATTAGCGTGTGCTAGCTGACATATGGCAAATAATCTTATATATATAAAAATCTTGTGTCACGATGTATGTTGCCAATAAACTCCAAAACTACTGAACCGATTTCAATCAAATTTCACATGTACCCGTATTTTGGTCTAACTTACTGGATAGGATAGTTATCATCTCAATTATTCGCTTATGTCGTGAATGTAAACGAATAAAATGTATCAATTAATTGTTTCTTAAGCAAGTGTTTATTTACCGCCATCTATGAGAACTTCATAAAACTAAAAGATGACGGTGTACGTTGATTCATCAATAAAATTCTTCAATATTGTTTGACATCTAGGTTACAAATAAACCCAATAGATGGCGCTGTGTTCTGTTTCTTAGAATATAAATTCTATTACTTTATTTCACGTAATATTTATTTATGTTCACGATATAACCGTATTATTTTAATGGTTTGTGACTAATATTGTTAAAATTATACTGCGTATTATGTTACAATATTATTACCATTAATAAAAATAAAAAATTGTACTATTTTTGTTAGAGAATTATTAAAGTCTTGGCGCCAAATTTTAATCAAAGTTTCAAATGCGAACTAGAACGTTCGGGAAATTCAATGTTCAGGTATAAATACTGGCGCCGAGTGTCACCGCAGTACAGTTCCTTTTTAAACGAGTGAATTAATACTATCTCCCGGAAAGTGATAGTCTCAGTAAAATCTCAGTGCAAGTCTTAGTACAACTCTCTGCGTCAGTCTCTACGTAAATATACCTGTGCATTTAGCAAGTATATAACCTCTGCAAGTATTAATCAGTGCAAAATCATAACTTTATACACATGTAAGTATTTTTGCTTGCATTTTATTTTATTTTCTTCATGTATTTTGTAAATAAGTCATTGTTTATAAAGAATAGTTAAAGATAAGAAAAATAAAATCTACATTTAATAAAATATAGTTTGAAAAATCTAAAAAACACGCTTTTGAAACTAACTGAACTAAAAATTTAAAAATAAAACTGGAGTACTCAATTTAAAAAATCATATTGTTGTACAAAAAGCGTGGGGGGTTTGATTTTCATTGCTGTAAATATTTTAACGATAGTTTAGTATACCTGTTGTAATTATAATAAGCACCCCACGCATTTTGTACGACAATATGAATTTTTCAATTGAGTACTCCAGTTTTATTTTCAGTTTAGCTAATTCGATTTTACCGGAAGGGTTTTATTTCCTCAGTTGCGATTAGAGAAATAAAATATGGCGGTACGAAGTTCGCCGGGTCAGCTATTAGTATTATATTTTATCAAGTTCTTGAAATATCGTAAGGAAACCGGCATGTCCTAGAACCAAAAATGTGAAGACATGTGACATCTACGAACCCGCACTGGGCCCGTGTGGTATATTACGGCCCACTCCCTGTCACCGAGAGGAGGCCTGTGTCCCAGCAGTGGGAACAATATAGGCTGATTATAATGATCAAGCTCTTCTAAGTGAAGAGACAGTTGAGCTGCTGAAGAGTTTGTTGCGTCAGTTTTTCTTCGCAACTTGCCGGGGGACTGTCTTCTTCCCAACTAAAGCACTAGGAAGTGGTGAAGGGCGGGCATTTTGGGAACTGTCTTATGTAATTTTGTCATTCGAAAAGTGCTGACTCCAATCTGCAGTCCAATCTACGGAACAATGAGATCGCTTCGGAAAGCCTCTGATGCTCCCAGGAAGCTTCTGCGCTTTTAGGCGGAGCTAGACTGGCTTTGTTAGTCAGAATAAAAAAAATATAAAAAAGACCCTCATTCGGGGACCCACCCGAATGAGGGTCTAAGTGCGAAAAAGGGAGTCCCATCATAATCGGAAGGGAGACAAAATCATGTTCAAAGTTTCCGTTACATAGGCACATCTATACTTAATATTATAAAGCTGAAGAGTTTATCGAAGCGCTAACCTCAGGAACTAATGGTCCGAATTGAAAAAATATTTTTGTGTTTGGTAGCCTATTTATCGAGGAAGGCTATATAACATCACGCTACGGTTCAAAAGAAGCGGAGCAGCAAACGAAAAATGGACTAAAATTGGCAGGCGATTCGTTGCGACGGGAAGGAGAGCGAAAATTTGACGCGGACGAAGTCGCGGGCAAAAGCTATTTAATGTATGTTTTGTTTTCATAATATTAATTACTTACATATTATTGTATAAAATCAAGTTTTTTTAACTTAACAGACAGCTGTGCTGCTGGGGAGTTTGTTGCGCCACTTCTTCTTCCCAGCTAAAGCACTAGGAAGTGGTGACGGGCGAGCGTTTTGCGGGCTGTCTTATGTTACTTTGACATTCAAAAAGTGCTGACTCTCAGCCTAGTTTGAATAAATGACTTTTGATTTTGATTTTGAGTTATTGCTGACGGCTTCGCCCGCATGGGTATCTGTAATTATCTCACGGAGATGTGCTATCGGACAACAAGTACATATGGTATTTCTTGTAACATTAGCTATCAGCCAGTGAAGGTCCCGTCAAACTTAGTCCAGAACAAACCGACAGATATAAAATATTATATTTATTTTTTATTCGATATATGTATGTACTTTCATAAGCATTTATCAGTAATACTACAGCTCAGTTATGATGTCGAATATAAGACTTTTGTCAGGGAGTGTTCTGTAATCTACAACGTGGGCCCAGTGCGGGTTGATAGATGTCACATGTCTCAATTTTTTTCAGTTCTCAAACATTTCCTACTAATATTTTCCTTCACCGTTTGGAAAACGTTTCCTTTCCTAACGATATTTTCCTTCACCGTTTGGAAAGTAGTAGTGAAGAAATGATTTTTATTTTATAACATTAATCAGGCTTCCAGTCTATTCAGCTGAATTGCAGTATTGTACATGGAGCGACTGCTTATCTGACCTCCATAATCCAGCTATTGGAGAATACGATACCACTCGGCAAGACTGGTTGTCAGACTGTTGAGCTTCTGACGAACTGTAAAGACTGTCAAAGAGGTACAGGTAACAGCAGGGACCAACGGCTTGGCGTGCTGCTCTGTAAGGGAGTCTCGATATGTTATGGATCGTCACCACATCTACGAACCGGCCGCGGCAAGCGTAGCTTAACCATCGATTGACCCGAGCAGCTGTTATTATTTAGCCTCAGGCCTACAAACTGAAGTTTGGCTATAAATAGGTAAATACAACCCAACTTCTAGGAACCTGAATTTGACTAACCCTTTGATAATTATTTTCTGGCTAGAAGCTTACCACGAATTCTAATTAAAATAAAAACATAACTGACAGAAAATTAGCCGTTTTATATTTTTATGAAAACGCGACCGAAATTAAATCCAAATAATTTGTTTTGGTAAAGAAACACCGGCAGCACCTGCCCGCGGCTTTTCTTAATTAAAACATTACCTGTCTCAAATATTTTGGCTATGATTTTATTTTAGATTAGGTTCTGCGCACGACTTCGTCTGTGTAAAGTTCTATTTCTCCCTGACTCACCTGACCAAGTCGCATCACATTGCTTGTCCGCTTCCGTTTTCAGTTAGCATTCTCTTCTTATTGCTTCGCTCCTAACAGTCCTAGCGTAACATTAAATAGCTTATAGCCCTTCTCGAATGTACGAGAAGGGCTGCAGTACGAGAGGAATGGCGACGGATTTTGAAGCTCGCCACCACACCAGATCAGACGACCACGACCAGAGTGATCGTGGTCGTCACACAAGAGTGTAAGGACGAAGACGAAGAAGCCCTTTTCGATATTTGGGCTATCAAATGCAACAATATTTTTCCAATCCAATAAGAAATTCTAGAGATTAGCATGTTCAAACTCTTCAGCTTAATTAATAGTGTTCGCCCGGTGGTTGAAATAAACCCATAATTCCAACAAAAAAAAGTTTTTTAATGCATTATTGTATAAAAATATTAATGCTTTAACTGTGCCTAATTTCAAACTCCTCCATCCGTGTAAGTGTCGTTAAAGGGGTAGCACGTTTTTGCGTCGCGTATTAAATAAAAATATTTAATAATACATACAACTATATGAGCACTTATGATCGGTCAGAAGCAAGTTGCATGGTTCCAATTCGTTGATTCATATGGCGCAGAGCTGACGAAAAAACGCCACGTTTAGTCTTTTAAAAATAATTGTCTTTTAGGATGGTTTCAAATTAAAGTGTTAATACGTGTGGGAGGACAGTGTAAGCCGTATTAATATATAAAATTACTTAGATAGTTTATAAGAAATACAAATACACATGGATAGATATAGGTGTAGTTGGCTTACTAAAAATATTAATTTAACCAACTGCCTAGTAACAAGTTTCCTTTTCTTGGAAAAAAGGGGTGCTATTGTACTCTTGGGCACCCTTGTAAAATACAAAGTTTTAAAATTCCCATGAAGAAGGTCACGATGTTTCTATTGTGTCTTTTTGCCAAAAAATATTTGAGTTGCGTGAGCTAGTCACATGTTTATTAAACAAAGAACACTTGGTTAACTTTAAATTCTTGGAAACGAGGCATTTGGCGTTTTTTAAAGAGTGTATTTTTTTTCTAAACATGGTCGCAATTACCTACAGTTGAAATGAAACGCTTCATACCTATACTCGCGCCTTTTAAGGCACGCATTGGATAGCAAAAAGCAATAAATCGAGCTAGCCTTCTATGTTAAGGTCGCCTTTCAGTCTAACCGAATCAGCTGAATATCACTATTTTACATGGAGCGACTGCCTATCTGACCTCCACAAATGCAAAAGTCAAAAGTCAAAAGTCAAAATTCTTTATTGTGAGACAGTGGTTACAGAGTTGTTGTTGATATTTTTGGTGTGCGCTTACACTGCTCTACCATGTTTGGCATACAATACAATTACAATACACTAGTTACAATAGTTTAAAATAAATTGTCATCTTAGACCTAAGTTTATGTGCTATATGTAAATTCAACAAGACATTTAAATGGAATTAAAGTTAATTTTTGCATCAAAACATAAAAGCAGTTTGGCACTAGCTCATCACGAATCTGTCGGACAAAAATTCATGGACTGTATAATATGGCCTATTTACCAAGAAGTCATTTAATTTTTTCTTAAAAATATTAATATTTTCGATTACTCTTATTTGTTTAGGAAGCTTATTATAAATTCGTGAAGACATTCCGAAGAAACTTTTAGATAGTAGGGCTGTTTTTGAGGGCATAATATTTGCTATTTTGTCGGCATGTCGACGGCAGTGCAGGTTTTTAAACTTTTCCCCATTGGTTTTCACGAATGTAGCGACTTCATAGATGTAGATGCCTTTGATAACACTGGCTGTCACACTTTCCAACTTCTGACGAGCCGTAACGACTATCAACAATCCACGAAAGATTAAAGTCCTTTCCGAGGCACGGGAGCGTCTTGATGTTTGAAGATGGTCACCCATCCACGTACCAACTGCGACAAGCGTAGCTTAACCCAATTGAAAAATCCGTGTGGCTGTCCTTACTTAGCCACATGCCCCCATCCCATCTTAGGCGCCTTTTAAAAACCTCAATTTTCACGGTGGAGTGTTTTAGTTTAAAGATGGTCACCCATCCACGTACCAACCGCGGCAAGCGTAGCTTAACCTAATCGAGGCACCATCTAAAGCGCCATCCTTTTAAAAAACAAATTGTCTCACAAAAATATCCTGTGATATTACATTAGCGATCCCCTTAAAGAATTAAACGAAAAACATTGTGCCCGTAACAGAATTATGAATTCTAATAGAAATGTTAGACAAATTTCTAATTAGGATGTTACTTACGGCCGGACGAGCCCGCGGTGCTTTCGCTCACTGAAAGCTTCAGTAAATGGAGTTTCAGAGGGAGTTGGGAATGTTCAGTAACTAGCGAAGGGCGTGAATTAACTGATAGTGTCGCTCTCTGTAGGTAACAGATTATTTCAGGCGAGCACTCCACAAGTTTTGCTAATTGAATAAGTTTTTAAATGTTGTTTTGTAAAATATTATATTGTTTTATTACTGTGAATGTGAAGACTAAGTGGGCATTTCCTTTTTCCTTTTGGATTCTTTTTTTTTGTATCATTTATTTTAAATCGTGGTATGGCAGTTTTAGTAATTTATGCGGCCAACACAAATGTCGTTTCTTTGGTATTATTTATCAAATCGTTGAGGTCCTTAAGTTCTGAGAGGAGCTGCATGATAACTGATAAATGCGTGCACTGATTGGACAGGTCCACTCAATCTGTGTGGTTCGCTCCACAAAATTCCATTTTAGACACCAATCCGTCTGGACTTCAAAAGAGATTGTGACCTCTGAGTTTGTTTCGGCCTTTCTTCTCTGAGTAGTCAGATAGGAAACACTGCCCTCTTTTAGTTTGAACAATATGATTGACGTGTAAAAAATTTTGTACAAAGGCACTTACAGAAATAAAATCATTTTTTCATTTTCAATAAGTAATAACAGTCGCACGGGTCGAACGAACAGCTTGATCTATGCTTGCCGTGTTTGCTTTGTTGATAGGTTACCCATTTTAGATACCAAGACAGCCGTTGGTCTGACATTCGTGGATCTTACGGGTCGTCATCAGCCCGAAACTAAGAACCATGCTAACCAAGGTGTATAAAGTTACCCAGTAACTTGGTTATGGAGGTCAGATTGGCATTCGTTCCACGTAATACATTTACGTTATACAAACGTTCATACAAAACTAAAATCTGTTCTCAAGAATCAAGATTACAAATCAGAATACTCACGACACTATGGCCACTGCGGCTGCGAAGACTGAGCCGCATCTTCCAATCCCGCTTGGAGGACGCGCCGCCCTCCGAGCTGAAGGACCTCTTCATCGGCAGCGACATGGCGCACACTGCACTAGCCACCACTGAACACTACGCGTCTCTGTCGCATAGTCTGCGCGCTCAGTAGAACTCGTACCGTGTCCGCGAGTCACTACACTAGTCCACTTAACAGCTAAAGCATCGCTGCAGCGCCGCTAAACTACATATACACTAAAATATCCCTAAAACGAACATTCTAACACTAACACTGATAATATACAGACACTTAGAGAGAAAATAAACTAACATCTAACACTACGAAACACGAAACACCAATCTGAAACAAAGAAACACACGTTAGTAACCTGAGCCTCTGAAGGATCCCTTTGTAGCGAGGGTTGTCTCGCGTTACATTCAGATTGTCACTAGCAGGTGTAGTACGCAGGAGATGTGTTAATCCGTTAAGCTTTCATCCCTCTACACGAGATACAAAAGGGAAAACTTGTGAATCCAGTTTTTGTGGTCGTTAGAAAGGACTCTGTTTATACGCCGTAAGTATATGAACAAGACATGTTTGTATCATGTTGCCTATGTAGTTGTAATACATTTGAACTTTTGCACGACGCAAAACAATTGATCGCTGGACTTTCAATCAGTTATCCCCGATGTCCTCAGTCAATAAGCCTCGAGGGTCGCATTCCAATGGTACTTAAACACAACTTGTGCTCATTTAAAATGTACAGACAACATTATTTAATAAACTTTTCAATCAGAATAAACTTGCTAAGCTTTCTGTGAATTCGGAGTAACTCTTTCAATAGAAGTAGGTGGGTACCTACCACTTTTCCAACTCCAAATATAATATGATTATAATACAGAAGTTAAACATTCGAATACTTCCTCGAACGGAACGCAAACTCAATCAAATCAGGAAATTTGGAAGTGAGTAAATAACATACGAATGTTTCTTTTCTTCTCTCAGTCGTTCTGAGAGTGATATTTGATTGTCGTTATTAAATTCTTTATATCGGCATTATCTACTTGGCTAATGATATCTCATGTATGTCAAATTGTCAAGGACTTTGTCAGTAACCATTGAATCGGTTTTGATTGGTACTTAATGTTTTGCGTCGGTAAATTGAGAAAGATTTTTTTTTTGGTGAATGTATCTGTCTTAAGCTCTCTTCTAATGCTTACGTCATAAATCTGAGAAAAATGTTTGTGTTAATACCTTTTAAAATAAAAAAAAACATGGCTTATTTATCGGTTCGCGCAGTTTTACTTGCCCGAAATGGGCAAGCGACACTTTTATTTAAAAACTATTTTCTGTTTTTTTTTAAAGGAGTAGGAAAAAATCGTTCGGAAACCGATACATCCTAGAACTAATCATTAGAATATATGTGACATCTACCAACCCACAATGAACCCGCGTGGTCCTCTTACACTCACTGGCCTGTATCCCAGCAGTGGGAATGTTGTAACCTGATTATGTATTATTTTCTATAGGTAATTCGCAGGAAGTTAATTTATTTTTTTTCAACACACTTGCTCGTAAAGTGAGCCTTATTATATCGTTCTTAGGGCCATAAACCGAACTATAACATACACGTGCATAATAATATTACACACTAGTGCATAATAGAATGATCCCTACAAAGTTAAGTTAGTACCTAACTGCAAATTATATGCGAGTAAACAGAGCATTTTCAATTTAACCGGGTAATACAGTTTTTTTTTTTTTTTTGTAACAACAAAGAGGTTTTATGCCACCGAAAATCTATTTACATTTTTGAAATAAATAAATGTGTCCCTAATTAAGACGAAAAAACATTTATTATTATCAAATTATTTATAATTCACAATAATTTCTTATAAAATATTTGCATTTTATCACAAAAATTATCATTTTGAAGTAGGCTGTATGGCTGTAATCAATCAACTTACATTTGGCGCGTGCAAAAAAAAAAAATTGCGCGCCATTTCCCAATTTTCCCCTAATTTTCATATTTTGTTTGTATCGCATTTGTTGCTGTTATTTGTTTTTTCCTCGCAAGTGTGTTGAAAAACGTCGTATGATACACGTGTGTATTGATGATTACCGTCCTCGGCTCTCTTAAGACCCTCACCTGACGGCTCGGGTCTCAATGGCGCCTCAGCGGTAATCACCAACATTACACACTTGTACCATAATGTACTATTACGAACCGACAACTTCAAAATTTGTAAATAAATAAATAAATAAAATTATTTCTCCATAAATTCATTTCGATTGTTGTATTAGGCTATTAGTAAGAAAGTTAAGAAAATAATATGTAGGTATTAACATATTATTTACAAATGTCGCTACGCCCGTTTCGGGGGAGGAAATTCGGCGAAAAGATTATTAATAAGTGCGTAATATTGCTAAAAACTATGCTAAACTTCTGTGAAAGTTTATAGCTATTTTTCAGATTTTTTTAACATTAACATTTCAGTAGCTACTTTTCATTCACCCTTTTTATCCGACTACGGTATGATTTTGACCGCTATGTTTGTAAGTATGTGTGTATGTTCATTCGTCTTTTCATAATTTCTAAACGAGTTAAAATAATTTGACAAATGAGGTATCGTAACGTTACAACAATACCTGTTGGAAGCATCTTGATACAGTCGAATGTGACGCTCTCTAGACGTCGATAAAGTGTCGTCGATAGCACAATTCTTGAAGAACGTTACAGGCTATTTAACATCACGCTACGACCCTTAGGAGCCGAGCAAAGTGGAAAAATGACGGAAAGACGCCAAGTGTAAACGAAGTTATAGCGAGGGCGAGCGATAGGATACGACGCCATCTACTTACATAAGCTAGTATGTTATAAATAAGTAAGTTTTGTTGCATATTAATCAACATAACTTCATCATCATCAGTTCAGCCGAACGGCGAAAATGCTGGACATACGCCGCCCCCAATTTAAGGGGTTTGCCCTAATCGCCACGCTTGTCAAGTGGGTTGGCGATCGCAGTATGTTGGTAAAACGCTTAGAAAATGCTACAGCCCACTCTCTAGTAAGTCCCTTAGCTGCCACTTACGACACTGACGGGAAGAAATGGGTATTGATGTAGCGTAATCAACAAGACCACTTACATAGTGGTATTTTTCTCGTTCGACAACAAAAGCTCCACTACTTCCGTGCTCCGTGGCGAAGATTAAACGCAAACAAACGGACGGTTTTCATTTCATTTTGGCAGCAATCGTCTAGCGTCATATATATGTACCTTTGTGTAGTACACACACAGTTTTGTTTGAAACGCAAGCACACTAGTGTGAGTGTATTGTGCCATTCTTTTTTTACTTTTTCTACGTCATTTTTGAGCATACATGGTAGTTTTTGTTTGAGGTCACATAGAACAGGGTTGTCAACTTTTTTAAGACAAATATGGCAGTTTCAAAGCCCGTAAAAAGGTTTTGCCATATTCGCCACTCTTCGGCAGGCGGGTTGGTGATCGGAGTATGTTGGTAGAATGCATAGAGAACGCTGCTGCACATTCTCTAGTAAGTCCCTTAGTCGCCTTTTACGACACCCAACGAGATGAAATGAGACCGAGGACCGAGGTAGATATTAAAAATATTTTATTTTAAAAAGCATGTTTTAGCAAATTTAAGCCTTTTTTAAGTTTCTTTAATGTCTCATAACTTTTATTTTATTACAGTCTTAAAATTCTTCAACGAGCCAGCCTTTTACCGGCTATGTTGGGGTAAGCTTCCAATCTAACCAGATGCAGCTAAATAACAGTAAAATGGAGTTACTGGGTCACGCGATATACACGACACACACGATAAGAAAACAAATTTTGCAAAATATAATTGATTCAGATTTCCGTGATTAATGCTGACCCTACTACGCTCCCCTCGCCATTTTGTATTCATCACTAAAAATATGTGCCCTTTTAAATAGTAGATCATAAATCTGAATAACTCGACAACAATAGTTGCTTGTTCAACAAATTTTGGTCAGACGAAGCAATATTGAGAATTTGTTGAGAATATGCATATTGTTAAATTTAATTTAATTTTTCATTAATTATGAATAGTTTTACAAGCAAGATACTAAAATAAATCACTAACTAAACAAATAAATACAAAGATAAAGGACAGTTAAGCGTTGAAGTACTCGTCCGCATTACTGTCATCCGGAAACATGCCCAGAAGACTGGCAGCATTGCCACATTGAATGGCAATGCTAATTCTTTGGCCAAAGAATAATCCAGCCCTCTGGTTACGTGAAGTGTCGACCAGTCGATGAGTTTTCTTAAAAGGAGAAGCGCACTCGGGCCCCATGACCTGAGGGTTTCAACCCCAAATTTTTCATTAAATATATATTAGTTACGCATACCTACTAATTTTTTTATCTAGTATTTAGCCTTCTAATATAGCAAGATACAATACAGGTTGCAGGGAAATCGATAAGAACATTGTATGTAACCATGAATTCAACACATGATTTTAGATCCCTAGCGTCGAACTTTTTCGTCAGTGTACAAAGAAAAAAAAAATGTTTCATAGAACAATGCAAAACCTACGGGGATAAAATTTATGGAAAAACATTTTTTTTTTTTTTTTCATAGCAACCGTCGATAAATTACAACACAAGGGACTTCAAAATCGTGAGCGTCGATATTCACGACCCTACATATTATTATACATAACTGGTAAACTAACAAAGGGAAAAAAAACAGTACAGCTCCATTTTATTTTCGCGCTCTCTACAATTTAACTTTCCTAGCAGAGTATGCCATGTTCATAACACTCCCGAAAGTATTGAACATTTTAGCAAAAATGATATTCCCACAGAGTTCCCGTTTAATCCGCCGCCAGATTCGACTCGTTCGTAAAACAAACGTCACTCAAACGCTAACAACAAAACCTGGTTTTTCAGCCTAGCCATGTGTTTTCAACACGTATGGCCTCCAGACACGGTGTGACACAGTGTCGAACGTTACTTTACTTAATTCGGTACTGTGTGCTCGCGCGCGGCAATTGGAAAGCGCAATTTGCACTAAATTCTATTCTTACACATGTAGCAGGTACTCTAATTCGGTCTCTCTCTTACTTTGACAAAGGACATGGACATGTTCTAGCAATTTCGAACATTGGAGTAAAAAAAGGGAATTCAAAACAGCATTTTTAGTGAATGCTTGATTTAAAGTTGGAAGCAGTGGCAATTGGAGTCTTATAGCGATTGCGTAAAGTTTAAATTACTAGAAGCTGAATATCCCACTACTTTCTCATTGTGGTGTGGTGTTTTTTTATCTATAAATTCACACAAACTCACACAGGCTTACAAAACGAAAGAAAAAAGCCACTTAAAAAAACCAAAACCCGACAGCGGCAAAATTACGCTCTAGAAAGTATGAAACAAAAAAAAATCCTATCTGAAAGCCACTTTGTCTAAAAAATTTGGATTTTGTTCAGTGGCTTTCAGATGAAAAAATTTTTCAGTTTCATACTTCTTTGAGCGTCATTTTTCAGTAGATGAATTTAGTTTTTGAATTTAATTTTTATTTAAATTATTTTTGGGTTAACTCACAATATATAAGAACATATTAAATGAGCAAATAAGCCCTATTATTCGATAACCAAATAATAAAAAAAAATAGCTATCAATCAAGACGTCTCCAATGATACCTCATTTGACAAATCATGATAAGGCGTTTAGATGTAATGAGGGAACAAATGAACTTACATACATACTGGTCAAAATCATAACCCTCCTTTATGATATTAAGTCTGTATCTCTGTTACCACATACGCGTACGGTGTAGAGGACTGTACATTCTCCCCTAAAATATAAAACTGTACCTAATATTTCGTCCCTAAATTAAGTAATGAAGATATATACAAGTAAATACAATTTACAAATCCTCTACAAGCCAAATGCTAATAAAACGAACGCTATAAATGAAGCAAATGAGCCATTAACCCTTTGTATCAATCGGCGGCGGGCGTCAATGGCGACGTTTGACACACGACCGTCATCAGCCGCGAAATAAAAACAAACAATTTGAAAGGGAACCAATTCAATAAAGTACGCTCGCACATTTATCAACGCGGTGGCTGTCGCGTTTTGAATGGGCCGTCTCCTTTAGATCTGTACATTTATAGGTGTGTGTGTGTGTGAGTGAATTTTGGTAATTGATTTTTTTTTTGGTACTTTTGGCAAAAAATATCGACTTCAAAAAAGAGGGGTTTGCGTTTGTATTTTTATTTTTATTTTATTGTAATATTTTTAATTTTTTTGGCACAAACTTCAGAAATATTTTAGGAAGTATTTTTCTACTTTGTAGTGTTCCTTTTTTTGGAACACTTTTATTTTATCTATTACATATGGAAGTTGATTGTTCCTATATTTTAACTTTTTGAAACTTGAGTTTTCTTTTGAATATTATACAATACATTTTTAAATGATTTTGCGTCTGTCTAAAATAATTAGTATCCAAGACGATTCAGTATTGAAGCTTGAAAGGTAGGCTATGTAGTTAATGGTAGCCTATTTCCGTCTTTAGCCCGGAGCTATGTTAGAGCAGAATATCTGAGGGTGACCATTCGTAACGGATTTGGTTCTGAAGCTATCCTAGCTGTTTGCCACTGATAACAACGGCCATTGTGAATTTTGGAGTCATGTTTGTTATTTCGGATGTAGTACCGGTCATGTACAACCGAGGGTCCATTCATTTTTAGATAAATATCATTATTATTCAGTTAAATTAAACTAAATACTTATGCTGAACTGAAGCGAATTGTCAATGTTGAAACATGTATTTCGATATTCTACTCATCCTACTTCTTTACACAGTATAAAACAAAATCGTTTCCCGTGTTCGCGCGCCTAGATGTTTTAAAGAACACAACGGATTTTAATACGGTTTTCATCAACAGACAGAGTGATTCAGGAGGAAGGTTTATTTGTACATCACGCGGACGAAACCACTGGAAAATTATGAATGTGGGATGTTTATGACAGTTTGGATATTTGGATACATAATCAGCCTATAATGTTCCCACTGCTGGGACATAAGCCTCCTCTGTGTGTGAGGAACTTCAGCCCACTCCACCTCTTGGGCCCAGTGCAGGTGCAGTCGTAGATGTCAAAAGAAAGAAGGAAAATACGTTTATTTGCGGCAAACATGAGGCAAAGAAAGACCAAAACAAAAAAAAAATGGAAATGGGGAAAAACATGCGTCACTTCCTCGCAAAACCGCTGTCGCTCAGCATAATGCTGTGACTTTATGCATGGCAGACACTCAGCGCTGGTTTTCAGTCTAAAGAAAACTACGTTGGTTTGTACTCACGACCTACAACTGTACCACCACATCTCCACTTATCTTAGGTCTCAGTGTTATATTCGCCAGTTTAGTTAAAGCATAATTATTCTTTGCATAGCAATTAGATTGGATCTAACTGCAGGCGCTAATTAGTGTTACTAATTGATGCAGGGGCTTTACAACCCCGTCCTATAATTGATAACCGCCTCACAAAATAGGTTCTCCGCTTAAACAAACAACAGCTGCGTATGATTACAGCAGCCATAACTGGTCATGGGTCGTTTAATAAACATCTCTTTGTCATAGGAGCTACAGACAGTCCGCTGTGCAGGGCCTGCATTGAGGACGACAAGACAGCACACGCGCTACTAAACTGCCGGGCGATCGCCACATACAGGTCCAAGTACTTCGGTAACCCGGGTAAAATTCATAGAGAGAACGCTATTGCCCATTTTCTCGTAAGTCCCTTAGTTGCCTCTTACGACACCGTTGGGAAGAAATGGGATGGTGCTGTTCTTTATATCCGGTGCCACGTGGAACTGTATCAAATAATAATATTGATTATATTTAACTTCATAATAGGGAAGGTCCAGGGCTTGTAGCTAAGTAATAATAGGGGAGGTCCAGGGCTTGTAGCTAAGTAATAATAGCGGAGGTCCAGGGCTTGTAGCTAAGTAATAATAGGGAAGGTCCAGGGCTTGTAGCTAAGTAATAATAGGGAAGGTCCAGGGCTTGTAGCTAAGTAATAATAGGGAAGGTCCAGGGCTTGTAGCTAAGTAATAATAGGGAAGGTCCAGGGCTTGTAGCTAAGTAATAATAGGGAAGGTCCAGGGCTTTTAGCTAAGTAATAATAGCGGAGGTCCAGGGCTTGTAGCTAAGTAATAATAGGGAAGGTCCAGGGCTTGTAGCTAAGTAATAATAGGGAAGGTCCAGGGCTTGTAGCTAAGTAATAATAGGGAAGGTCCAGGGCTTGTAGCTAAGTAATAATAGGGGAGGTCCAGGGCTTGTAGCTAAGTAATAATAGGGAAGGTCCAGGGCTTGTAGCTAAGTAATAATAGGGGAGGTCCAGGGCTTGTAGCTAAGTAATAATAGGGAAGGTCCAGGGCTTGTAGCTAAGTAATAATAGGGGAGGTCCAGGGCTTGTAGCTAAGTAATAATAGGGAAGGTCCAGGGCTTGTAGCTAAGTAATAATAGGGGAGGTCCAGGGCTTGTAGCTAAGTAATAATAGGGGAGGTCCAGGGCTTGTAGCTAAGTAATAACAGGGAAGGTCCAGGGCTTGTAGCTAAGTAATAATAGGGGAGGTCCAGGGCTTGTAGCTAAGTAATAATAGGGAAGGTCCAGGGCTTGTAGCTAAGTAATAATAGGGAAGGTCCAGGGCTTGTAGCTAAGTAATAATAGGGAAGGTCCAGGGCTTGTAGCTAAGTAATAATAGGGAAGGTCCAGGGCTTTTAGCTAAGTAATAATAGCGGAGGTCCAGGGCTTGTAGCTAAGTAATAATAGGGGAGGTCCAGGGCTTGTAGCTAAGTAATAATAGGGAAGGTCCAGGGCTTGTAGCTAAGTAATAATAGGGAAGGTCCAGGGCTTGTAGCTAAGTAATAATAGGGAAGGTCCAGGGCTTGTATCTAAGTAACAATAGCCGCTCGGGTTGATCGTTCAGATTAAGCTATGTTTGCCGCGGTTGGCGGCGTAAAGATGGTCACCCATAGACGGAGTCTATGGGTGACCATCTTTACATACCAAGACACTTCCGTGCCTCGGAAAGCACGTTAAGCCGTTGGTCCCGGCTGTTTTTCGTAGATCTTAGACAGTCGTTACGGGTCGTCATAAGCCCGAAAGTCTGACAAGCAGTCTCACCAAGGGTTATCGTATTACCCAGTAACTGGGTTGTGGAGGTCAAATAGGCAGTCACTCCATGTACAATACTGGTACTAAGCTGCATCCGATTAGACTGGAAGCTGACCCCAACATAGTTGGGAAAAAGCAGGCAGATGAATAGGGAAGCTAACCGTCACAATTTTCATATGTTTTCACAATTTAATTTATAATATGTTGATTAAAATATGATTCGCATTCGTGACACATTTGGAATTACGTAATGAATGTAATTAATATTCTCGAAACAACCCTCTATATGAACTTTAATCCCATTGAACGACATTTTCATGAAAAAGTCATTCATTGGGATTAAATGAGCTTATAGGGTTGTATTGATGATTTTATTGTAATTAATAACTCTGTGAAATCATTTTTGATACGATCGAGAATCATATTTTAATAACTTATTATTAATAGGATGTTCATGTACATAAAACAGAGAGTAAAGAATCAGACGGCATCAAAAAACTCGTCTGCATTGCTGATTCTTTGGCCAAAATATAGGCCTTTTTTTCTGGATGGGAAATCATCAAATGACTTCTCCCGCTCTGGGTGGAGCTGGAGGGTGTGACTTTTACTGACTAAAACCCACCCGTGTTTCTTCAGTTACCCATATCCATATGCCGGGATCACGGTATCTCGCTTGAACAAACTCGCGACCCCGGCAGGCATCGGTCCTAGTAGACCCCTTCACTGCTGCTGACATCTCTTTGAGGCGCGCGTGGAACACTACGCGCCGTCGACCCGAGCCTGGTCCTTACCGGGTAGCGAGCTACCCATTGCTCGCCACCCGCAAGCTCGCGCCTACGGTGACCGGGAGTCCGCTATCGACTCCCGACGCCCAAGGCGTCTCCTCCTGCGGCGGCTAGGGACGTCAGGGCGCAGTGACTGCTACTTCCTCACGCGCCCCGCCTCCTCCTTCGCGAACATTACTGCTTCGCAGAAGGAGGTGATGGCTTCCCATGCCCTCTCGCTCTGTACTATGGCTCGCACCAGGGCCGGACGCGAGAGGTCGCCGCCGCCGATCGCCTCCACGATGACACGGCGGTGCTCCGCCCAGGCGGAGTACACTTCCACCGTATGCTCCACCGTGTACCGTGTGTAAAATATAGGCCTATGGTCACGTGAAGAGTCGACCAACCGCCTGGCTATGATGTCTCGAAAAACCAAATAAACACTCGTGTGCACATCCCGTGACCACACTGTTTCAACCTAAAACGGCAATTTGAATTAATTTATAAGCTGACTTAGACCTGCAAATTGCAAAGAATGTGAGATTTTCGCAAACTACCCTAGCGCCTTGGGTAACAATATTAAATGAGTAGACAAAACACAATATGTTTCTAAACCTACAAAGACGGAGATTGCAAATAAAGCCCATCAGACACTTGAACTAATAAGAATAAAGCAAAATATCAATTTTTCCACATTATGTTGAGGTCGAGTTTCAGTCTAACCTGATGCAGCTGAGTACTAATATTTTACATGTAGCGGCTGCCCATCTGAACTCCACAGCCCAATAACTGGGTAACTTGATACCCCTTGGTAAGTCTGGCTCAGAATTTCAGGCTTCTGACGACCCGTAATGACACTCAAATATTCACAAATTAGTGCCGGGACCAACGGCTTGACGTGCTTTCCGAGACACGGAGGGGTTTTGGTATGTAAAGACGGTCAACCACCCATGAACCGAAAGTCAGGTAAATATCTATAATAATTTAAAAAACTGGTTAGTATGACTTTTCTTTGAATTTAAAGGAAAACTTTCTTTCTGTGAATATAAACACACCAGCTGAGCAATCAAATGTGTAAGAATGCTTGAAACTAATATTTATGTTGAGTTACGCTCACATCGCCCCTCTCCCTCTAAGGGGGTGAAACAAGGCTATTCCATTAGGGGGTTATCCATGGAGTTCCAGTTTCTCCCAGCTGAAATCTCAGATTGTAATAAAGACGGATCGGTGGAGACACCAAACAGATTCCTTCGCAGAAATCGTGAAAAGTTTACGAGAATTCTTTACTTTTGTTTGATGTATTTGAGCAAATAAAATTTATTTATTTAAAAATGACACCGCAAACATAACTAATAGTATGAATGGCTTTCATTTTGTTTTTTTGCGTTATTAACAATGCTGAGCAGACATATTTGTCAAACATGTGACGCAATGGATCAGCAGTGTCCTTGATAATGATTGATATTCTGATTGATTGTTAGGCTACAGATCTGTTTCGTAGTTTAGAAGACCATAGCGTCACATGATTTAGTTTTATAAATACGTACTTTCTATTTATACATGTCTTATTACAGCATTTTATTTGATTTTGTATGAACTTTTTAATACCATCATAATCAGCCTATGTTCCTACTGCTAGTTCAGAAGTCTTCTCTTTTCGAGAAGAAGGAGGGCGTAATCCACCGGGTGAACCCAGTGTGGATTGGTGGATGTCGCAAGTCTTTGAATTTCTGGTTCTGGTTCTCACGATGATTTCCTTCACAGTTTTGAGAGCAGTGGTGATGAACTAATTTACATAAAGTAATTCACCTGTCTGGGTTCGAGCACATGATTTAGCTCGTTGGGGGTCTATCATAGCTCTGTCTTTGTTTCTTATATTATCACCTTTAATTTTATTCAGTGGAATCGGCCGCGACTATTGCACATCGTAGGCTCGAACCCTGACAGGCGCTTCATTTTGTGCAAATTATTTAATCACCACTGCTCTCAAAACGATGAAATAAAACATCGTGACGAAAGCGGCATGTCCTAGAACCAAAAATACGTAACCGAAAACGATACCTAAAAACCTCTCAAAGAGATGAAGTTTGTGTCTCAGTAGTGACAACAGTGTACGTTGCTTCTGTAATAGAAAATAAATACTTTTTTTCTTTATTTCTGTTTTGCAGACTGTGTACTTAGTATATAAGATAGCATCGAATCATGCAGCTTACCCTGTAGCTACACTTTGCTAAGTCCTGAGAAGTATATCGGTCACGTCGATCTAAAGCGATGAGTTCAACAGTGTTAGCTGATACTTATCCGGACTTTGGAACCTGGAGTACATCGAGTACAACGCGGTCACGTTTTAAGAGAATTTTCAACACGGCAATCAATTTTCGTAGAGAAGCCAGAAATAATTCAGAACCCATTATATTGGGTAACGAATTACTGAGCTGTTTGACAAAATGGCAGACTTTTGATGTATGGCTTAAAGACTAACAAGGTGATATATAAGGGGCGAGTAATTCCCAGCGCTAGGATTGTGGGAACTGAATACAATGATTAATACATAATCAGCCGATAATGTTCCCACTGCTGAGATACATATCTCCAATCTGTTAGAGGGAGTGCAGGTTGGTAGATGTCACATGTTTTTGAATGTTTGTTTCCAGGACAAGCCGGTTTCCTCACGATGTTTTCTTTCACCGTTTTGAGAACAGTGGTGATGAACTAATTAACACAGAGTGCCTACTTGGGTTCGAACCTACAACCAACTCATAAGCCGCTATAAAAAATATGACGCTCTCTTTAATAATAAAAGTATAGTATCATTAAATAGTACCGTGTGGTGCCGGACGTAAAGAATAACACCACCCCATTTCTTCCCGTGGGTGTCGTAAAAGGCGACTAAGGGACTTACTAGAGAATGGGCAGCAGCGTTCTCTATGCATTTTACCACCATACTGCGATCGCCAACCCGCCTGCCAAGCGTGGCGATTATGGCAAAGCCCCCCAAATTGGGGGAGGCCTAAGTCCAGCAGTGGACTTCTTACGGCTGAAATGATGATGATGATGATCATTAAATAGAATCTCTGCGACCAATTATATCTACTGTGATACAGAACTTCGAACAGAAACGAACAGGAATGATTTAGTAAGTAATTACAGAGCATGTGTTTATGTATCTTAGCATTGTTGACGCGAATCTCGGTCGACATATACAAAGGGCGCATAGAACGCGCATTGTTTACGATTCAATCTTTATTTAGTCTGGCGCAGAAATAGAGCTCTTTCACTAATTAAACACAATTTTATTTCGGATCGTTAATTCGTGGAAGATTAATTGTTTTTATCTCATTGTGATCTTTTCAAAGCGCCTTAAGATCGGTAAAGCAACAAAGGTGATTTGTCTTTAAAAGAAAAAAGTTACTCACAAAAAAATGCAAAAACCACGTTCCAAAATTAAACACTACAAATGGAAAAATAACTGTAATATCGGAAGACGGTGGCTACAAACTAAAATATAACCCAAAGACATCAGCTGCTGAAAAAAAAGTAATTATTAATATTGCTCTGTTTTGTTTTTTGGAAGACAGTTGTTATTTTTTCGTAATATAGTTTTTAAATTTCACTTTTTACTCGTACGTTATATAAAAAAATTCGTACACCTTCACTAAATAAGTAAATAACAGTGGCAGGAAGTTATTATGAATAGTAGAACCTTATCGATATGGACAAATTTGAAAAAAAGTACGTATAAAAGCTCACTCAAAAAACCACTCATCACAACTTAACCAAATTATATGGGACCGCTCGAAAATTATATCCATCTGAACAAAGAAGCATGTTTATATAGGTTTATAAATGACGGAAATCTGAGGGGCAATTCTCGTAATTTTAAGAACGTTCACAGTCTGATCTCAGTCTCAATTTGTCAAAAATACCACCGGTTTACCATACATTTTTGACAATGTTTGACATTTGTTTGTCGCCGAGATAAGGTTGCGGCCTTCAGCATTAAAAACATCCTGCCAGGGTCGTGGTTTTACACACGTTTTTAACACGAGTGGGTTTTAGTTAGTAAAAGTCTGACACGTCTACCTAGAGCGGGAGAAGTCATTCGATGATATTCCACCCACAAAAAAAGGGGTAACAAACATCCTGCCAAAAGGGGTAAGTAATAATTAATAGGTAGAACGGGCTGGTTTCCGCAACTCTACGTCTGAGCGCGTATTTTGCGTACGGGTGGGAAATCGGTTATTCGATCCACCCCAGCTCCTCGAGAAAGGCCAGCAACGCCTTGATGTTGCTGACTATCTCACGTAGGGTACCTGGGTTACCGAAGTACTTGGCCCTGTATGTGGCGATCGCCGGGCAGTTTAAAGAGGTAAGTAACAAACATTAAAAAAAAAAATGAACTCAGTTAGACATTCAATTAAATACAAGCTATCGGTCATGTTTTTTTTTTTGCTATAAAATTTTTTTCTATATCTACATATTAACATTCGATGCCTATCCTAACAATACGACACTTGAAACTAATTGCTACCATCTATCCAATCCGAATACTCATCCAGCACCACTTGAACTCTCATTATATAGACAGTATTTTAAACAATAGACCCTTTTTTTTTTTTTCAGGATGGGAAATCATCAAATGACTTCTCCCGCTCTGGGCGGAGCGGGAGGGCGTGTCAGACTTTTACTGACTAAAACCCACCCGTGTTCCATCAGTTGCCCATGTGCCAGGGTCACGGTATCTCTTTCGAACAATCACGCGACCCCGGCAGGCATCGGTCCTAGTAGACCCCTACACTGCTGCTGACATCTCTTTGAGGCGCGCGTGGAACACTACGTGCCGTCGACCCGAGCCTGGTCCTTACCGGGCAGCGAGCTACCCATTGCTCGCCGCCCGCAAGCTCGCGCCTACGGTGGCCGGGAGTCCGCTATCGACTCCCGACGCCCGGGGCGTCTCCTCCTGCGGCGGCTAGGGACGTGAGGGCGCAGTGACTGCCACTCCCTCACGCGCCCCGCCTCCTCCTTCGCGAGCATTACTGCTTCGCAGAAGGAGGTGACGGCTTCCCATTCCTTCTCGCTCCGTACCATGGTTCGCATCAGGGCCGGACGCGAGAGGTCGCCGCCGCCGATCGCCTCCACGAGGACACGGCGGTGCTCCGCCCAGGCAGGGCACACCTCCACCGTATGCTCCACCGTGTCCTCCAGACGATCCTCGCAATGGAAACACCCGGGCGTATCCTCCCGCTTTATCCTGAACAGGAACCCACCGAAGCACCCATGCCCGGTGAGAACCTGCGTCAGGCGGAAGGTGAGGACGCCGTGGCGCCTCTCTATCCACTCCTCAAAGAGGGGACTTACCGCCGCAATTATGGCGTGCCCTAACAATAGACCCTTGAACCTGGCTGCCTATAATTTTGAAAAGGCTTGATAGATCTGATTCGCTCTTCATTGATTAGTGTTACAGATTCATATTGATATTGGGATTCTGTAAATTGGTGGTCGCGTTTAGAAAAAAATATGCGGGGATAAGATCATCACCATAGTTAGCAGTGGTACCAAACAGCCGCGACTTACGAGTTGTAGGTCGTGGTCATCACCACTGCTCTCAAAACGGTGAAGGAAAATATCGTGAGGAAACCGATATCTTAGAGCCAAAAATTCAAAGACATATGACAGTTACCAACCCACACTGGGACCGCTTCATGCATTGTAGCCCACTCGTTCTCACAGAGAGGAGGCCTGTGTCCCAACAGTGGGTAGGATTCCTTTAAGCACCGCCACCTTGACCGGAACTGTTCTTCTCGCATCCAGTGGCCTTCACTAGGTCACCAGTTGACCTTATTTGGTAAAACTACGTCTACCAGTACGCAGTCGACCACTCAAGAACTTTTTGACCTCATTAGCCATCTGTTCTGCGAGCAATGTGCTCTGCCCACTGCCACTTAAGTTCGGCAAATCATCGGGCTATGTCAGTTACTTATGTTCTCCTACAGATCTTGAAATTCCGATCACGTAGAGAAACTCTAAGCATTGCCCTCTCCTTAGGATGACTTTCAGACTTCTTAATAAATAAGATAGAAATAACAAATTAAATATCTGAATGCGAGCTGTCGAATACTCTTTGACACTTTTGAAAGTACGAGAAAAAGACATTTAGTGTTTGAAAAAAGATTTGAATCATCTAATGCGTGCCCATTACGAGGCTGACTTAAATGAAAAACGAATAATGTGTCAGACATCGCGATGGAACTGATGGATTGGAACAAAGTAATTCCATTCTATTTGCTTTTACCGACGAAATATCGAATATATTGGTAAAAGAAGTTTTTAAAAGCTAACTCGTGTTTTGTCTGTAGTCTTTATCTACGAATGTAGCGTTCTGATTTTTTTTTATCGGAAGGATACCTCGCAGGTAAATCTACGAGGTTGTCGGGTGCTTAACCGGACTCGCCTGTGGCTACCTTAATAAATAAAGGCCTCTAGCCAGGGCTTCAAAACCTTAAACATGAGCGACTACTCGCTAAGGGCACCCCCTGTGGGGCACCTACGGACTTCAGGAGAGGGCAACATGGGACGCGTTGGATCGGAATGAAGACATTTTAAAACCATACTTAAAAATTCATAGAAGTGTATTTGAGGAATTATGTCCTAGCTTTTTCCGAAATATGTTAGGCTCGGCTTCAATCCTAAGTGGATTCAGCTGAATACCAGCATGTTATATGGAGCAACTACCTATCTGACCTCTACAACCCAGTTAATGGGTAACACGATACCCCTTGGTAAGACTGGTTGTCAGACTTTCAGGCTTCTGACGACGCATAACGACTGTCAAAGATACACATATGACCGCCGGCGCCGGGGCTCTCCGATGCTCCGATGCTCCGATCGAGATACGCACTAACAGCGACAAACGAAGCTTAATCTGACCGATCGATCTTACTAACTAACTTAGCCTTATAACTTTATAAAAAAGAAGAAAAGGAAAAACAACTGCCTCTATAAACGTTAAAGAGCTCATATTTTTGTACTTTTAATTCTGAAGCCTTTTATTCATAACTAGCTTCTGCCCGCGACTTCGTCCGCGTCAAATTTTTGCTCCCCTGACCCTTCCCGTCGCATCGATTTGCCTGCTAGTTTTCGTCCATTTTTCGTTGCTGATCGCTCCTTTTGAGTTATAGTGAGTCAACCTTAAAAGATAGACATATGCTCTCGCGGACTTTTTTTTAGAACATTTTAAAAGGAACAATTCCGTCATACATGATTTTTGCGTTACTTTAACCGTTTACGCAGCGCACGCAACGGAAACTCTCAAAAGGAATAATTTTTCCCCGTTTTTGCAACATTTTTCATTACTGCTCCGCTGCTCTTAGTTGTAGCGTGATGTTATATAACCTATAGCCTCCCTCGATAAATAGGCTACCCTACACAAAAATAATTTTTCAATTCGGACCAGTAGTTCCTGAGATTAGCGCGTTCAATCAAACAAACAAACAAACAAACTCTTCAGCTTTATAATATTATATATAGTATAGATTCAAAAAAAAAGTTGTTTCCGAGTCGTTTACTCCGTTCGGGTCAAGCTGTTCACAGATTTATGGTCTACACTACACTAATACTTTTATAGCTTGAATGTTCAGCTTGTACGGACAGACAGATATGAGTAATATGAGTATGCAAGGCTTTATCAGACGAAGTTCAGTGTCAAATAGAATAGATTACAACTCGGAACGGAAATGGCGTCAGAATTGAATTGCAATAACATTGAAACGTTGTTTGCTACTCGAATATGGCTTCAGGCTTTAAAAGCTAATGAAAAGTTCCACTTAAATAAAAACCGACAAAGTGCGGGATGGACTACACAATGAAGGGTTCTGTAGTTGGGATGAATTTATCTCAGGAACAAACTTAACTTTGTGATTGAAAAGCCTGTTCTACCATACATTCCAACTGCAAATATAAGTTGGTTGACTTTTACTCGTTAACTTGTAAGACTTACTTAGCTGTGATCGTTTTCTTTTTGACTTCAATATATTAGGTACTAGAGTTGCCGCGAATAGTGTTTATAGCGAATAATCGAATACCGATTAATCGCCATTCACTTTGGCGAATAGTCGAACAACTCGACATTACTATTCGACATAAAAAAAAACATTGAACACATTAAAAATATTTCTAATTTCTTCTAAGGTTGTGAGAAAAGAAAACAATAAAGTTAAAGAAATCTGTTTCATGTTATACATACCTACATATATGTAGTAAATTTAATTTTCCATTTTTAAATGCTGGCAACCCTTTTCTTGTACAAGTCTTTCTTTACGTTCTAAGTTTAGTTTACGTTACGGGGAATACCCCGTTTTGTATAACCCAGCGATTATTATTGTAGGGGATTTCCCGCTCAATCAATACGCTTGTGTTTAGGATAGGCGGCACGCATTTGTTAATTGATTTTCGACATCGGTTGACGTTTTTTTATTTTTTATTTCTATACTTATTTAAAAATTGCTATTGAATTAAAGACTTGATGAATACTTAATTAGTTAAAGTGTTACTTAATAAAAAAGAACAATCATGCCAAACCCAGGAAAATATCTCATGTTTGGCTACATTTTGAAGAGGAAGAGAACAGTGCAAAATGTGTTTTGTGTGGTGTAAAAATAAGTAGAGCAGCAAAAAAAGCAGGAACAACGGCTTTGCAGAATCATTTGAAATTCAAACACCCAGGTTAGTTTTTTTTACCTATATTATTTATTTTACCGTTACTAAGTAATAATAAAATAAGAACGTTATTTAATATAATATTTGTTTCAAAAGTTATTTTCATTTATGAAGTATATAATTGTACTATTGTGAGTTTTGTAGCACATTATTTAAATAATTGCCGCTACCTAAGTTCCTGATTAAAGGTTCTTTTCTTTGTTCGCAGATGAGTATTGTAAAATGTATGGAAGCTCAAGTAGTCATGCTCAACATAATGCTCCCGCAGGAGCATCTTCAAGTACCTCCTCATCCACCCTGTTGCCCAGTCAGCCTTTGGTGCAACAGTCACTGCAACAACTACTTGAAAAAAAAAAGCTTTGGGACATCAACGATAGCCGAGCAAAAAGATATCACTACTTGATTAGTGAAATGATCGCTGTTGACAACGAGCCACTTTCCATCGTCGATCATCATGTAGGCTTTAAACGTCTTCTTAATAATGCTTTGCCGCAATACACCATTCCTGGCAGGACATATTTTACCGAGAAAATAATTCCAGACATGTATGAGAGAGTGGTTAGCAAACTAAAAAACGAGTTAGAAAAGGCTGAAGCTATAGCATTCACTAGCGATCTTTGGACTTCTTCTGTAAATAATGCTGCATTTCTGAGTTTCACCGGACACTGGATATCAGAAAACTTTAAACTGAATCATGCCGTTCTAAACATGGCGCATTTTCCTGAATCACACACATCAGAAAATATCAAAAGAGAACTGTTACAGTGTGTAACGAAATGGGACATACCCATCACTAAAATTCAAGCGATTGTTCACGATAATGGGGCGAATATGGTTAAAGGAGTTAAGGAAAGTCTACTTCCTTCACAGCGTTGCTTCATACATACTCTCCAGCTGGTGATAAATAATGCATTAGATAACAGTTCTCCAATAAAAGAAATTCTTACTAGTGCCCGCCGCATAGTGACACATTTTAATCATTCAGGATATACAAAACTTGAAAGTATTCAATCTGAGCTCGGACTTCCTAACCATAAACTGATTCAAGATATTCAAACTCGCTGGAACTCAACATATTACTTACTGGAGCGTCTATCTGAACAAAAAAGAGCAATTTCGGTGTATATTTCAGAATCAAGGAGCGTGAATTTTGAAAATTTGACCAGTGATCAGTGGGAGGTTATAGAACATCTGTTAAAGCTCTTAAAACCTTTCGAAGAGATAACAAAAATCACGAGTTCCACATATGCACCCATATCAGATGTGATACCTAGCACTGTTTCATTAATCAGATACCTAATGAAAGATGCGCTGATTCAACAAACTGCACACGTTGATGATTTTAGAAAGGCGTTGATAGAAAATATGGAAGCCCGTTTTAACTTGGATGATCTATGCTTTACGAAGACATATTACTTGTCGACATTTTTAGACCCCCGCTACAAGAACTTTTACTTTGACGCTACCCAAGTTGAACGGATCCGTAGAGCTGCGCTCAGAGAAGGTCTTAGGCTTTCTTTAGATGACGAAAATGATGATTCGGATCCAGAAACGGCATCCAAAAGGTCTCGTTTAGACAATGTAAATGAGCATGATTCGGAAACTCATAAACTATTTTGGGCATGTTTTGAAGAATCACCTATAGAGCAACCTACTGAAGAGCAACCCAAGAATGCCACTGCTGAAGAAATCGCCAACTACATCGCATTAGCAAAGGCTGACAGAAAAATAAACCCATATGAATGGTGGGCTTTGAGTACCAATAAGAATAGATTTCCTATTTTAAGTAAGCTTGCTAAACGATACTTAATCACACCAGCAAGCTCTGTTTATTCAGAAAGACTATTTTCCGAGGCAGGTTTAATTTACGAGGAAAAACGAAACCGACTTGCTCCAGAACGTGCAGAAAAAATTGTTTTTTTGCACCACAATCTGCCTCTGTTGGATTTTAAATATTAATTAAAAAGCCTTACTAATTTAATTTCATGAATATGATAGGCACAGGCACATATTACAGATAATAATTGATATTGTGTATTGTTTTATTAAGTAAAATAATTTAAAAAATGATTATTTTTTACTCATTAGTTCTTTTGTTCGTTAAAAGTTTATTTTCGACGACTATTCGCCGAATGCCGAATAATACTAGCTATTATTCGGTATTCGACGAATATCAAAAAAATGACGAGTAATGCCGAATACCGAATAATAGCGAGTATTCGCGGCAACTCTATTAGGTACTCTTACCGTGAAGTTTCTCACATACCCAAAAACAACCATTCAGCAGGCAGGAAAACAATTGACTCTCAAAAAAATTGGCAATTTTTTTTCATAAACTGATTCCTTACTAGAAAAGTTGTTTTCATAAACCCGCAATATTTTTAATAGACAAATCCAACCCCACCCAACATTATGGGGTAGACGAATAAAAAGTACCCGACTTTACGTGAAGAGAAATGAGCCAATGTTTTATCACACATTTCTTTTTATCGATTTTATTTACCACTCTGTCGGCGTGACTAATATGTATATCCGTGCCAGATTACAGCGTTTTAGTACTACGACTCTCTGACCTATACTGCGGACAGACGGACATGACAAAGCAAAAAGTGTTCCTTGTTATCTACGGAACCTTAAAAATGATTTCAGCATCACAGATTCCTGACACACCTACCAAGTACTTCTGCACAAGAGTCAAGAGGAAATCAAAGCGATTTAAAGCCAACAGTAGTCCGTCCAAATATGGGCTATCTTCGTACACGTATAGGATATCATCGGCTGATTTGCGGTGATAATGCACTTAAAACTAAAAGCCCAAAATTAAGAGCAAATATGATGTGCCTTTTTGAAAAGCCGACGTGAAGTGGCATAATATGTTTTTCGATAGTGAACTGGTTTCAGATAATCTGATAAAATCGTTGGAGGTTTTATTTATATTCTCATGCAATTTCTAGTCTCATTCTAATTCATTCTATCAGGCATTGCATAAAGTGCTGCACTCAATTCTATTAAGAAGTTTAAAGAACAGATATTTCAATGTAAAAGTGGTAGAATTTTCTTCTATATTCGTGAGACGTAATTTCCTCCCTTAATAATGGGACTAAATTAACTTCAATATTAACAGGAAATAGTTTTGGAATGTGGTGCTATTTTCAGCTTATTGGGGTGGAACATTCAATTTACTAAAAAAGATTGCAAAAGCATTCGCTTTTATTACATAGTTTTTGCGGATTACCGAGTTTAGTTTTTCATTAGAGTACTTCCAATCTCCATATTGATGAGTTGACAAACAATAATAGAATGTTAATACAAACAGACATTTGCTCAATTGTATTTTCTGTAAAAACATTGCGTATTGAAAATATGTTGAAATAAACTGAGCATCAACCACAGTTTATTTTAAAATGAACGTACCGTGGTTTTCCGTTCTGTTCTCATTAAATGAAAAAGCAATTTGCAAGAGCAGAATTTTAATGCAAAATTTATTTTTCAGCGGAGAGCTCAGAGTTAAATTTTTCTATTAGTTTAGTATACTTTGACGGCTCTAAGACAGTTTAACTTTCCAACGGGGTCAACTCCGTTAGTAATATTTTTTATAAACTCTTGGGAAGTAATTGAAAGAAGATGATTGTGTCAGATTAAGAATAAGAATAAAATCTCACTAAGTTCAAATTCATTGGAGCAGTGGCGGCCTAGTGAGTACGGTTGTGACTTATGAGCCGTAGCTCTTCACCACTGCTCTCAAAACGGTGAAGGAAAACATTGTGAAAATTCAAAAATATGTGACATCTACTTACCAGCAGTGGGCCCACGTGGTAAATTCCACTCACTGAGAGGAGCCCTGTGTCGCAGCAGTGGAAAAATAATAAGCTAATTATAACAGTTTACATTAAGATGGATTGAAATCCTGGACCTCATACTTGCATAAAGGGTAGGGTGTGTGTCAGATCTAGCCTCCCTCGTCCGTTAATAATTTTATATAAAAAGTTAATTTAAAATTTGAATGATGCATCACAAAAAGTGTATACATAATGGGGTTATTTTGTCAGTTGTGTTGGTGTGGTAAAGGAGTGTCTTTAAGGTATAGGTGAGTGAGTCTGTAGGAACGTTACATTATTCCAAAGTGCTGACACAGGAAAATGATGTAAGCGATGACTGGATGCGGGGAGTCGTACGCTAGCAAGGCATGAGGGAACACGCGCTGTAGGAGTGTCTTTTATACTGTAAGGGGTCAGTGTAATTCGTGAATATATTAGTATACCTTTCGACTCGGAAGACTTTCATTTATATCCTCTGGAGTGATATGAGAACACTAAATTGGTGACCCCGACGTGATCTGCCTTGCAACCTTATCGCGGCACGTATAAATTGTGTAACCACGAGGGCAGTACCGCGTGTGTAAAGTGACTGTGATTACGTAACACATATAAAATCAAGACATGGCGAATCCCGTACATCCCGTGTCTGCAGCCACGCAGCAGCAAGTTAATCATGAAATGGCCGGAATCAGTGTGAACGCGAGAATTCCCCCTTTTTGGACCGACATGCCGCGCATGTGGTTTGCGCAGTTCGAAGCCATAATAGGGCCGCAGCACCAAGGTGAGAACGTCAAATACGACTTAGTAGTGGCAAAGCTGGGCAAAGAAGAACTAAGTCAGGTTGCGGATTTGATAGATGATCCGCCAGAGCAGCAGCGATACACGACCTTGAAGAAACGATTATTAAAGGTTTTCCAAGAGACTGCGGAAGCGCAGTTCCATAAACTGGTAAAGGAGATGGAGCTAGGACAACAGAGGCCCTCGCAATTACTGGCAAAAATGCGTGAGCTAGCCAGAAACACAGCCACGACAGGAGATACCCTGAAAAATCTATGGATGTCAAGGTTACCCGGATGGGTGCGCGCCATACTCGCAAGCTGTAATGGTGAAGCCAAATTGGATGAGCTCGCCGGAATGGCCGACAAAATCATGGACAACTTGCGCAGTGGGGAGATATCAGAGGTAAAATGCCCACCGCCGTCTGCCACAAGTGTAAGTACAGAATTACTGACCGAAATACGAGACATGTCTGCGGAACTCAAGGCGTTACGAGTAGAGGTTAACGAAATAAAAAGACGCGATAATCAGCGCAGCTATCGACCATGGAGTAGAGACAGAAGTATGAGCAGGTCTCGCTCACAATCGCGTGGTCGAAGGCGCACACCGCAGAGTGCCGACTGGTTATGCAGGTATCATTTCCGTTTTCGGGAGGCAGCCAGAAGTTGCGAACAGCCGTGTAACTGGAATGCAAACTCCAACAAGGGAAACTAAAGGTGGTGCGTTCGAGATCGATGGGAGAATGTGCCAGCTTGGAGGAAAACCATCGCCTTTGTGTCACAGACAGTAAAAACGGGGTGAATTTTTTGATAGACACTGGTGCTAATGTGTCAGTGGTTCCCGCGTCCAAATTTTGTGGTAAAAGTTACAGTAAATGCCCATATACATTATTCGCGGCAAACGGAACGGAAATAAGTACAACAGGTATCATAGTGCTAGAACTTAACTTAGGCTTAAGACGTAGTTATAAGTGGCCTTTCATAATATGTAATGTCAGTAGACCAATTATAGGCGCTGATTTCTTGAGAACACATAGATTAGTAGTAGATTTATACAACAAAAAGTTGATAGATCAAGTAACGCAATTATACGCAGTAGGGTCCATCATAACCTACACGGAACCGTCCCTTACGACTATTAGTGCGGATAATCCTTACTGTGATTTATTAAGGCAGTTTTCAGAGATAACAAGGCCGGTATCATTTAAAGATACGCCCAAGCACGCAGTTCGTCATCACATCGAGACCACGGGCCCGCCAGTCCACGCGCGCGCCAGGCCCCTACCACCGGACAAATATAAACAGGTGAGAGATGAATTTCGTGTAATGCAGGAAATGGGTATATGTCGGCCATCGAGTAGTCAATGGGCAAGCCCTTTGCATGTGGTTCCGAAAAAAGACGGACAAATCCGACCATGTGGTGATTATAGGCGATTAAATTCAATAACAAAACCCGACAGATACCCCGTGCCGAGGTTGCATGATTTCACGTACGCGTTGTCAGGGAAAGAAGTGTTCTCCAGGCTAGATATTAACAGAGCGTACCATTTCATTAAAGTAGCCCCAGAAGATGTTGAAAAGACAGCCATTATAACACCTTTTGGGCTTTTCGAGTTCCCGCGCATGACTTTCGGGTTAAGAAACGCCGCTCAGACCTTCCAAAGGTTTATGGACAATACCGTATTGCAGGGACTAGAAAATTTGACAGACGAAAAAGGAAAGGTAATCAGTTCCCTATTTTGCTACATCGATGACGTCATTATAGCGTCAGAAAACGAGCTTATACATAGGAAACATTTAAAACAGATATTCGAACGTTTGGTTACAATAGGCATCACGATTAACAGCAGTAAGTGTCAATTCGGCAAAAAAGAAATAGAATTTCTAGGGTATAAAGTTTCACAAAACGGTATCAGTCCCTTATCTGACAAGATAAAGGCTATTACAGACTATCCTAGACCGGAAACCGTGGAAAGTTTGAGAAGATTTCTAGGGATGGTAAATTTTTATAGGGCACACCTACCTAAGGCAGCCGAATATCATGCACATTTGAATAAGTTTTTACATAATTCGAAGAAAAAGGATAGGTCAGTCATAAAATGGGATAAGGACTCAGAAACGGCATTCGCGCAGTGTAAGGAGAGCCTACAAAGCGCCGTAACACTCGCACATCCGGCTACTGACGTACCACTGTCACTAATGACAGACGCATCCGATACATGCATAGGTGCCGTATTGCAACAAAGAATAAAAGGCAATTGGCAACCATTGGGATATTTTTCAAAAAAAATATCAGAAACACAACAGAAATATTCAACGTACGACAGAGAATTGCTCGCTATTTATATGTCCATCATGCATTTTAGGAATCTTGTTGAAGGACGAGAGTTAACGGTATACACAGACCACAAACCATTAGTACATGCATTAACAAAAATAAATTCGGAAAAAGAGACATCCCGACGTATTAGACAGTTAATATATATAAGTGAGTATACCAACAACATTCAACACATAAGCGGTAGCGAAAACGCAGTAGCGGACGCTTTATCACGTGTTGAGACTATAGTGTGCCCAAACATAGTTGATTACGAGGAATTAGCGGCGAAACAGGATGAGGATAATCATATTACCGATTTGCTAAATAGCAATGAAGGAACAGGAATACAGTTGAAACGAGTTAAGTTACCTTATGTAAACAGAAGTATATATGTTGAAACATCAACAAACAATATCAGACCATATGTACCAGAAAGCTTCAGAAAAACAGTATTTGAATCGATACACAATATAAGCCATCCAGGTACTAGGGTAACAGTAAAAATGGTAACTTCTAGATTTTTTTGGCCTGGAATTAATAAAGATACTAGAACGTGGACAAAAAGTTGTATAAAGTGCCAAAAAACTAAAGTGAATCGACATGTGATTTCAGGTTTGGGCGCGTTTACACCGAGCGGGAGGTTTGAACACATACACGTGGACATCGTAGGGCCTCTACCTACGACGCAAAGAGGTAACAAATATTGTGTAACTATTATTGATAGGTTCACAAACTGGCCAGAAGCAATACCCATTGCAGACATTACTGCAGAAACGGTGGCAAAAGCTGTTTACGAGAACTGGATTTGTAGGTTCGGATGCCCGTCTAGATTGACCAGCGATCAGGGTAGGCAATTTGAAAGCGAATTGTTTAATAATTTACTTAAATTGTTAGGAGTTGAAAGAATACGAACCACACCTTACCACCCGCAGGGTAATGGGAAGATAGAAAGGTGGCATCGCGCGCTAAAGGTGGCTTTGACATGTAGAATGACGGATAGAACATCTTGGGATGACGAGCTGCCAACAGTTTTATTTGGTCTTAGGGCAGCGGGCAGGTGTGAAACCGGCCTTAGCGCCGCAGAGTTAGTTCTAGGCCAGCCGCTACGCTTACCGGGCGATTTTTACAATGACTCAGATATTAAACACATTAGTCACTATACATATGTTGAAAAATTGCGAGAAACAGTTCATAGCTTAAGGCCCAAGCCAAGAGCAGATACCGATTCACGAAAATTATTCGTATATAAGGATTTAGGGTCATGCTCTCACGTATTTATAAGGAACGATAAGATTAGAAAACCTTTAACACCAACTTATGATGGCCCCTACCGCGTTATAAGTAGAAATACGAAAGTTTTTAAAGTACAGTTAAGTAATAGAGAGTTATGTGTCTCAATAGATCGGTTAAAGCCTGCCTACGTCTTAAAGGAATCAGCTAAGATAAATAATGAGGATCTAGATAGTAACATAGGTAGATACAGTATCGTACCAAAATTGGTTGATGACGAACAGAACAACTTGAATGCAAATAGCAACAAGTTAATGGCTCGCACCACACGTAGTGGGCGGGTGGTTAAGCCGACTGTGCGGTTCAATTTATAATTAAACAGCAAGATACAGAAAATACACATATATAAGTGCGACTAATATGGATTACATTACAATAAAATTGATTTTCATTCCCTTCGGATACAGACAGTACTAGTGAATGGCCATTTTTATAAACATGGGCAATCCACAATCAAAGAACGAGCAAGTTATAGTGGCACAGACGGGTTCAGATAACGCTGCTAGAACGGAAATGGAGAGAAAAATTGAAATATACGGTATACTTGTTTTCGTGCTAATCGCAATAGTTTCAAGTGTATGTCTCTATGTGTTTCTGAAAAAGTGTGGCAGACACGTGCATGGAAAATTTGTTGATCACCTCGTGTCTCAACTCGAAGAAGGTCGCGTGGGGACGGATAGACAGGCGACCGCCCAGACTACGCCAGTCGCAACAACGGTAGCGCCAACAATGTATTAGTTATAGTTACATATTAGTTATAGTTATGTGACAGTAGATAGTAAGAATAAAGTAAGTTGATTATATCATTTCAAACGTTTACTAGAACAACGAATGAGCAACTGTAATAATCATAAACACGTTAATGTATTCATTTTATAAATACTAATATAAGTATCTACTATAATAATTCAGTACATAAAAGAGTGTAAACCTATAACTAGTGAAGTATTATGTAGGTCGACAAACTAATAACATTGTATCACATAACTCACAGAAAGCCAGTGTCAGCAAATTCAGTAGCAACAGCGTGCATTGGCGTAACATTATCGACATACTGTATGTAAAGTAATGATAGGGTAACCATAACTTAAGACCTTTATGAAATTGTTTGTTTTTAGTTTAAGATATTTTGGTAAAAAATTTTTTTTTTAAGAGGGGGAGTATTGTAGGAACGTTACATTATTCCAAAGTGCTGACACAGGAAAATGATGTAAGCGATGACTGGATGCGGGGAGTCGTACGCTAGCAAGGCATGAGGGAACACGCGCTGTAGGAGTGTCTTTTATACTGTAAGGGGTCAGTGTAATTCGTGAATATATTAGTATACCTTTCGACTCGGAAGACTTTCATTTATATCCTCTGGAGTGATATGAGAACACTAAAAGTCCATACCTATGTATTTGTAAGTTATCAATGTGTTATCGGTGAGTATTCTACTTAGACTGAGAGTCATTATATCATCATATCGTAGTCTAGTGTAAGAATCTAATGTATTACCGTCACTCTGCATTTATTTTTTGCGTGTTGCGTGTATACCAATGTGTGTCTCACAAAACACACTGACGCTTCGCAAAATCCTGCATCGCGCTAGCATAGTTTACAACGTCCCAACATCAATCGTCGGGCAGTTGCCCACCAGACACCACACCGGGCTGGTCGCAGGATGCTTCCTTTTCTACGGAGGTTGAATGAACTTTACAAGCTGTTCCTCATACCTCCAAAATCGTAATACCTTCTGCCGATGTAGGAGAGGGAAGTTAAAAATTTCGTCTGAATGTGATACAGTCCTTTTTTACTTCTCAAGCCAAGCTTATATTCAAATTAATCCGCAATGAGGTAAAAGGGAGGAAGGTATTTAGAAAGTACTCAACCTTTATCATCAAGTCTTCGAAAACCCTGAATCGAACAAATGAATGGAGGTCAATCAGATTCATCACGAATGCAAAAGTGCTCGGCAAACAAGCGACGATCGATGTAATTCAACCATTTTGTTTTTTCTACAGATATTGTCATGCTATTGTGTACCGGAATGATGGCAGAACGCACATGCAATGACAGTTGTTCGCTACTATTTTATTTGTACCGTGTGAAGTCAGACGTAAACAATAACACTATTCCATTTTATTCCGTGGGTGTTGTAAGAGGCGACTAAGGGATTTACTAGAGAATTAGCAGCACCGTTCTCTATGCACTTTACCATCATACTGCAAACGTCAACCTGCCTGCCAAGCGTGGTGATTATAGGAAACTCCTCCGAATTGGGGAGGCCTATTTCGAGCAGTGGATGTGTTTTGTTTGGTATTGTTCGTCGAATCTTTGAGCTCTTTACGGTTTGAGTTGAGCTGCGCGATTATTGACAATTGTGAGCACTGACTGATAGGTCCATTTAATTGATGGCTTTTTCTTCTAAAGACTGGCGTGTTTAAGTGTTTGTACGAATCTACTTACAGAAATAAAATCCTTTAACATTTTGATAGTTCACTCACGTTCATTGCGCTATTTACATTTAGATCTGAATCTGTCAAGACATTCCTACTGTTAGTCCTTCCAGTCAAAATTTACTGAAGAATTTAAGAGCTTATATGTTTATGTCTACAAAATATTAACACGATAATAAACATTTAAAAATCATTTTAGTACATACATAATGAACAAGTACAATATCGATGATAGATTCTTAAGCAGAAACAGATAATATTGTATTTCGATTAGTTTACATTTTACTACGATAAACCTACTTGAAGACTTTGACATTTGAGATAATAGTGAATCGGAATTTGTTTAAGATTATAGAATTTGGCGTAGACACGCGTCTAGGATATTAATTTGTTTATTTAACGTTTCAAATGGACGATATTAAATTGAGTATTGGTGACCTCATGAGTTCGGACCCAGGCTGGCACTTCACTTTGTGTGGTTAATTTGATCATCACTGATCTCAAAACGGTGAAGAAAAATATCGTAAGGAAACTGACATGTCTTGGAAACAAAAAATCGCGTGGTGGATTACATTCCCTCTCACAGAGAGGAGGTCTGTGTCCCTGCAGTAGGAACACTATAGGCCGATTATGCGACGGTATATCAGACTTTTTACTCAATATAATTAATTTTAAACTAAGTATTCTGTGTTAGTCAAAAGGCCAAATTATTAAATAATCTTTATTGATGTAATAGCAGTTAGATAAGATAAGCGAGCTAGCGTGTGTCATGTATGTGCGGTCCTGTTGTACCTTTTATGTATAGTGACATTTTGTCGCGGAACCGTTGAGTTATATCGTTTACTCCTTAAGATTCGATTATCATAAATAAACCCGGGGAATTAAAATGTATGGGAAGTAAAATCATACTTACTCCGTTACGTTATGCTATGTGTTATGTTTGCTAATCTCCAGTCGTGTGTTGGGTTGGAGCTGTCACACACATTTTTTTATACTACAAATAAGGTCCATGTCATATCACTTAAATCATCGATATTTTCAAATTATTCCAATTACAGCTCATAAAATGCCATGGATGGCGCAATCTAAGAGAGAAGGTTTATATAAAGAAAAATATAACCGACTTCCTAAAAGAAAATATCTTTAATATAGTTTTTTTTTTTTGTTTGCCGTAGATTACAAAAATTAAAGAAACTTTCATTTGGTAGGTTTTTTAAGTAGTACGTTATCTAAAACCATTTACCAAATCTATAAGGGATCTATATTTATAAGTACAGATACCCTTTCAAACAAGAGAAGACATTTTCTAATCGGTTTAGCTTTACTTCAGTTACCCATCCACCATGTAGTCTGACCTAACTCATATTTCCACCTGTTTTGGTATGTTTGGAATTCTTTAGCTGCCAAAAGAATTTTCGTCGTCTCTTTATATCGACTCTAAACTACTTTTAGGTCGATATCAAGAGACGACTGTCAAAACTAGTTGTCAAAGTTTTTCGATCAGAAGTCTCAATATTTCTACACGTGGGACATAGCTATAATTTGGCAATAACTTATCTACCAAAACAGCACATTTCCAATGTGTAAAAAAATATACGCGAAACCTCATACACCCCAATTAGAGTATTATGTTTAAAGCATAATACAATTACCAAAACTTTTTTTAAAACTATTATTAAGAAAATTGTGTCAATCCTACTACAACTTTACGCATTTAAAATTTATTATTATTGCTTTTACATAAGATTTATTTTTATTGGATCAACCGGCGGTCACTATGGCAAAATACAGCAGTTTAAAAAAATACCCTTGTTAAAAGTTACTGAAATCAATTCAGTAGTCAAATCTGAACAAACTTATTTCAGGACTTGAGATTATTTTGTTACACCTTGAATATTATATTCAAATATAAATAAACTATGTTTTTTTTTGAATTTGTATAAAAACAAGGAAATAATCCCTTACCTATTTACATTTACTATATCTGACTTCCCGTGGGCATCAAATTCGAACCTGCCTGCCACGCGTGGCGATAATGGTAACCCCCCCCAAATTGGGAGAAGCCTATGTCCAGTAGTGGACATCATTCGGCTGAAATGATGATGATATGTGACTTTATTGACAATAATTATCAATAGAATATACTTCTTGCACTTCACGGAAGCAACTAATTGCTTAAAACGACAAAAGTATTAATTTTACCGCTGCATGGGAAATGTTTTTCGCCCCTTGACTCAACGTAAATTGATGTCAACATGGCAGGGGTGGTTTAAAAATTACATTAATATAATTGTTTTACATAAGTCCCGACCCGACTTTTAAAAATACTGAGACCTAACGACGTGCCAGTTGAAACACCGGTAAACTTTAGTATAAATCTAGAATACAATTTAATTCTGCCGATCCCACATTACATAAAACGCGTGATAAGTAACCATAACAAATTTCAGTGGATTATTAGTTTTGCATGAATTTTTTGCTAAAAAAGCTACCAACTTCAAAAAAAACTCTACAAAGATAAAAATAACTTTAATATTCGGAAGTCGGTGTCTTTGGACCTGTATTTAGTTATTTGCCACTATATATATATTTGTATTTTCGTTATGGTATCTACCCTGCACTGATCCTTATCCCACTACTGGCCAGGCAAACAGGAGTGTAAAAGTATTAGAAGATCATCACAGTAAACAAAGTGGATTAAATACGTATTATCGAAGCTAACGCAAAAAATACTAAAGCCAACTCAATAAAATTTTCGAAATCGACTCACAATTGCCCGAGATATCGCAGACCATACATGTATACAAAAAAAAATTACAGCCGAATTGAGAACCTCCCCCTTTTTGAAGTCGGTTAATTACATTTTGAATAAAACATTAAAGAAATAACGAATTTTAAGGAAAATATACTCTAACTTTATTACATAAAATAAAATAAAAAAAACATTGTGACAATTGCCTAAACGTATTTCTAAAATTGTCAATTCGCCCCAAAAATTAATTAACTCCGCAAAATATTATATTATTTAAAGTTTCGATTCAATATTACGAACAAACCGTTTTAGCTAATTCCGTCCTACTGTAATTTAATATAAGATCATATCTAGCGATCACCGGATCATAAACCAATAAAAATGGTGTACACCTAAACCACGACAAATTAAAACCGCATATTAACAAATCTGAACTCTGCGCTCATATACATAAAGTAGGTATTATTGTGACATCACGTTTAAAAGAATCTGTCCAGCCACAAAGAGAATTGAACTTTAAATGTGACAGAATAAAGAAGGATATTGTGTAAATTTATTTGTACAAAAAATTACGATAAGTGTCGATAACACGGTGTTTTACAACTATCGGATAACGATCGATAATCGATACCTGTCCGATAAGTATCTCAATAAACTGCAATCATCGTAAATATATTACAATAATTGTTTATCTATGTTAAACCATATCGTGTGTAGCGTTGTAAAATGACTTGTCGAATTTCATTTAACAAAAAAGAAAACTGTTCATGAAATAAAACCCGACTACCAAAAAATCACGCTTTAAAAAGTATGAAACAGGAAAATATTCTCATCTGATAGCCGTGCTCGTATGCTACTTTGTCGTAAAGCTTATGATCGCTCACTGCTAGAATGCAATGTTCTGATAAGAATATTGTCTTGTTTCATCATTTATATAGCGTGATTTTTCATTACAATTTTCTTTAGTCTTTAAATCAGTAAGGAGCTTTTTATTTCGACTTTAATATTTTCAATGATGAATATCTACCACTATAATAAATAGCAAACATTCATTTGTTTCTTCTTCAATAGACCGAAAAAGAAGGAATCTGAAGGCATTTTTCAAGAAAAAAAATAGTTAAAAGACAGTTTTTTTTTTTCTTTAAAACTCCAGTTTATCCTTCCCTTAACCTAAAGGAGGCAACAAGTGCAACCGCCAGCTTGTCGAAACAAGAGAAAGGCACAGTCAGCCTCAAAAATGTCATTTCATTTATTTCTCAATCTTTGTTTCATACTATTCTTAATATTTTCACTTTATGTTAATAAAAAAGAGTCGTTTTATTTGTAGTTACTATGCCACACTTACTGACAAATACGTGCACTGACTGGACAGGCCCACTCAATCTGTGTGATGCTTTACTCACTAAACCATTTCAACATCAATCTACATAGTCCTCACACGATCTGACAAAGATTATGTCTGTACTTTAAGAGACTGTGACCTCTGAATTTATTACGGCCTTTCTTCTCAGAGTAGTCAGTTAGGAAACGCCGACCTCATCCTAGTTTTTAAAATATGATTGACGTGTAAGAATGTTTGTACAAACCTACTTACACAAATAAAACTATTTATTACAGACAGACAAATGCTGAAACTAAGCTTTCACTTATCTCTTAAAAAACCGCAATGGTTGTGGTTATAATCTATCAAGAAAATATTTGTACTTGCATTGTCTTTAACAAATCCTGTAGGTACAGACGGAGGCTGTCACGTCTTTCCGATACTCCTACACTAGACAATGCCATATACAAACTATGGTAATGAAAACAACAGTGTCTGCAGAAAATTCTAGTAAAACCAAATACAAATAAATGTATACATGTCACATTTGAAACGGTCCAATAGTACTGTTGAAAGAATAAAGAAAATGAACGAAGTTGACTAATATTGTAGATTTTTAATTTGTGTTATTCGAAATGAAGATCCCTTCTTCTAGACTGTACACAATTTTCTATTTTATTAAGTACCTGGTACTTGTTGACAATCCTACACTGTTCTCCCATACCTATTAACACTGTAATTTGAAACCATTGTAAAAGCCAGTTATTTTTAAAAGAGTAACCATTGAGTTTCTTGCCAAATCTTTTCCATAGAAATCAACAATTTGGAACCTTGCACCTAGCTTCTGACGTTTCATGTGTTTCATGGGCACGTATGAAATGTCTATGTATGTGAAATAAAAATATTTTGATTGATTGATAATTGAAAAACGGTAATACTTATGGTTATTCGCGGAAAATAAGACGCAAAGAAAGATCAAACACAACAAAAATAAAAGAAAAAGCTGGGGAAAACATGAGTCATATCCAGGCAAAACTTAGGTCGACAGGTAGTAGGCGATATGATCAAGATCTGCCTAGCCATTTCCCAACTTTGTTTTAGTCGGCTTCCAATCTAACCGGATTTAGATGAATATCAGTATTTTACATAGAGCGATTACATATCTGAGCTACACAATCCAGTAACTGGGTAATCTGATACCCCTTGGTAAGACTGATTGTCAGAGTTGCGGGCTTCTGACGACCCGTAACGACTGTCAAAGATCCACAAATGACAGCCTAGAAGCCTTAGCAAATGAAATATATTATGATATGTGTATAATGTATATCACTCGCCCTGACCAACATATTTACACTTTGAATAGAGCCCTGAAACAAAGGAATTAATTGTTTCTCTTGATCTCGCGTCTGTGTGTGCCCTTTGAAGAATATACGGAATGAAATTACGGACGGGACCTGTAATCAAAAGAAACAACCGAATTCCATAAAAAAAACACTACGCAGTGAAAAATAACTTTGATTTCGGAAGTTGGTATCTTCAATTTTATATTTTCGTTTTTTTTTAATAAATTAGTTTTGAATTATTGACTTTTCAGTTGTGATACTTACCCATACACAAATTCGTATACATTTACTTACTAAGTAAATAACATGACAGAAACTTATCATAAACATTTTCAACATAAACTAAGTAGAAAATAAGACGTATTATTGAATCTAACTCAAGAACCACGTGCCAAAAATTGATTAGGCAAGTTACCCTTACAAACCAAAGAAGAGTTTCCAAATAAATTTTTAAATGCCGAAGTTTTGAGGTAACAAACATTAAAAATATCCGTATATAAGTGAATCGAGAACCACCTCCTTTTTTAGAACTGGCTGACTAATGTAAATATCTGAATCCCAAAACGAATATCAGAATGGTACAAAGTAGCGGTCCTTTGACTATGTCGACCACTATATTTTTCAGGATCAAATAAAAGTGTGATAAAAATAAATAGCAGTCTATTGAGGACATCGGATCTGGCAACGTATGTGAGCAGAGCGCTACTGCCGGTGCCCACTCGAGCAACAAAAGTGCTCGGTCAAGCAGAAAGAACCTACCGGAACACACGACGCGATTATTGAATTATTTGACATTTTCAAATAGCCACTAATTTGGGTTGAAGATTTGTAAGTAAGTTCTGGTTGGACAAATAGTTCAATAGAAATTTCCGGCGTCATTTAGATACTAGATTTAAAACTTGCGCTAAGCTTGAGTTTTATCAAACACTGGACTACAAAGAAGAGTAAAAAAAAATCTTTAAAATCCTGGACTCTAACAAAAACTTTGTAGGGTAATATTTTCATTTTTGTTTTTGATAACACATATCTAAAAACTAGCGCTAGAAACCCTACTTTTAAATATAAAATACCGCACGCAAATCGGTTCACCCGTTTAACAGCTACGGTGCCACAGACAGACATATCATAGCGGTCAAACTTATAACACCCCTCTTTCTGCATCCAGGATTAAAAAACCAGACAAATTTAACATAAACCAACGTTTTTTTTTTGGAATTTCCTATAAGGTAGGTTACTGTATCAAACATAGCCAGAATCTAAAAACATAACTTTAGCCACAGCTATCTTTTACAGGTCGCCACCGTTATTAATGCCCTCCCGGGAGTCCTGCCCGGGCACTCACACGCTGGCCGCCTGGAGCAATGCCGGCCCTCGTCACAGACGAAACCACACAGATTAGCAAATAGCCCAAGGCATCACTTTCATCCCGCGACATCATACCGCCTGTGTACTCAGTACGCGGACTGTTGGCTGAGCCCCTGTCTACGAGCTCAGCGTAATTGTTCAAAGATTCATCCTTGTTTCCATTTTGTTTGCGAAAGTTTTACGTGTTTCATGTTGTGATTTTAGGAAGTGCCTCTTAAGCATCAGGTAGTCAGTACCAATTACGGCGAGGTACGAAGCTATCAAATAGGGTATGGGTAAAAAAAGGAAGTGACACAAATTGAAAAGTGTATGCTTAGATGGTTTGGTCATTTTGAGAGGATGAACGAAGGGCGGCGAATAAAAGGTATTTACAACGCATATTCGAATGGAAAGGCCAGGACCCCGGGACGCCCTAGGAGAACATAAACTGATCATTATTGGTAATTTTTTCCGAAAGGTCAGATTCGTAGTACTTGCAACGAACATGTCAGATTTCTTCAAATTCTTGGTCAATTTCCGTCACTGTTTTGGGAGAATTGATGATGAAATTATTTACACAATGCGCCTGTTTGGGTTTGAATCTACGACCTACAACTCGTAAGTCCCGGCTGTTACCACTGGGCCACCACTGCTCACTGTATAAACGTAAACGAGGCAAACATTGTATGTAAGGATAGTAGCAGGTGGCGTTGTGTAGTTTTTGCCTACCGCTATGTCTACTTACATTACCCATCAATGCTCGTTTCTGCTCAGAATAAAGAGATTTCTCAGAATAGGAAAGTAATATAATAAGCTAATATTATTTTATCTTCTTTCCGATATTAGTTTTCTCAAAGGTTTCCTTAAGACCAAGAAAGAATTTTATTGCGATTACCACGAACCATATTCCTCCAAGTAATGAGCTTTAAAAACTCGGAGAAATTTGAAACTGCATTAAATATGTGTTTCTTTGCAGAGCAAACTGCCCGAGGATTTGCTGTCTTTAAATAAACTTTATATATGTTTAAGGAGTTTTTTCTTTAAACTTTCTTTCCGACTGCAAAGGAAGCTGTATGTTTGAGCTAACAGCGCTCGTTAATGCACACTCATTTTTGCCATTGGCTTCGCTCGCGTGTGTTGGAAATTGTTCTACGGAAACTTACTAGCGGAATAAAAAGTATCCTGTGATACTCCAGTCTATAAAATATCACTGTTTTTTCACGTTCAACCGTTTTTGTGTAATTGATTACAAACATTCAAACTTTTCACGATGGTGGAAGCCGGCCAGTCAAATCAAATCCAGCTGAATATCAGTATGTAACATGGAACGACTGCCTATTTGACCTCTGCAACCCAATTACTGGGTAAAACGATACCGCTTGGTAAGACTGGGTGTCAGACCACCTATAACGACTGTCAAAGATATACAAATAACAAACAGAATCATCGGCTTAAATTGTTTTCGAAGGCATGGATCACAGGTTACCCGACCACGGACCAAACGCGGCAACGTAGCTTAACCTGATAAATCCATGTGCACAAAACTACAAACTATTATACTTCTGATATTAAGAAAGTAAAATAATAACAAGGCGAAAAGACAAGCTCAGAGCAAAATAAGAGGCATATTTTATTTTCACTACGGTAAAATGATCATTCTCTCTCTCTGCCATAATCGTGTGAAAATGTGTGTGAACGAACAAAGGTGACGTTGTCGAAAATTGACATAATTAGCAGACAAGTCAGTGATGAACGATTTCACAATTAAGTATGTGTTTTGTAAGTAATTATAATTTAAGATTCATGTTTTTATGTAGATTATACTTATACCTAATATTTGTACGCTTTACTAGCAGGACATAGTGATAAATTTATTAATATTTAGCACCATCTTTGTTAACCTAAGACCACAATTAAAAGAGTTTGAGTTCATTCAGTCATTCATAAATTGAATGGACTGACTCTTTTAAATAGCTCAGAATACTGAGCCGCAAAAGGGATGTATGAAAGGCAATTGCATCCAACTAACACGAGAGTGCTAAGAGGGATGTGTGGAGTTACGCGAATGGATAGAATATGAAATGAGTACATATGAGGAAGTCTGAAAGTGGCACCGGTAACTGAAATGTTATGTGGAAATACGGTCGTCATGGTATGCTCATATGATACGCAGGAAATAAAGAAACTATCGTGCGGAAAGTCTAGTTTTAATTATGTATCTCGGTGGTAGGGTACAACCAAAAAATCTATGAATGGAACGTGTATACTTATAATGATGTGGTTAGAAAGGGGGGCTACCAAGATTAGGACGGATAGAGAATTATGGAAGAAAGGATTCTGTATGGACGTAAAGAATAGCACCATGTCATTTCTTCCCGTTGGTGTCGTCAAATGCGACTAAAAGACGTACTAGTGTGGGTTGCAGCGTTCTCTACGCATTTTACCACCATAATAGGTACGATCGCCTGCCAAGAGTGGCGATTATGGCAACCCACTCCAAATTGGAGGAGGCGTATATCCAGCAGTGGACGTCTCTCATAAAAATGACATGTTACGCCGACCTTAAATAAATAGGAATATGATTGGTAGGAGAGTTCTGACTATTTTAATAACAAGTTCATTTTATTCCGATAATATTAATTCCGACTCCTTAGCACAAAAAACATCCGCTGCATGTAGGTAGTCAAATAAACGTTATTTTCTCAATAAAAACAGCACTGCAGTATTTTCGTACTTCCTCTTAATCCTACGTATTTCCACTCGTGTACACGTTAGAGTAGGAAAAACAACGCACAGGACGTTAGGAGGGCGATTATCTGTGCTTTTATTGTACCTGAACTGCAGATATTTTTGTATCCGGGTATTTATGTACTGCTATTTAAACAAAGAGTTTATTCTCTCAGTCGTGTTGAGAAAACCAAGTCCAATGAATTCTGCGAAGCAGCGAACATGTTATTAATGTATCATACTTGATTAGGTTTCTTTTTCCCTAATGGGGGTTGCGATATGGTAGCTGGTCAAATTAGAATTTCAAAGTCAGGCAATTTGCAAGACCGAGTCACGTTGTATGTTGATTAAAATATGATTCACAACCACCAATATGGCTTTAAAGAATTATAATCATTTAAATATCACTCGTATTGTCATCATCATCATCATCATCAATTCAGCCGAAAGACGTCCTAGGCCATAGATCTCTCCCAATTTGCAGTGATTGCCATAATCGCCACGCTTGGCAGGCGGGTTGGCAATAGCAGTATGGTGGTAAGATGCATAGAGGACGCTGCTGCCCATTCTTTAGTAAATCCCTTATTCGCATCTTACGACACCCACGGGAAGAAATGGGATGGTATTATTCTTTACCTCACACCACACTCGTATTGTAGGCAATAGAATTAGTTCTTCGTCATGTTTTATTAATTTTCAGTCTGACTCGGAACGATTCCAACATACCTACATGAAAAAAAACAACTGGGAATTGAAAAATAAAAAATATTTTTTGATGTGATCGTATTTTATCACAGACTTCCGAAATTACAATTATTTTTAACTTTGTCAGCCTCTATATTTACACTATTTAGTTGTGGTTCTACTCCACACAAATTCGTATAACTTCACTAGCTAAGTTAACAGCAGTGACATGAAGTTGTCAGAACATCTTTAATATACAACTTTGTGTTTTACTTCAGAACTTGACCAAATTTATATGGGACTAGCTGACCCAGCGAACTTCGTACCGCCTCAGAATCAATAAATGTTGTGTTAACTTATCAGATCCCACCAACACAAAGCAAAGAGCACCAGGTACCATATACCCATGTTAGACCAAGTTATAACAACCTGGCACTTCGAAGGTATAAAGCGTTTGCGAATCTTTGTATTCTTAAATAAGTGTTCTTAAATTTTCTAATTTTCCGCGCATTTTTTTATTTGTTTTCTTTCATAAGAACCTACTCCTGACAATAACAAACACAACAAAAAAAAAAGTGAAATCGGTCCAGCTGTTCACGCGTGATGGCATGACCAAGGAAAATAGGGATTCATTTTTATATAATATAGACTACTCTATAAGTATACTCTTTCAAAAAAGATTTTTAAATCGATTTTTAAAAGATGGCGTTCGGAACAAACATGTAGAAAAAAACGCATTCGAATTGAGAATGTCAACATTTCTAAAGTACATTTTTTAAAAGTTGGTTTCAAGGGCAATAACAATGCTATTTTTGTTTGCATGACCACTGAAGGTGATTTGTTTCAACAGGTTTGCAGAAGTAGTCTGCAATGCGTCTGCTATCGATTCAGTGGGTCTGCCAACAGTGCCAACTGCGTGGCAAGGCCGCCCGGTAACCGCATAGCAACAGAGGCTCAGGGGTGAGCAGGAACTACAGAGAGCCGTGTTTTCTCTTCCGCAAGTTAGTTTAGACTTTGTCGACTACGTTCTTTTTTTAAATTAGACAGTTACGACTACATTTTTAGGTTATGCTTGGGTTGGCGTTCTAGCTATGGTAGAAATAAGAAAATAGTGAGTGCGGCGAACGGTTAAAATGCCCCTGAATTATAGATTCGATTCCTAATAGGTATTTTTCGAATATTTTGTAGTGGCGGTTTATACAGTCAGATTAAGTATTAATTATTATTTTTTTCTCCAACAAAAGATGTGCGCTATACATTGACACTTAAATAAAAGGCAACATCAGGTATTAAGTAGGTGTACTCCTTCACTTATAGGAGACCACAGCATGCACAATAGAGTTAACAACTAAGCTAACAAAATTAAGTAGACTACATGAATTTGTCGTGTTGCGATTAAACATCTTCTGCCTAGGTTTGTCCCAACAATTTCTGTGGTCCCACTAACTGGGTAAGACGGCACCCTCAAGTAAGATTGGTTGTCTGGCTTTCAGGCTCCTGACGACTGTCATAGATCCTCGAATGACAGCCGAAATCAACAGCTTGTCGTACTTTCCGAGGTATGAAGGTGTCTTGGCATGTAAAGATGGACCCATCCATGGAGTGACCGCGGCTAGCGTAGCTTAACCTGATCAATCGAACTGTGTGGCTATTGTAACTTACTTGTTACTATTTGATCATACAGGCAATATACTCAAATCGATGAATGATGGTGATGAGGCAGTATAAATGGGTAGTCAATTGAAAACAAAAAATAAAAACATTTCGCTTACCAAACTTGAAATCTACCGAATCGTTCAAGAATACGAGCCAAAATATTTTGTCGACCGATGAAAACAATAAATAAACAATTTTCCTGTAATCAGTTGGCGCCTACTCCGCTGACGGCGCTTATCAAGAGCCAGCCCGCGCCGATGGCGGTGATAGCGCTCGTGCTGAGCGCCGGCACCGATTAGCGCGGTGTCGCCGTATCTCGAGCAGGCGTTGTGCCCGAGTGCTTCTTGGTGATAAGAGCTGATAAGCTCATACTGTAATTAGTTAGCGTTTTCTTGGTACAGTGGTTTTAATAAAAATGTTTGAGATATTTATCGGTTTTGATTTGACGGTCCTTATTTATAGAGAGGCATGAGGAACAGGGTGTAAGGTTCACTCATCCAGTATACAAAAGGGAGGGTCCAATGGCTAACGGTTACAATTATACTAGTTGCGCTGTATTCTTTGCTTGCGCGATGTAGGATATTGCGTGACGTTAACATGTAGTATTGTGGATACCGCTACATTGGCTCAGGATCAATGTGAGGGGAAATAGGCTTGAGAGGTGTATTCCCAGCGGTGGGATAGGATAGATTATGAGTAGTTCTGATTTTAGTGTAATTTAGTTAAGGCTTTCTGTATCAAACAATCTGCCTAACTTTTTCCAAACTATGTCCGGGTCGACTTTCAGTCACACCGGATACAGTCGAATACCAGTATTTGACATGGAGTGACTGCCTATCTGAACTTGGTAACTAGGTAATACTATACACCTTGGTAAGACTTATTGTCAGACTCTCCGGTTTCTGATGACTCGTAACAAAAGTCCCATGTAATAAGGAGCGAGCCTATTGCCATCAACTGGGCACAAAACCAGACTCCGGGCTGCTTCAGAGAATAGCCCAATAACACTTTGCCCGACCTGAAAATCGAACCCTCAGTACCTCATGCTCATTAATACTGCTACTAGTACTACAGACCACTAGATTAGACCAACAATACATACCTCGATACATTTATAAAATTGAGAAAACGTGAGGCGTTTAACATCACACAGTACATTATATCAACGACATAATTTCCGTTCATTTCACAGAATTTCGAAAATAACAATAATAAAATATGGAGTTCGGAAATAATAGGAATATTGTAGGTTTGTTTGAAACCTTCCCTGGGGGCCCTTTTGATGTCAGTCCCGTTGCCATGGTTACGGGTTTTTAAACGAGAGAGCCTAGCCTTGGGGTTTATTAACAAGCTTGTATGAATATGCCAATAGTTATGTACCTACATAGTTTTATATATTTACATAATAAAGCGAAAATTCTCATCTCATGCCAAATTTTATGTCTCTCTTAGAAGACCTACTGTAATAGAGAAGAGAAAGATCACTAACTTATGTATAAAGACAAAACTGCTTTTTAACTGATTTCACAAAGAAAGAGGTTCTCAATTCGACCGTTTGTTTTTTTTTTTTGGTGTGTATGTTCCACGGTTTTTCCGGCAATTGCAGATGGATTTCGAAAATTATTTAGTTAGTGGCTAGGGTATACCTCAGGGGTGGTCCTTAATAAATTGTATTTACTTTGTCTGGGTTTTTGGCGTTAGCCTCGATAATACGTTTTTAATCTACTTTTTATATCTAGATGACTTTCTACTGCTTCATGTCAGTGGAGCTTACATAGCAAGTAGTGGTATAGGAATTGGTGTGTGGGAGGAACTAAAACTGAAAACCAGCCAAGTGCGAGTCTGACCCGCGCACGAAGGGTTCCATACCATTATGTATAAAAACAGCAAAAAAATCACGTTAGTTGTATGGGAGCCCCCTTAAATATTTATTTTATTCTGTTTTTTTTTATTATTTATCGTTATACCGGCAACTGAAATACATCATCTGTGAAAATGTCAAACTATCATGGTTTATGAGATACAGCGTGGTGACAGACAGAGGGATGGACAGCGGAGTCTTAGTAATAGGGTCCCGTTTTACCCTTTGGATACGGAACCCTAAAAAATGAAAAAAAAAACAAATAAAAATATATGCGATACTAACACACGACAGTTGATTTTTGTAAGTTATTACATGATAATAATGCGTGACTACTACTAACACGTACCGTCGTAATTTATTAACAAGCATCAGCCCAACACATCGTCCGCCCTGACCAACTGCAGACGGCGTTGTGATGCGACGGGACCACAACGCCCGTCCGAAGTTATACCTCGTTTTCTATCAGCGTTATTCCTGAGTTTTACAAAAATTTTTGCGCGTCTCCTAAGAGTATTTGTGTAATGTAGAACACCCTATAACATTTTTCAAGAATTGAACGGTACTTTCAGAGTTTACCGCGATCAAAAAAACTCGGAAGCTGTATTTTTATAGAAACATATAAAAATCTCTTAAATCAACCTCTTCTTTCTACAAACCGGCTGCAAACTGCTAAAAATTGAACTACCGAAATAAAATACAGAAAAACGGCAACAAACAGACAAAACGGCAATACATGAGAAAGAACGAAGCAAGTAAAAAAAAACCTTGTTAAAAACTTTTCCTAATATGATCCAGAAATCCAGTTCAGTAGACAGACTTAACAAACTTAGTTTCGTCAGTAAATTGTTTGTGGGTAATCTGTTTACTTGTGTCACCGTGACGTTGATCGGTAAGCAGTGACGTCACGCGGGTGATGCGGTTATGAGCGAGAGCCGGGCACCCGGACGGAGTGGACACATGACTTAGCCGAGGTTCCAGTGTCTAGGTGACTGACTGTGCTCAGCCAAAGATGGCTTGGCAGCCAACTGTCATTAGTTACCTATTTTTGGGTCTGCTGAAAGAGTTACTGAAAGAGTCATGAACATATATAAAAGGAAAACTTACGGAACTTAAGGAACGTTAATTTCTGAAGTCACGTGTTTTTTTTTTCTTATTGGTTAAACCTACTTCACATAAGTATGGTCCACATGACTTAATGTGTCAAAAAAATATAGAAGACGGAAAAAGAGGCCAAAGTCGACCACCAATAACTTGGCTACGGACAATTATAAAATGACAATAAGAAAACACTACAGAGTGGAAAATCATTTTGAGTCGTAGTTCGTGGTGTTACTTTTTTGTAGTGGTACCTACCCCACAAAAAAAATATATATCTTTACTAGCTAAGTAAACCACAGTCACAAAAAGTTATTATAACATCATTAACGTAATCATTAGACTAAGTGTAAAAAATACGTATTATTGAAATATTGAAACAAACTCCAAAACCACTCATCAGGACTTGACCAAATTTATTTGAGCCCACTTGTTAAGTACGATATTATACCCTTTCAAACAAAAGAAGACATTGTTCAAAAAGGTTTATAAATAAAAAATACAACTGAATTGAGAACCTCTTTTTGAAGTCTATTAAAAAGGTTCGTGGACCAATAACTTGGCTACGAACAATAAAATATGACATCATAGAGAGCAACACAACTCATAACCGTACGGTGTGACGCAGAAGTACTGGGAGGTGGCTGACCGCAAATAAATAGGTATAAAAGCCAGAAGGAACGTGAATCTGATCTCAAAACATAATTAGGCTAGTAAAGAAACTTTTGGTAATTACTATCGTAATTATCATAAGCAGCCTTTAATGTTCACCCTGCTAGGATATGGGTCTCCTCCCCGTAAGAGGGAATCCATGGGCCATCCGTAGTACTAATATAGCCGACCTCAAGCAGTTTTAAAAATATGATTGACATGCATATGTGTTTGTACAAACCTACTTAATAAAATAAAACCATTAATCATATCTACACGGGCCCAATGCGGGTTGGTAGCTGCCACATGTCTTCAAATATTTGGTTTTAAGACATGATGGTTTTCTCACAATGGTTTTTTCTATATTTTAAGAGCAGTGGTGGTGAATTAAATACACTAATTACCCACCCTGCCTGTTGGAGTTCAAACTCACGACCTAAAAGGCGTAAGTCCCGGCCGCTACCACTACGCCACCTCTACTTTTGCTCTATCCTACTAATATCCTACTGGTAGTATAAATGTAAAAGTGTTTACATGTTTGTTACTCAATCTCGCAAAGACGGCTCCAATGATTTGGATGAAATTTCGCACACAGATATAACCCGGATGTGTTAACATAGATAACTTTTATCCCGGTAGGAACGTTCCTGTGTAATATTTTCCAACAAAAACGCAGATGAAGCCGTGTGCGAAAGATAATAACCAATTATTATAGATTCTGTTCAACTATTGAACAATTTTCGAAGAAAAATGTTTCATAGCCAATTAGCGCCAATCAGACTTAGCAGGTAATCTGAATGCTTAGAAACGGTGTATTAAACTATTAAAAAATGTTTTTTATTCGACGAAATGTTTTTCGTAATCTATTTAGTTTAATCCTGTTTACGTTCTTTGTTGAAAGGAAAAATTCTCGTTGAAAACAAGTTTTCGCTAATGACGCTAATCCACAAATTAAGACAGAATTTTTTGACGTTAACAAAAATTTTACTTATTAACCCGTTACTGTTTTTTCATTATAAATTTACTAAACCCAAAGAAACCACATTAGTATGCAAGGCGACAAATAAACGTATACATTTCCAGTACAAGGTGACTTCTCGTGGTACGAAAAGCCTATACAATGCGCGCTCAGCTCAAACTGAAAATGTATAGCTTGATAAGCAGCCGTGTGTACCTGTCTCGATATTAAGTTATTTTTTTTCGATTTTCTATAATATAGTCAAATAAGGTAATTAACAAATCTAAAATTCATACGGCGTAATAGTCAATTTAAAAAAAGAAACAACAAAATTTTATTTGACGAGGTTGATTATTAAAGTTAATACTATAAACAATCTGAGAAGAAGATGCCTAAAGAAACCTAAAGATGATTCTCAAAGACCTACCCAATGATACCCCATCTGACATAGTTCGTCGACTTTAATATTTTCCATCTTTCACAATATGGCGTAGGAATGTTGCCATATTTAATTTTGATCATTGTCATGTCTATAGTAACACTCACAAGATTAAGACAAATCGATTGACGTAAGAATCACCAAATCACCCACGCGTTTGGTCAGTAGAGTGCCACAAAGGGACAAACATACATAGGCTGATACACGTTACCCTTCTTTGAGTTGTGCAGTCGGGTAAAAACAAGGATATCACGTAATAAAACAGAATTTTGTACGCGTCACATTCGTAGCCGCGTCGTAGCTACGCAGCCGCTACGAGCGTAGCGGCGCGCTACGAGCGTAGTCTGCAAGAGTGCGATCCTCCCGGGCTATTTTGAGCGTGGGCAAGGCTTAATATTCAGGGCTCTATTATTAGATGCTTCAGTCCACGCAGGCTATTAAAAGGTTCGTTTTATAAGCACGCAGCTATTATGGCACCCAGGCTTTTTTTAACTTAGCTAATCTGTAAACTGGAATTTTTCAACGATGTTTCTCGACTGGCTGTAAATTTTTATTGAACATTTTTAATTTAATCGCGTCGTGTGCTCGAGGCTTCTACCGAGGGAATGTATAAAAATTAATGTAGATAAAATTACCTCACGATCTCCTTGTCTACTCTAGGGCTGGCGCACAATATTTGTTTTTTCTAGTTTTCGTTGCTTTTATAACAGGTAAATTATGTTACGTGGGTACGTTCTTTGTTACGTAGAATTGTGTCCATTAAACAAGTCTACCCAAGTATGTTGGGGTTATTTTCCAGTCTAACCGGATTTAGCTGAGTACCAAAGTTTTACATGGAGCACATGCCAATCTGATTTACACAACTGGGTATCATGATACCCTTTGGTAAGACTTTCCGGCTTCTGACGAGTCGTAATAATTATCGAAATTCCTCGAATTACAGCCGGTACTAATGGCTTTTTTTGGATGGGAAATCATCAAATGACTTCTCCCGCTGGTGGGAGACGCGAGTGGAAGGGCGTGTCAGATACTAATTGCTTAACGTGCTTTTCGAGACCCGGAGGGTTCTCGTCGACCCGTGCGGCTCTTCTTAGGCACTCAGATAAGATAAATAGTATGATCAAAAAAATATTTTTGCATTTAAGCTAGAAAATATAAAGACCATTTTTTTGTTAGAGTAAGTTTTTGATGATTAAATAAAAGCAATCTGTCGTATACAAAGACGATAAGATTTCATGACAGTATATCTACAATACAAAAAAACTGGGGTGCCATCCCTGTTGAGAGCAGGATATAATAAATAATTATGATGAAATCACAAGTAAGATCTTGTTTCCTGGCCGCCATTGTGTCGGTTCGTATTATTATTACTTGCTCGGAAAAAATCCCGTTGTGTATTTATAGGAAAATACAGTGACGAGCTTAAATATTAATAAATTTATTATTCGATGGGGAAGATAAGAGTTTTCTAGCTTCTTTTGTGGGTCTTTTGTATCAAATCATATAATTTTGTTTTATTACTTATGTTAGGTTTTAAAATAATATACTGAATTGTAATATTATCTCAGTCAATCATTGGGGCTTTTGCTTCATAACACTGGCAACGTGTTATTTTCCTTACCCTGTAATACCTATAAGTCAGTTTATAGTTTGAGATTATCGAGTAATGACGATTAGATGCATTTGGGTACCCATCCATAAGTTTCTACTTTGAGGTTAAATATATTAGGTATTCAATAAGTTGTTTTAGAGCAAGGATAACCTATTTTATAACACTTAGTATTAGTAACTTGGGGGACACCTATGTCCAGCAGTGGACGGCTGAAATGATGATGACCTGTACTGACAGGTTTTTGAAGATATTTGTGTTTGTGTTTTTAGAAACAATTTAAAAACATTACATATTTCAAGTTAACTTTGTTTTTTTCTTCTTTTCAGCATGTCGCTGACAAAAATAATACAAAAAAAAGAAAAACTTTGTTCATAATTCAGCAATTTAACGAAATTATTTTCATTGCAAAACAGAATATTCAAATCTGAAATATTCCGTCGACATTTTTGCATTTGGTTACACACCTGTTTATCGAGTTCGTAAAAAAATTATTGCGAACATTTTGCACTTTGTGTGAAACAATGTGTCGCGACCATTTCAGCTGGAAGCTCACGGAAGAACACGTCAAAATAATGACTCGCGGATACGTACATTTGTACCTTTAACATTGCTTTACGTAGGCACACTTTTACTTTGATCAAAATAGTTTTCAACATGGCGTCGTTGTGACAGTGCCTACAAAAAACTTTTTATCGGAGTTCAAAAATATTTGTACTTCAGAACTGCGTCATTTAAAAACCAATTTGAAAAAAAAATCTCTTGCTTGAACTTTTTACTTAAGAGAACGTACTTATTAAGTAGTCCCATATAAATTTTGTCAAGTTCTGGTTACTGGTTTTTGAGTTAGCTTCAAGAATACGTATTTTTTCCACTTAGTTTATATTGAAGATGTCCTAACAACTTCCTGTCAGTGATATTTACTTAGTTAGGGAAGGTATACGAATATGTCTGAGGTAGGTTCCACAACTATAAAGTGAAAAATAAAAGTTAATAAAAAATATAAGCCACTCCAAGGAAAAAACACTATGGAAAAAACGGTCATTCCAGAACCAGTGTGTTTGCTTTCGTATATTCGGTATTTTTTGCCACAACATCCAAAATAAAAGTTATATTTAACTTTGTAGTGTCGTTTTACAAGTTTTTTTTATCTAAACTGACCTGAATAGCTCATATCAAATGAAATAGAGAATACTGTAGTGCAATGAATCAATGTTTAATGTTCCGATTACTCGTAGTTGCAAACTCAATTGTTTTTCTAATGAAGAGTACCCCGAATGTTATTAGTTTCAATTGCCTTCGAACATTGGATTCCCGGAAGAGGCACTCGAGAGCAAAACTAACACAAAGTCCACAACTCCCGGTGACCGAGTCGAACCTGCTCCTACTTTCATAGACATAAGAGCTTGTTTGCTCAACTTAGATAGCTTGTGAAACATGTAAAATGGACCTGCAATTGCACGGAGCTAATACTCTAATAGTCTACACATAGTTGCCTGGTTTTAGTGTGTGTGGCTCTAATTAGAGGCCGTAATTAATGAGGAGCAGGTACGCTTTATATTTAAGCTTTGTTAGAATGCCTAAAATTGTAGCTAAGTATTATAATATATCTACTCTTGCCGTCGTCCGTCTATCGCTACATATCATTATCCCTCCAACTGTCATGTTAGTGAATAGGATTAAAAGTTCAACCATAGGTATTAAATTTTCCGTTAGAAATTCTAACATTTTAATTAAATATTTTTTCTTGTTAAGAAACGGGAAATCTGAAATCAATTTGCAATATTTAAAATGTCTTCCTTCCTTGTATAAATTAGTTTCTGTTTGCATTAAATACTAGCTTTTGCCATCGGTCTCGCTCGTGAGGAGCTCGGAAATTATCCCACAGGAACTTACTACTAGGATAAAAAACATTTTTTTTATTTTTCAAATTCTATGTAGTCTAAATGTTAATTTTGTTCTTGAATATAGGAGGATCATAATTATCACGTAGCGGCAGAAATTTATACAATACATATTTTAATCTGAAAGATTGGTTGAACGCACTAATCTCAGGACTAGCGAAGACTAGACGAAGCTATTGGTTTGAATTGAAAAAATATTTTAGTGGTGGATAGCCCATCTACCCATTTTTTCCCGTGGGCGTCGTCAAAAGCGACTTAGAGACTTACTACAGAATGGGCAGCACCGTTCTCTAAGTATTTTATCACCATACTGTGATCGCCAACCCGTCGCCGCCACCAAGCGTGGCGAATATGACGAAACTCCCCAAAAATGAACCGGTCAAATTGGCGGTGCTTAGGGGAGGCATATGTCCAGCAGTGGACGTCTTCCGGCTTCAATTATGATGATGATGATGAGCTCATTTACCGATGAAGGCTATAAACATCACGCTAGAGTAGTGATTCGCGGATTCTGGCGCAAGCGCCAGAGCCCGCGCTTGCACCAGAGCCCGCGAATCTGTAGCACCCATCGTAAAAAAAAAAAAAAAAAAAAAAAAAAAAAAAAAAAAAAAAAAAAAGGTTTTGGTGTGCTCTGATCTCAAATCTGTGGTCCATTTTAGCGTAGGATGCGTGGTTCTGGAGTTATGCAAATCAATTAACTGTTATCTCATTGATTTCCGGTGGTCCTGCACCCTCATTAGCATTCCATTGTTCGCCTAATCCTTTTATCTATTATACTTCGAACACCTCATTACGTTGCGCCAGAACCCACGAATCTGTTGTCCTACGGTTGATTTGGCGTTCTTATCTATTACTCATTGTATATCTGCTTTTCTATGTCATCAATAAAACACATTCATTTTTATTTCAATATTTTATTACTTTTTTCTACAAAATATGAGCGGAAGATCTCATCCACAAAAATATCATTGTGCAGTGTGTTCCCTGTAAATATGTTCGTAAAACTATGCATTGAACATCCCTGAAACTTAAATAGCAAATACATTAAGCAATATTCACCACAAACTGAAGTCCAATCATTCTGAATCCTATCAACATTCCAGTCCCATCTCTTACAATTCCTTTTCAAAAACTGGAGATGATATCGCTCAGGTGTTCGTCCATATGAATCAAAATATTGACCGATACCATTCGTATCGATATGTACAGCTACCCAGTGTGAACCTGGTTTATCATCCGCATCCAAATTGCATATTATATACGTTGGTACATGTGTATACATAGGTAGTCTATTAGCAGCATAAACATTATTTTCTAGACTGGGATGAATCTTTTTCATATGTTTTTGTAATTCTAGTGTATCCATGATATTACTGTTATTAGCAGATTATTACAGTACCAATCTATTCAATGGTTGTCATAGGAATGTTCAATTATAGTGATTTGTAAATATTAAATCGCATTCTTTGTGGGAGTCACAAAGCTTAGGATTATCATTTTGCTGCAGCTAATTTAAAGTTTGTTATATGGGTCTGATTATATTAAATAAAACACTTTGAGTACATAGACATTTTTAATTAACTGATCAACACAATAATTATTAAATAAATAAATTAAATACAGACATATTATTATCAAAATACCATTTTCTAATACACACAGCATTATTCAATGCACAATTCAATTTATGGTTCACACAATTAAAATCAGTTTTATTTTTACAGAACTTTTTTTTTAATGTCGCAAAATTAGGACATCCCTTCTCACCTATGTCAATCACTTCACAGTTTGCACATAACTCTTTAATCCACGTAATCTTTTCCAAACCCTTTGTCATAATTTTTTTATTTTCTAAATATGGTAAAATAACACGTTTAAACTCTTTGTAGTCTATGTAGCCTTCACTCCAGTAAATTCCTCGATTTCTTTCTAACCATCTCACCTGCTTTTTTTCTTCTAGTGTTAGGTAATGGAATGAATATGGTGGTTTCACCAAGAACGTCTGTGTATGATCATGACTCGCAATGGCCAATTCTTTGATAATAAAATGATTTAAAGAATCTTTAAATCCTTGATAGCATATTGCATACAATTTGTTTTATTTAATTTTATAATGTTATCTTTAGTTACACACACACAAAATGCATTAAACATAACACATATATCTAAAACACAACACACATTATAATCCTAACTACTATAGTCTACAGTAACATTTCTATTTTTATCTATTTCAATAATATTATCAAACTCAGCATAAACAATACAGTTAATTGTTTGTATTAGTGAGGATTCAAATCGTACTTCTAATCTTACACTACCATGCTTTATGAGATTCCAATGGGCTGATGAGTTAGCTGATAAATCAGGAGTTAAATCAAATGCTAAAAGACAGTAACCTTTGGCATACTGTTCACGAGAGATTGCATTTCCTTCATTAAGAAAGTGAATACCAGTCCCCGAGAATAGAGTATGATATGCTGATGTAAATATATTATTATTAAAAGATGGTTGCAAAGCTTTGGAAGGTATTTGTTGACCATCAATATATAAGCTGAAAGAGTTAATACCATAGTTTTCAAAGTTAAATGGATTTTTAGTAAGTGAACCACTAAATGCAGAATTATTCACAAAACCAATAATACATCTTTTGGGTACCTGTCCTAAGAATATATTATCAAGAGTTTTTCCTTGAACACCCGATGCAATTGTTAAAACTTTAACTTCAGCACGAGTAATAGGATATTTAGCAGTGGTAGAAGCTAAAACTTTCTGATGTGCGAGTAATACACTTGGATTAATTCGTGCTCTTCGAACAATAAGAGTTGCGTCCGTAATGCAAACTTTAAACTTTACATCATTTGACCCAGCAATTAAATTAAAACTCTCTCTTGACCGAACTAATTTTACACTCATTTCAACGCCATTAATTAAAAATTTATCTTGATTGAAAATGTCACCATGAAGATGACCAATCATTTCTATTTCCCTGCTTTCATTAACTAATTCCTGTCTTTTAACAAATCCTATGTTTTTACCATCTGTGGAATCCATTTTTCCTGCTGTATCATCATACCAAAGACTACAAGTAAGATGAGATTGTTTAGCAGCAGGAGCATAGTTTAAAAGGGTTTCCATGTATGCTCGATAGGCATAGGTATTATTAGGTGGTGATACAAGTTTTTGGTTTAAATAAACATCGAGTTGACTAAAAAGTGAATGCAACCAATTATTTACAGGTGCTACTGCTGTAGCTGATATCAAGTTTGTTGAATCTTGATTTAATACTTTTGCCTTTATGTGGAGTAATGTATGAGACAAATCTATGTAGTCATCGCCTGTTCCAGGAACTTGAAACTCGATAGGTCCATCATCAGCAAGAGATGAAATTGGTTTATAGTGAATCCACAATCCATTTTCAATGCTTGTTTGTGTAGACGGTAATGCAAACAAATCTAATTCTGACTTAACGCACTCACAAGAATGATTATGAAGGAAAGACATACTTAATTTGAAAATATATCTTTGATGTTTTTTGGTTTTAGACCAAGTTTTTTCGTAGCTTTCACTTTAGCTGTTAGTGGTGGAATGAACGAGGCCAATCGTTTTCTTTTACTTATATACCCAGATCCTGTCATGTTAAATCGATCAATTTTGTCATCAGCCTTTCGTTTTAAGTTTGTACTAACTTGCTTTAGACGATCTTTTATTGAGGCTTCCATAGGACGGGCTTGAACCATATCCGATAAAAGTCCTACTCCAGCGTTTAATGCCTCCTTACCAACCACTCGAGCACCACTTGAAAGTAAAGGTAAAACTGATCTAAATAACCCTCCTAAGAAGCTCCCAATACCATGACCGCGTTGGTATGGTGAACCCTTATAAATTACTCCAACTCCTGATCCAGCTTGATGTGAATAATAATTTTCATATGGACATTTATGATGATCATGAGGAGAATACATTATTATAATTTGCGGAAATGTAGTTTAACACACACGGTTCCAAACTGGAATGGTATTTTTTGTCCTGTGCTCGATCTTATATCTATTTCCAGCGTATCGAACTCTCTTCGCATAACAGGTAAGTAGTGAGGTGGAGAGAAAATGTACATTTTATTCGCACCATAAATGTATTTTGAAGGATCTAATGAAATGACTCTTAATAGTGGAGTCATAACATCACCCACAATCTGAGGATCGATAATGTCGCAATATAGAAATAGTTGAGATGGTAACCCTAAGTGTAAATTAGCAGGACACTTCCCAAAATTTCTGTCTAGGAGATTTGTATTTGGTTCATAACCTAGTTGTAAACTTAATTTGGGTGATAATGTTACGGATGTTATATTTTTATCCAAAACAGAAACAGACACAAATTTTGTTATTTCATCATAACGAAATTTCAAGCTCTCTCTGATACCATTTAACGCTCTTAAAATATGTTCAACGTTATCGTAGTTGGTAGCGGGAATATGTTTTTTGTAGTACACTGTTGATGGTTTATCTTCATTAGGCATTAACATGGTTTTTGTGATGTATACAACATTTTCATGATCTTGAACAGTAAACATGGTGCATGGATATTGAAACTCGACAACTCCAACCGCCCATTCACCTTCTAATTTCATAGCTTTTGGTAATTTTGTTGAAAAATTTGTGGTCTTGTTATCAGGAAAGTATTCCATTGAACTATTGCTGAGCAAAGTTAAATAAAAACTTTCTTTATTCATATTTCTTTTAAACTAGAAGCTAAAATCCAACTGTTAAATTTATCTGGATAACCTTTCCACTTCACTAATACTTCTTTTCTGTTACCCGAATAACGAGTGCCAATTATTTTATCTATTTTATATTGTGAGGTGGGGCTGTAAGTGACCTTCTGTAATTCTCTTTCATAAAAAGTACCAACTATTGGTTCATTTTGTAAATCTGTTATTGTATAAACAACCCATGGAGATCTATCAATTATTGAAGATATAATAAATATTTCATCACTCCAATTTGATTCATATCCTTTTTGGAAAACATGTTTATATTTAGTTATTCGAACATAATCACCCACGTTGAAATTTGGTTTTGGATTTTCTAGAGAAAGTTTGTTTGACCCTCTATCATAAAGATTAGTCCAAACTGTCATAATATTGTTGGAACTTACATCACATGGGCACATCTTAATACTCGAGTGAATGCTGTGATTATAAGAGTATATTAAATCTTGTAAAACATCTATATATCTATAAGTATTATTATGAGTGAAATAACGCCACATTTTCATTTTTAGAGTTCTTTGAAATCGTTCAACAATACTAGCCTTAATATCAGGATTGTTAGTGGTATAGTAATTTATCTTTTTGGATTTAAAGTATTTTTGTACATCTTTTGAAACAAATTCTGTACCTTTATCAGATTGTATGTGAGTAGGTGTTGTATTACTTTCAGTAAATATACTTTCAAAACATTCTTTAGTTGTTTCTGAGTTTTTCTTTTTCATTGGTCTTGCAAAAGCATATTTACTAAATACATCAATAACACAAAGTATGTAGTTGAAACCATCATTATATTGAGAATAAGTTCGCATATCACTTAAATCAGCTTGCCACAGCTCATTAATATTTGATAGAATGTACTTATTACGCGGGAATTTTTTCCGAATGGGTTTATGTAATGTATATGTTTCTTGTGATTGTAACCATTCCTTTGCTTGCTTTTTATCCATTTTACCCTTCATAGCTTTTGATAATTTATCAATACTACCAAAACCAGCGGGGTTAGATGGATCATAATAAATCCTGTTAATTTCTTCTAGTACGGGGTCCATTTTTCCCAATCGATCTTTTTATGTATTTTAGTTATAGATCTTTTATCTCCACTGCTCGGTGTAGAAAACTCTTGAACTTCAATCTCAGAGGTTTTGTTCAGATCTTTTACTTGAAGTTGGTTAATAAACTCACATCTCTTTGGATTTCCAATATAAGTAAGTGGTACTTTAATATCTTTTAATGCTTTAGCAAATCTATCCCACCCTATCGGATCACTTTTTTTTAAGGGTCTAAGTGAATCATTTATTAAATCAACAATATTACTTCCTGGAATTTTTTCATTATCAATTATGACTGTGCCTTCATTATCCCAACGTATTTTACTTTTACTTGTTCCAATTAAGTTTAATAATGACTCACCTTTTTTATTATAAGTTTTTGGTATTAAACTGAGTATTTGTGTTGATGAATACAGTGGATTTGCCTCACTTTCTATACTTTTAATAGATCCTTTCTCCTCCAACAAAGATTCAGCATCAACTGAACTTTTTAGATCTCTATCTTTATTTTTAAAACCAATTTTAGACCCATTTGAATCTTCATTAGATGTATCAGAATAAATTGGTAATCTGAGTGGTTGACGATCCTCTTCGGTAAAGTGAAGGTATCTTTGTAGTGTTTGTAAATATAACATCCACTTCTTTCGGTCTTCCGTCTTACTATTCATAATATTTTGCATTTCAATATCTAATCGAGACAAATTACTAGTAACCTTATTTTCTTGTTTTAATTTTTCAATCAATCCCGGTTCAATAAGTATCATTTTCTTAGCATTTTCCATGTTAACTGGCTAGTCCACTTACTAATCCACTCAATATTGCACCTAATATTATTGGTAAGAAAGCCCCTCCTTTTTGTATAATAATATTTTTTCTTAGTTTATGTTTACACTTATGCACCAGTTTACGGAGTATATTTTTGTGTTTATTCAATTTTTGTTTATCTTGATCTTTAAGAGGTATCTTTCCTTGTAAAACGTTATGAATACATTCACAAATACAATTTATTTCTTCTTCATCACAAGTTTTAAGTAACGCTCTTTGATATTTTGGTTTAAGCGTATGCAAAGCGTTTAGCAAATGTTTATGCGTTGTGAGTCGACGATGCATCATTTAGAAATGATTTGAATTGTTTGATTCTTGGTGTATTTAAACTGCAAAGCGTTTAGCAAATGTTTATGCGTTGTGAGTCGACGATGTATCATTTAGAAATGATTTGAATTGTTTGATTCTTGGTGTATTTAAACTCTTTCGTGGGGACGTAGACTGTGCAGTAACCATTAAATGGGAATACATTTGTCTTGATACGACAAAAATCATTTGTATTCTGTTTTAAATCTACCATTAAATATCCATGCGCTTCTAAAGTTGCATCCCTGTAGGCGTCTTCAATGAATTTTGGGTTATCTGGTGACACTTGTCGTGCTAAATATCTTATTTGAGTTTTATCTCGAGGGTTTTTAAAATAAATTATATAACTTGAGTTTAAAGAAATGTCTCTTTGACCTTTACCTTGATGAAATAAATTTTGTGTTAAATAAAATACACTAAGATTCCTGTGATGACTACCTTTTGTAAATATATCCACAATTCTTCCATCAGACTCTCTCATTAGATCATCAATAATAATAAGGTGTGGGTTTTCACCATCAAACATATTAAGATTTGGAATTCCTTGATGATAGTTAACATTTGGTAAATTATTTAAAGCCTGCATTTCATCAAAGCACCATGTGATCTGATTAAAATCACAATTACATATTTCTTTAACTGATTTTATGAAATTTGTTACAAAATTTGACTTCCCACATCCACTTGGTCCTGCCACAATAGCAGTAAACGGATGGATAAAGTGAAACATTTCACACGTCTAGAGTTTTAAAGGGATGAAATAAAAATGAAAATTTTGGTGTAAAAATTAAATATATATATATATTGCTAAAATTATATAAAACATGTAATTTGTGAAAAACAGAATGATCTGTATACTATTTCTAACACAATTAGTACTTATCAGAATTTCACAATCACCTCAACGTCAAATTTAAGCACACAAATAAAAACTACAATTATTTTACATTATTTACAATCAAACAATAAATTTTAAATATGTAATAAACTATTATATAACATTACAGTAATATCATAATTTTACAATCAGTACAAAATTTGTATATACACACAGAAATAAAAGTAAAAAGTATTACACTTAGCGTAATTTATAATGTCCCCAAGCCAATGTATCAATGTTGTTGTTCATAATACATCGTTTGGTATCATTATATGATAAAGATGTTTTATTTATTTTTTGTGTAAAAATAGTGTGTTTGATTGACTTAAATCGAAGCATACTACAATATAATACATTTTTATTAAACAAACACGATTTGTAATTTTCCATATTCATTTTTTTGGTAACACTTTTGTTAACCCCTTTTGCCTTTGCTATAAATTTATCTTCTATTTCTAAGGCATACATTTTTGATCGCAACCCTACAAATTCCTTCAATACTTTACCATTATTCTCATCTTTAAAAAAACCTAACTTTTTTTTATTTATTTTTGGATATCCGTAAATATTATTTTCCGGGTAATCTGATGTATCGAAATAGTGAAGTAGATCTGGTTTTATATCCTCATAAAAATTGTCTGTAAAAATTTGATATATCAAACTATCGGTATCGGTGTACAATAACTTAATTTTATTATGAAACTTTTTAATCATGTAGTTATAATGAAATTCATACATAAGGGTCTTAGATATATCTAAAATACAAAATCCTAAATAAATCGGCTTATCATAAATTAATTTTGTTTTGTGTAATTGTATTGCAACTAAATGTTCTGAAAATATTGATAAACTATGGAATTCTGGTTTTGCAATCCAATCCTGAGCACCTAAAACTTTACCACGATTATCCCAGTGAGTTAGTAGTTTAACGTTTACTCTTTTTTCAATATTTTCCATAGTCTTACCGAAGACAGAATTGTTCATTAATTTAAAAAAGTCTTTTTCAAAGTTTGATGTAGCTAACGTTCTCAAACTAGTATTTAAGTCTATGTATTTCTTTAACCAAGAACTCTGTTTAAATTTTAAAATTCTATGTACTTTAATTAATTTAATCCCCATTTCAATGCATTGTTTTAAATTCCTGTAGTGAATGATGTATTTATTTTTATTATTTAAATTAGGAACTAATTTAGTTTCTTTAGTATTACCCACACATATGTTTTCAGGACATAACGGAAAGTCAGAATGCAAATTATGAAGTTCATCAGGATATTCCAAATCAACTTCTAAAACATAACCGAAATCAGAGTTATCCGACACATTATAATCTGTATTAGAATCTATCCATTCGAAACCACCAACAGGAAGAGATTGAGACATTGCCCAACCATATAAATTATTCGCATCAAAATATGTTAGATATGAATTAGGTTTTTCACTATCATAATCTTCCATGAATTTATTATTTGCTCTAGCAAAACGATTGCTACACTGAGATACACCCCCTCTAATACCAGCTTTAAAAAAAGCAATTTTGTCATAGTCCGTTAACAATTCTAATTCTATTTTGGTAAATTTTAACATTGCATCCCAACTTAAACCTGGGGCAGTATAGTAATGAGCAGGATCTAATCCATAAGTTTTAATACAAAGCTTTCTAAAGTTTTCGAATACATCAGTCAAAAGTAAAACATCAGTTTTTAAATATAAATTGGAATAATCAGACATACTACTACACTTAAAATGTTGCCAAATATCTTTTGCGTGATTATAATCATCATTTGAAATATTTGAATCTGTGAGTGAACTATAAAATTGGTGTTGATCAGGAAGTGATGGATGTTTCAAGCAATCACTATTACACATAAATTCATAAGGATAAATACCTTTCCGTCTTAAACGTGAAAAATCTTCATTATTAGGATAGTTCCTTTTTAGTTCTGTAAACTGATCATCATTAAGATTTTTAGCTAGTTGATCTAAACTACACGATAAAAATTTCAATGAATCTATGAATCTTAAACTTACTGGTTGATTATTTATTGTTAACTGTTTTGAAAATGATATGTATCGTTCTTTATTTTGTGGAATAACTTCAACTTTGTCATCATCGAGGTTTAATGCATGGATAATGAAATGAGCATCGTAATGACTGAGGTTATGTAAAAATATTGGAATATGACGAGGGGTTCTGTACTTAGAACTACACACTTGATGTGCAACACCCCTAAAACTGCCAGTGTGCCAATCAAAATCGTAAAAAAGATCTTCATTTAACTCAGTTTCACAAATATGACATATGTTTGAATTTGAAATTTTAATTTTATCTTCATCTGATAATGGAACGAGACATTTTTGGAAACTATTTTTTTTAAATATTGTTTTCACATCTTCACAAAGGTGATTCATAAACACTTGTGCACAGTTTGACCCACTATACGTCTCATATTTTGATAATCTGTTATCATATGAACATTTAATGTAATATCCAAAACTATACACTTCATGTTTTTGAATATTAATTGTACTAGGCTTGGATGGATCGTTACTACATGATTCTATTGGGTTCAAAAATGCCTCAAAGTCTGCATAAACCACAAAGGGCATTTTCAACTTTTTCACGAATTTATCAAATTTTAATTTATTATTTGAGGTTGCTTTACCAAACCAATCCTTTTTGGAATCCTCACCGTTTGGTAATTCCGTACAAATGTGAGCGCAATCATATTGTTGATGGTTATTAAGTCTTTCCTCCGATGGGAAATGAAGTAAACATGAATCACATATATAAACTGCACAATGATGTCTTGATATTTGTGAACTAACTAATCGCGATAAGTTTTTAATATAACAGTAATGATTGTTAGTACCATTCGATATATATAGTAGGTTAATATGATTAGGTGTACGACATTTTGTTAAATATAAAGGACCTACAACAGAATTACACTTTTTTTCTTTATTATACTCTAAGCCAAAAACATTAATACTAATATTGTTTAATTTCTCTACTTTTGATATATCTGCAATTATAACCGGAAAAGAAATACCAGTAAATTTTAGTTTATTTCCATGAATTGCGTAAGATGCTACCCGATCTACACTTTTACATACAGGATATAAACCAGAGAGTAATGCCCATTTGAAACACATATTATCATTATTTTTAACATTGATTACAGCTTTTTTTGATTTAATATCTTGAGGAAGGTCGATATATGAACTACCACGTAGGGGGTTGAATTTGTTAACATTCATATCTATGTATTTAATTTGATTAAGACTCCAACCACTATCTTTTTTTTCAAATTGACAAATTTTACCGACTACAGTGTCTATTAATGATGAATAAAAAATATTTAAGTCATCTCCCTGACAAATTATGTAATTAAACGTTTGAAAATCAAACGTATTTTTAATATCTTTAGTTTGTTGTATGAAATCAGCATGCAATATGAAGTTTATTTTAAAAATTGTATGTTGTTGAATACATTCATTTATCAAAAATAAGATATCAATTTTTAGCGAATTTAAAAACGATTCCGGTGTTTCAAAATATTGTCCCGATTGAAGTGTTTTACTATTAATTCTATATGTTAAAATTCGATTGCCAAAAGCGGTTTCAACAACTGTAACATTTGTTAATGAATTATGTGATTTTAAAAGATTATTTTTATGTGAATTGCTTTTTAAATGGTTGTTTAGATACCTTTTATTAATATAAACATGACATGTATCACATTCCACCTTATTGTTGTCCACATCATTGGTTTCAATTGATGATGTAGAAGCTCCTTCATCAAATTTTGCTTTCTTGGTAACCTTATTTTCATCAGTAGTGATACCTCGTTTGATACCTCTTCCAACTTGTTGTTGACTGTAACAAAAAGAAAATTATTAGACAAATCTTAAAATAAAACATTACTATAATAATATTTCTTATTGAGTTTGTACTTCTAATACTTACATCAACTTTGTTTCAACCATCAAACATTGATTATACAACTCATCATCATACGATGAATCGAACAGTTCATGCTTCTCTATTTCATCACAAACTTTAGACAGCTCCTGATTGAATTCGCTGTTGGATTGTTCTATATTCTCTTCAATGGGCGCGGAAAAGAAAGCACTGGTGCACATTTCACTGAAGTTTTCCATCTTTATAATAAAGAAGAAAGTATGTAGCACAGTAAGTAACAGTTAAGTGTTGGTAGAGCAACTGATACCCAATTTCAAATAATGTCCAATATTCATAGTCTAACAAAGGATTAGGAAAGTCATGTAAAATCTAATGAGTACACAGAAGTACTTTAAGTAAACAGAATCACATTCACTAATCCACTAATGAGTGTCATTGTTAAAAAAGTATTTTTTAACTTTTTCACTTTCTGCTATTGTCTTTGTAATATTGTATACGAGGCCGTTTGTGTTGTCGTAGATGCTATCCTTATTATTCTTTATGTAATATTTAATCCTCGTGGTAGCGTGCTTCCAGTGATCACTAGTTGGAATCTTGGATAGTTTCTTCATATCATACATTTCAATTTTTATGAGATGCGTCGCTTGGTCTCCGTCGTCAGAATTTGTAGAGATGTATGATACGCCATCTCTAGCAGCTCGTGTCACAGTCGAGGATAGCAGCTTCTTCCTTTTTATTTTTGGTGCCACTTCAAAAAATTGATCAATCGGTTGCGATTTCCTTTTTCCACCATCGTCTGTGTTATTAACGACGATGTCATCACTCTCTTCTTCGTGTTGAGGAGAGAGTGGCGAGTAGTAATACTGTTTATAGGTATTTTCATTATCGTCTGCGAAGCTGAATGATCTCTGCAACAACAGAGTTATCACGTTAATATCAATTTGTTTACACTTAATCACACACGTTAGGAAACAACAACAGAAATACAAGTAAGTTTGTCAATAGAATAAACACTTACCTCCATGGCCATTGATGCGTTGAAGTAACACAAACGTAGTATTGGTAGACGTATACAATACACTGTGGTCAAACGACCATAGACTGACTGCATGACTGCAACTGTTCGATCTTATATAGCACCATTCTTATCTAAAGCAAATTACTAAGTACAACGAAACTGATTGTAACTCTATGAGTCAACAAACTTATCTCACGTTCCTTATTCTTATCTAAAGCAAATTACTAAGTACAACGAAACTGATTGTAACTCTATGAGTCAACAAACTTATCTCACGTTCCTTCGCAACAGGCATCAACCTGCTTTGTGACTCCCACAAAGAATGCGATTTAATATTTACAACGAGCAATACACCAGATTTCAACAGTCGTATTACGGACGTCGACCGGAACCCATATTAAGCGAAAAACAGTTTAGAGATTTAGCACCGCTGTTTGTCATTGATTGCTCTAGACAAGTGGATAATCTAAAGACAGGGCCAGTTGTGGACGTGAGAGTAGAAATTGAAAGTGATTCGGAGATACCAGATCAAACTTCAGCATATTGTCTCATTCTGAACGATTGCATTGTTGAATACAAACCATTAAGTAACATTGTTAAGAAGATATCATGAAGACGGACACCCTTATAGTGGAACTCCAAGGATTTAAAGATTCTTTAAATCATTTTATTATCAAAGAATTGGCCATTGCGAGTCATGATCATACACAGACGTTCTTGGTGAAACCACCATATTCATTCCATTACCTAACACTAGAAGAAAAAAAGCAGGTGAGATGGTTAGAAAGAAATCGAGGAATTTACTGGAGTGAAGGCTACATAGACTACAAAGAGTTTAAACGTGTTATTTTACCATATTTAGAAAATAAAAAAATTATGACAAAGGGTTTGGAAAAGATTACGTGGATTAAAGAGTTATGTGCAAACTGTGAAGTGATTGACATAGGTGAGAAGGGATGTCCTAATTTTGCGACATTAAAAAAAAAGTTCTGTAAAAATAAAACTGATTTTAATTGTGTGAACCATAAATTGAATTGTGCATTGAATAATGCTGTGTGTATTAGAAAATGGTATTTTGATAATAATATGTCTGTATTTAATTTATTTATTTAATAATTATTGTGTTGATCAGTTAATTAAAAATGTCTATGTACTCAAAGTGTTTTATTTAATATAATCAGACCCATATAACAAACTTTAAATTAGCTGCAGCAAAATGATAATCCTAAGCTTTGTGACTCCCACAAAGAATGCGATTTAATATTTACAAATCACTATAATTGAACATTCCTATGACAACCATTGAATAGATTGGTACTGTAATAATCTGCTAATAACAGTAATATCATGGATACACTAGAATTACAAAAACATATGAAAAAGATTCATCCCAGTCTAGAAAATAATGTTTATGCTGCTAATAGACTACCTATGTATAATATGCAATTTGGATGCGGATGATAAACCAGGTTCACACTGGGTAGCTGTACATATCGATACGAATGGTATCGGTCAATATTTTGATTCATATGGACGAACACCTGAGCGATATCATCTCCAGTTTTTGAAAAGGAATTGTAAGAGATGGGACTGGAATGTTGATAGGATTCAGAATGATTGGACTTCAGTTTGTGGTGAATATTGCTTAATGTATTTGCTATTTAAGTTTCAGGGATGTTCAATGCATAGTTTTACGAACATATTTACAGGGAACACACTGCACAATGATATTTTTGTGGATGAGATCTTCCGCTCATATTTTGTAGAAAAAAGTAATAAAATATTGAAATAAAAATGAATGTGTTTTATTGATGACATAGAAAAGCAGACATACAATGAGTAATAGATAAGAACGCCAAATCAACCGTAGGACAACAGATTCGTGGGTTCTGGCGCAACGTAATGAGGTGTTCGAAGTATAATAGATAAAAGGATTAGGCGAACAATGGAATGCTAATGAGGGTGCAGGACCACCGGAAATCAATGAGATAACAGTTAATTGATTTGCATAACTCCAGAACCACGCATCCTACGCTAAAATGGACCACAGATTTGAGATCAGAGCACACCAAAACCTTTTTTTTTTTTTTTTTTTTTTTTTTTTTTTTTTTTTTTTTTTTTTTTTTTTACGATGGGTGCTACAGATTCGCGGGCTCTGGTGCAAGCGCGGGCTCTGGCGCTTGCGCCAGAATCCGCGAATCACTACTACTCGCTAGGACTATTAAGAGCTGAGCAAAAAGAAAATACACGAAAACGTAGTACTCTACTAGTTGCTAACAAATATGAAACCATAAATCAGAGACTACAACTCCATACATATTCGTTACAATAGAAACATGTACGCGAATATGTTTTTCATTAGTTGGTGAGACTAATGTACCTACTTGTGTTATGTATGTACATAATAGAATAAGGCTCGATGTTCCTCGCTCATGTAGAACGTAATGAGGATGAGAAACATCGGCTGTTAACACGGGCTGACGGTGTACCGCGGCCGGGTAACATGTGGAGTTTACACAGGACTAGTCTAAATCCATTAGAATGGAAATTTCCAGGTTATCAGAACATGTAATCAAATTTAATATTTTATTTATATAAGCAGGTCTTACTCGAAAATATTTTAAGACTAGAGAGCGGCGGCACTTCCTAGCTAACTGATCAATGAGGTTCATTCCGTGTAGCCCGACGTAAAGATTAGCATCGTCCCATTTCTTCCCGTGGGTGTCGTAAAAGACGATTAAGGGACTTACTGGAGAATGGGCGGCAGCGTTTTCTATGAATTATAACAACATAATGCGATCGCAATTCCACCTGCCAAGCGAGGCAATAATGACAAACCCCCCTAATTAATGGCAAGTACCAACAAAAAACAGCCCCCAGTGCCGGGCGGCCTGCCTTGGCTACGGTGCCCTGGGACCCACAAGATAGACTGAAGAAGGCCACAGGAATCCCTTAGATACAGAAAGTACAGCCCGATTGAAATGGAAGAGCTTGGTGGAAGCCTATGTCCAGCAGTGGACGTCTTTCGGCTGAGATGATGATGATGATCAATGAGAAGAAATGCCGAAACAAACTCAGAAGTCACAGTCATCATTATATTATTAGAATTGTATGTGACTCTAACAACGTAGGGCCATATCTGGAAGGACTTTTCGAAGAAATAACCATTGTCATCGTGTACCTCAACCCTATTTTAGGGAGCTCAACGATCCGCCACAAGATGCTACCAGATCTGCGGGACATTTGCGTAGGCCATATACAAAATATCCTAAATCGCAAGAATGTTATAAATCATGTATTAAATCTAGCCTGCGTGGTATTCACTGTAGAATTAAAAAACATGAGTTGAGAAGTGTTCAAATACAACGTATGTAATGCAGTTATAGAGCACAAATTACGACAAACCCTAATGCAATAAGTGTCAGAACAGATAATTTAAATTGTAACTAAGTCAAGTCCACGCGAGCGCTAGATCTAATTCTCTCAGACAATACAATTTAGACGGTTGTAGTCCCAATGCAGTTAAGTTACATGTGCCGCCGCCATTTATATGATATACTCGACACGTGTCGCTTTTATGTGGCGGAAAGAAAGGAAAAGGTAATAAGGAAGTTACGGAAACGACACGTGTTGTAAACATGTGACTGTTTGTTAGGGAGACATGTTTCTACTCTTACAGCCTATTAATAATTTAAACTCCTTCTATATGTGTGAATTAGTGATGTGTCGAATATCCGCAACCATCGGGTATTCGAGGGAGAAGGCATATCCGTATCCGTTACTTTTTTGGCGTATCTTTTACCCTATTAAATTTCAATACAGACATGAAATTCTAGGTGAAGAACTATTAAACTCCATATTTTTTTTTAAATAAAATATTTAGTAACTAAACTATAAACAAAATGAAAGAAAGACCGGCGCAATTCAAGGTAAAACATATCCTGTCAAGCAAAGTGTCAAGTGACGTCAACTATCACGTTACGTGTCACGTGCATCGACATGGTTTAGTAAAAAGTTTAAATCCGTATCCGTATTCGCGGGTTTTGACACCAAACATCCGTATTCGGATCCGTATCCGCGTTTAAAAAATATAAATTTTTAACGTCACTTGATGGAAGTATAAAAAAAGACAAAGTTGACCATCCAATAAACAATAAGTAGAAACTAAATTTCCGATGAGGGCGTCTTATTTTGCTATTTTGCAAACGATAATAGACTTCAATTTTAAGTATAATAGTTTATAATAAAGCTATCCTTAATCTGGTGCTATTGTTAATTGAATACTAAGTCAATATCTATACTATATTACCATATATACTATTTATACTATCTATACTATAATATTATAAAGCTGAAGAGTTTGTTTGTTTGTTTGATTGAACGCGCTAATCTCAGGAACTCCTGGTTCGAATTGAAAAATTATGTTTGTTTTGGGTAGCCTATTTATCGAGGAAGGCTATAGGCTATATAACATCTCGCTATAGCTAAGCGGAGCGGAGCAGTAATGAAAAATGTAGCAAAAACGGGGAAAATCGCACGGGTAGGCGATTCGATGGAAGGGTCGGGGAAACAAGAAATTTTACGCGGACGAAGTTGCGGGCGAAGCTAGTTAAATTATATATTGGAAGGCACTTTTACACTGGTAACTGGCGTGTGTATATGACCAGATGTTTGAACATAAATGAATGGATCGTAGCAGCTAGCGTTTTGTCGTTTCTGCCTACCGCCATGGGAAAAAGACGTAATTTTATGTATCTCAACTATTTTTGTGAAAGGTAATTTAGTGGTTTGCCTCTCTTGTAAAGTCGACCTTTGGCTTCAGTAATGAACATTACAAACTGACGATATTATTAACCATATCCGTATCACAAATTGCAGCATGCATGAGTAATTTACAATTACATCGTGTTAATTTATTAACATATAAGTCCGTGCGTTATTAAGTTCGTGAATATTTTATCAAGACTTGATTCCTCGGGTGTGGAGTACCAATATACTGCAGTTAATATCTGATTCTAATACATATTAAAATTTCCCTAACACAATAATAATTAAGTGGTCATAAAGGGAGTTTGTGGCTAAGTTATACGGTTTACTAGTCCACTCATACAGTTTCGGACGAATCTTCACGTTTAAATAACATAATATTTTCTATAGGCGACTCACATTAAATTAATTTTATTGTGGGCGAAGTGGAATTATTCCAAAAATCATCATCATGTTAGTCAAAAACGTCCACTGAGAGATTTAGGCCTCGCCCAATTTGAGGTGCTTTGCCATAATCGCTTTGCAGGCGGGTTTACGCTCACAGTATGGTGGTAAAATGCATAGAGAACGCTGCTGCCCATTCTCTAGTAACTCCCTTAATCGCCTTTTACGACAGCCACGTGAAGAAATAGGATGGTACTATTCGTTACGTCGCGCACCACACGGAACAAAACGGAATTCCAAAAATCTTATACAATTGGCACGTTTTGAATAAAACTTTAAAGAAACAAAAAAAAACGAAAATGAAAAGTCAAGCGAGAAGTACACTAACTTTATCATATAATAGAAAACGTGACAGTTGCGTGATACGAATTCCAGTAAATCTTTTCAATTTCCTAACCCTTGGAACGATTCCTACGAAAAACAAAGGTCACAGAAAACGTGCCATAGATCAAAATTCGTGTAAGAGGAAGTAGGTACAGTTGTTAAAGGCACAATGCCATGTCGAGAGTTGGATCTGGTCCAGAGGAGTCAAGGTTACCCCTCCCCGTACATAGATAGCGGCTACTATCCGAGGACGGGAAATCGGCGAAGGTCGCCAAATTTGCAATTGTGCGAATCATTCAATATACAACATACGATGAGGGGCTTTTGGTTAGTTAATAACAGCCACACGGATAGATAGATCAGGTTAAGCTACCCTTGCCGCGGTTAGTTCGGGGATGGATGACCATTTTTACATACCAAGACTGTGCCTCGCTAAGCCGGTGGTACCGGCCGTCGTTCGCGCATTTTTGACAGTCGTTACAGGTCATCAGAAGCCCGAAAGTCTGACAGCCAGTCTTATTAAGGGATATCGTATTACCTATTAACAGGGTTGTGGAGGTACTCCATGAAAAATACTGATATTCAGTTCAGACTAGAAGCTGACCCCAACGTAGTTGGGAAAAACGTAAGGAAATTTAAATTTCGTGGGATACAATGGAACATCCTTCTTATGTTCCTATTTTCGCCGTAAAGAGGTTAATTTTATGACCTATCTAATTGACTTGGCATTAGTTTAGTGTCAATTTAAAATGTTCTACTGCTACAACGATTCTCTAAAAAAACAAAAACCGACAACGTAAAAGTGAACCACACTAAAGATGGAAACAAGAATTAGAACTTTGTACTATCAGCATCCACTGCTTAGTGGTAGCCCAGTGGTCTCAGCCCCGACGTACGAGTTGAAGCTGTGCTGCTGGACTATTTTTTGAACCACTTCTTTCCAGCTAAACCACAAGGAAGTGGTGAAGTGTGCGCGTGCTGCGAGACTGTCTTATGTGCAATGGACAATAACCACCAACAATTAAGAGAGTATCTGTTTTATTATTAATTATTTTTAACATAGCCGATAACATTGAGTAACAGACAAATATTGCACACCCCATGGGTACCTATGTTTCAGTGACACTATCATGTTAATTATAAGAACTGTATTTTGTCCTTTGACAAACAATAAATAAATTAATACGAATATGTAAGTTTGACGTTCAAAATTTTCTGACACTCACTCGCTTGTAGACAATTGACACCGTAAAATATATTGAACTTGGCTTGAAACTACTTGGCTCTAGGTTTGAAAAACATATTTTATATAATGACAATATTTTCTCGACAACACCAATAAGGCATATTTTTTCTCCTTGTCTTTGTTCTTTTTTGTCGTCAATATCGGCCCATGCTTTTGATGGGGTCTCAAGTACGGAACAACCATACATACTTATCCTGATAAACACATTATTCTCCTTTGCGTTGTACAGGCACGTCTTCTCTACCATTACAGCGCCCCTTGCTACTTGCTTCTTCGTATGAAACGGCCTATGTAGCACCATGAAACATGAGGTTCCAGGGACTACTGCAAATTAAGGGGTTCAATTGAGTAGGTCAAACCACGCTGGGATCGGTGCAATTCATGTATTCATTCACGCCCTCCTTTGCGTCTCGCAGTCGGGTAAAAATCAACAGAATTGCAGAAAAGTCTTCATAAGAGAAGAAAATGAGTGCAGACAAAACTCAAACTTTCTAAGAAGTTTGAGTTTGATAGGCATTAATTTTTCGTTTGTTTGATCCGGCGCTAGAACTATCAAAACGACGTAAAAAGCAGACCTCTTAAGTTACTTCTGCTTACATACTTCCGTAATGAAGGAATAAGTTTCATAATAACTGGTCTTGAACCATACTTAGCGAGTCTTTTCGGACTCCGTGCTAAACGGTGCTATCAGAAAATGATTATTTAAGCCTCCGCTGTCCGTCCGTCTGTCTGTCTGCGGAGTGTATATCATAGACCGTAATAGATAGACGGTTAAAATGTACATAGAGTGTGTATTTCTATTGTTTATATAATAAAATATACATAAAAATGAAAGGGGGTTAGAAATGTGCGAGTCCGACTCATACTTGGCAGGTTTTTACTAAGCGGAAGAAAATCGACGATTAAGCCTTTTTGGCAACTGGTCAGTTAGAATTCAATAATGTAAAATAATGTGATTTTATGTTAATAAAACAATAACTTTTGGAAAACATGCTTTTGTTTTATACATATGACTACTATTGTACGAAAAACTGTGGATAAGTCACTCACCTTAGTTTCAACTTCGAATTAACAATACAGACAATTTTCTGACTTTAGATAATTTTCTATTTTATTAAGGACCTGGTATTTTTTGACAGGCCTACACTGTCCTTCCATACCTATAAATACAGGCCTATGTCCAGCAGTGGACTTGTTTCGGCTGAAATTATGATATATGATGATTGTTGGCTTATTATCACAATGGCTAAATAATATGACCACGCCATCTATATAATAAACTCTTCATTGCCTTTCCCATAAAAATAGATGGGTAATACTTAGCAATATCATGTTGGACCTAAACATTAAACAAACCAGAAATAAAGTAGTTCTAAATAATTCAGTCTCTTTTGTAACCTTTGAAGTAAAGAACAAAAATATTACACAAAAATAAAAATAGGAATACCACAATCGAGTCTGGCGAATCAATTAAAGTTGTCACCAGAACTAAAATGGAACCTGAAATAAACTGAAGACCAAATTAAGGTCAGTGGCAAAAAACTTAAAATATCTATGAATACAAGAATAATCGAATAAAAGCTTTATTTTGTAAATACGCTTTATAGTAACTGTTCCTCATTTGAGTAAACTAAAACTCAAAGGATTTATATCAAATAAACCAATTACAGGCATTTTTGAATTTTCAAGGGGTCGGTCAGTCAGAAAGATGAAACCAAAATGTGATAGGGACCTATAGAGAACAACGGGCAAGGAACACGACAAGAAAAAAATGCTTCCATCATTCATGATGAAATTATACATGTTAAAAAGGCAAAAAAAAAATACAATTCAGAAATTAAAATAAACCAGGATTCATAGTTTCGGCAGGCGAAGAATAAAAAATGGTTACATAATTCATGTTGAAATACATGTAAATAAAGCCAAAAACAATTCAGAACTAAGCTCTTAAAATAAGCTAGGAAACAGTTGAATAACTGGTTATGAACACTTCAGTATATTGCCATTTAAGGATTTAGATGTCTACTTTCAAAATAGAAAAAACAAAGCCCTACTATGGATTTAAGTTGCCGCTGCACTTCGTATCCACTTCCATAAAAACATTTTCATATTTGCAAATGTTCTTGGAAAACGAAACAGAATGATGGAATACTGCAAGAGGAATTAAATTGTCCTTTCATTTGGGAATGGCCTCTCTCAGGTCATCCTACAGATATGAATTCACATCCTGAGGATACAGACCCCGGCTTTAGGACGTCTCGGGGGATCGCCAGCAATAAACAGACTAGATAAAACGGTTTTTTAATCCTGGAGATCATTCAAAATCAAAATCAAAAGTCATTTATTCAAACTAGGCTGAGAGTCAGCACTTTTTGAACGTCAAAGTTACACAAGACAGTCCCCCCAAAACGCCCGCCCTTCGACACTTCCAAATTTGTCAAAATAATGTGAAAATATTATTCAATTCTTATTATATCATCAGTCCATGACAAGGGTGTCTAAATTTCAATTAGATCTGATGTTTTAAACACGGTGACAATCACGTTCAAAGATTCCGCTACATACATAGTTTTAACTGGACAGTAAATGAGAATGGAGAACAGTGGTGGCCGAGTGGTAACGACCGCGACTTACGAGTTGTAAGTCGTGAGTTCGAACCCAAACAGGCGCTTTACTTTGTGTAAATTATTTCATCGCCACTGCTCTCAAAATGGTGAAGGAAAACATCATGAGGAAACCGGCATGTCTTAGAACCAAAAATTCGAAAACATGTGACATCTACCAACCCGCACTGGGCCTGCGTGGTGGATTATGGCCCACTCCCTCTCACCCAGAGGAGGCCTGTGTCTCAGCAGTGGGAACATTATAGGCTGATGATGATGATGACAGTAAATAATTGTGTTCATAAATAATAAGTAAATGTACGTAATTTAAATTTAATATAACCTTTCTTCCGATTTAAATTAAACTGCCCCGACATTGCGGCAGTTAAGCATCAGGATACTGATCCTGATACTGATTACGTTATTTAACCTACTGAGGTTAAATAACGTAAATCACTGCTCAATTAAAATGTTCGTATTAACACGATGCTATGAATATGAAAGTGGGCGTAATTTGGGTTTTAATGCAATAATATCAATAGCTATTGTTTTTATTGAAAACTAGCTTCTGCCCGCGACTTCGTCCGCGTCAAATTTTTGCACCCCTGACCCTTCCCGTCGCATCGATTTGCCTGCTAGTTTTCGTCCATTTTTCGTTGCTGCTCGCTCCTTTTGAGTTATAGTGAGTCAACCTTAAAAGATAGACATATGCTCTCGCGGATTTTTTTTTAGAACTTTTTAAAAGAAACAATTCCGTCATACATGATTTTTGCGTTACTTTAACCGTTTACGCAGCGCACGCAACGGAAACTCTCAAAAGGAATAAATTTTCCCCGTTTTTGCAACATTTTTCATTACTGCTCCGCTCCTCTTAGTTGTAGCGTGATGTTATATAGCCTATAGCCTCCCACGATAAATAGGCTACCAAACACAAAAAGAAGTTTTCAATTCGGACCAGTAGTTCCTGAGATTAGCGCGTTCAATCAAACAAACAAACTCTTCAGCTTTATAATATTAATAGTATAGATTAATCAAAATAAAAATCAGTTATTCAATCTAGGCAGCGCTAGTCAGTGCTTTTCGAACGTCAAAGTTACATAAGACAGTCCCCGAAAGCGCCCTTCACCACTTACTAGTGCTTTAGCTGAGAAGAAGTGGCGCAACAAACTGTCTGAACTTGATTCTATACAATAGTATCTTAGTAATTACAAGACATAAAACATGAAATCAAATTATTTGCCATGTGTCAGATTGCCAATGTTACAATCACTGATGCGCGTGGAACTTCAGAACTGCACAAATTAACTAGTTTAAAACGGAATATTGAGTGCAGATAGATAGGAAAATGAAACAGATAAGTAACAGATTTAATATTCGATCGATTTTAATAGGCGATCGTAGTTTGGTGGTGAAATACATAGAGATCGCTGCTGCCCATTCTCTAGTAAGACACTTAGTCGCTTCTTACGACACCCACGAGAAGGAATGGGACGGTGATATTCGTAACATCCGGGATCACACGGCTCATAGTTATTTTTACATGGTAACAAAATGATATATACCAAGTATCGAACTATATCATAACGTTGGCAAACCGCAAAAAGGTAGTAATAAAAAGAATGACACGCGTTCAACCCCAAACGACAGCACCCCATTCACTTGCAAATATCGTGCCGACGGGCCTCGGTGAATTTGAATTATTTACACACCAAAATATTGAAGACCTTAAGGTCCATGAGAATTCCGCGAAACGCTTTTGTCAAAAAAGGATCGACGAAAAGATATTCATCGAGAAAGGGTGAAGATTTCAGGGAGGTGTTACGAAAATTTTTGTATTTTTTTTTTCCTTTTTGATTAAACAGAGAGAATGCTTGAGATAAAATGGCCGCCGCGTGAATGAGATTCGATTATTTATTAGAATTAGAGAAAAGAGAACAAATTTACTGGCGCTAATGTATAATGAAAATCTGAACGCTAGAAGAGTTTATCAAAAACGCGAATATTGTGACATTGTTCAATCGACTAATCAGTTTGTAGGTTGCAGAAAGGGCTTGTGAAATCCAGGCGAGCCATAGGATTACATGTAAATGCTTTTAGTATACGGTAGGAATGAAAAGATAGCCATGTTATTTTGGGTTCGGATATTTAATCTATTACTTGTATACAAGAGAAACTTGCACTAGAGTTGACACTACAATATGTTGACACAGCTTTCAACGTCCTACGGTTAGTTAGGTTTTTACAGCTTAAACATTCGTTTTTAGGGTTCCGTTGCCAAATGGCAAAAAACGGAACCCTTATAGATTCGTCATGTCTGTCTGTCCGTCTGTCTGTCTGTCTGTCTGTCTGTCTGTCTGTTTGTCCGTCCGTCCGTATGTCACAGCCACTTTTCTCCGAAACTATAAGAGCTACGCTGTTGAAACTTGGTAAGTAGATGTATTCTGTGAACCGCATCAAGATTTTTACACTAAAATAGAAAAAAAAAAAATTTGGGGTTCCCCATACTTAGAACTGAAACTCAAAAATTTTTTGTTTCATCAAACACATACGTGTGGGGTATCTATGAACAGGTCTTCAAAAATAGTATTGAGGTTTCTAATACCATTTTTTTCTAACCTGAATAGTTTGCGCGAGAGACGCTTCCAAAGTGGTAAAATGTGTCCCTCCCCCCCGTAACTTCTAAAATAAGAGAATGATAAAACTCAAAAAAATATATGATGTACAGACGCCAACACGCTACTACAATCTGTCAGATTTCTTTGATAGATTTTCGACTTTATTTCTAGAGCATTAGGTTCAAGGTTCATTGGGAAAAATTGACAGTTTCGGGTAGCTTGACCTGGTGGCGTCTGTACATAACCATGTAAACTTCCACCGAAAATTGGTTTGAACGAGATCCAGTAAGTGGTTTTTTTTAATACGTCATAAATCGTAAACCGCAATTTACCTTTCATTCAATCAACTAAAATATAAAAATTAAAAAAAAAAAACATTTAATTTCATAAGCATAAACCTTATACATAAACCGAGGATACCTACAGGTTTGTACGGCACTCTCGGTGCGCGAGTCCGACTCGCACTTGGCCGGTTTTTTTCTTTCTTTCAATTCGCCTCTTAAGATCTCATCAGCAGCCTATAAAGTACACACAGCTCTCCTCTCGGTGAGGGGGAGATACCCCACGCGGGCACAGTACGGTTTGGTAGATGTCACATATCTTCGCAATTTTGGTCCTAAGACATGCCGGTTTCCTCACGATGTTTTCCTTCACCGTTTTAAGATTTATGATATATGATATATATTTTTGCAGTGGTGATGAAAAATATTGCACAAAGTGCTTGCTTGGGTTTGAACCTATGACCTACAACTCGTAAGTCGCGGTTATTACCACTGGGCCACCACTGCTCGCAGCAAATCAGCTATTAAAAATAAAATAATACTGTTCGCTGGTAAGCGCATTTGGCATTATTATTCTTTTTTGTAGTGATCCGAATTAGGTTTAAATGGAAAAAATAATACGATGATTTTCCTTGTAGTTTTATACTTCGGGAAAAAGTGATAGTTCTTATTTTTAACAAGAAATGTTTGTATAAATTATTTATTATTTGGAAAAGACAACATCTGTCAAAATTTAAAAAAAAATCTGTCGGGAGTCGAGTTAGCTAGTAAAAAATGGATTGTGAGAGAAAAGATTCTCAAAATATACCTACAAAGAAACAGCTTCTGAAATTAGTCACACCATTTGAAAGCAACTAGGTTTAAATATATCTAATTACTTACTTATCATCCGCATAATCTAATACAAAATCTTGGGATCAGTTTCCAGTCTCCCCGTATGCAACAGAGAATCAGTATTTTACATGAAACGTCTGCCTATCTAACTTCCACGACCCAGTTACTGGGTAATATGAAACTCATTGGTAAAACTGGGTGTCACTCTCAGGCTTCTGACGAGCCGCAACCACAGTCATAGATCTACGAATGACAGCCAGGACCAACGGCTATACGTGCTGTCATGGAAGACGCTTGGTATGTAGAGATGGTCACCCATCCACGACCCAGCCGCAAACTAACCTAACTACTTACTACCTAGGTTTATGAATTCCTGTGTTATTGCTTGTGGTTTTGATTAAGTTCACTTGTTCTAAAACGATGTACTCTCAGCTTCTCAAAGTGAGAATCTCGACATAAATGAACATACGACGTGATAGAACGAATGTGTGAAACCTACCCCCACTGAAAATGAAAGGCAACTATGAATATGTAAATTATAGCATGTCACGTTGTGCATTACAGGATCTACTGTGAATATTGATATCCTCCTACTTTGTAGGACCTCCTCGCGTTCGCACACAGCCTTTGATTTCAATTTGTAAGTTAAATCAGTGAATTAACTTAAGTTAATTCGGTTTTCATATTTGATCGCGGGAGTGGTTGGTGGGGAATCAAGCGCGTTGTAATATAAAAATGGAAATATATTTTCAGCGTTATGTTAACTTGGAAGTACGAACAATTCTTTTACTGTAAATTTCGACGATAAAAAGTGCCTTTTATTGAAATAAATGATTGGACTTTAACTTTGTGGGACGAAACCAAAAATGGATTCATTATGCGGCCATAAACAAAACTGCTTCTGGTGTACAATTGGTCTTACACTTTTACCAAATAAAGTCTTTGATAAAATTAAAGAAATGCTGTGTCAGTGATTAATCATAATGTTTAACTGTTTAAACTTAAATCACACGTAATTATATACTACTAAACGAACAATCAGATTATACTTATGTAAATGATAAATTATTCTATTTCTGTAAGCAGGTTTGTAAGAACACTTTTACATGTCAATCATATTTTGAAAACTAGATGAGGTCGATGTTTCCTGTCTGACTACTCTGAGAAGAAAGGCCGAAACTAACTCAGAGGTCTCTTTTTAAAGCAAAGGTTTTGGTCTCATCATATGAAGACCATGTAGATTGATGCACCACACTGATTGAATGGACCTGTCCATTAGCACTTATCCAGGTATTATAAGAATAAGCATGGTTTTTGTATTTCCACGTAATTGCCCCTTTAGGTGATGTAGATTCATGAATTAAAATAAATGGTGTGTATTTTTTCGGCCTTAAACAAAACTGGCCGAAAACTAGTAGATATGTATTACTGCCGAAAAGAGTCTGAATACGAAAGATAGAACTCTACTTGGCATTCGACAATTTTTATAAGAGAAATACATATTTGTTCTAGTTTTCTCTACGGTCTAATAAGAATTTAATTCCGAGTACGCTGAGAGCTAGGTTAGCGACAAGTCGTGATTTCTACTTTAATTACAAAAAGCTAATTAAATATTCTACAGAAAAACACTGCATAGTGAAAAATAACTTGAATTTCGGAAGTCAGTCGGTAAGTCTTTGGATCTGTATGTTAGTTTTCGACACCGACTTCCGAATTTGAAGTTATTTTTAATCCCCACCATTTCGTGTAGCACTACTTGCTATGTAACTGTGACAGGAAGTCATCATCATCATTTCAGCTGAAAGACGTTCAGGGTTGAACACAGGCCTCCGCAAATTTGGTGGGGTTTGCCATAACCGCCACGCTTGGCAGGTAGGTTGGCGAACGCAGTATGGTATTAAAATGCATAGAGAACGCTGCTGCCCATTCTCTAGTAAGCACAATAGTCTTTAATATTGACAGGAGGTTAGCAGAATGATATCATTGGATTAATGAATGGATCAAAAACATATTATTGGAGCTTACGTTAAACCAACCCAAGCAAAGCGAATTCAATTTGTTTATTACCCCTGAAGGAGAAATTTTCGTTCTTTAAAAAAAAAAACTTTTTAAATTAAACCGCCGAAAAAACTAAAAAGCAAAAAATAATAAACCTTAAAATGAGTCGGCGCTTTGAGTGATCTTTGTTCATTGATTTTTCAGCGCCGACTCAAAATTTTAAGGTTTATTATTTTTTGCTTTTTAGTTTTTTCGGCGGTTTAATTTTATGTTAAAAAGTTTTTATTTTATACTTTTTTGTGGCTTGAATGTACTAATAATACTTGGCAAGGTACCCCACCCAATGAAAAAAGAATTATCAAAATCAGACTACTCTGTATAAAGTTATGCGTGGTTATACATTACAATCAGTGAGTGAACAATCAATCATCCCCGGTTTTCCGACCCTTAGGGTTCGATTTTGTTTTTCAAATTTATATGGGACCAAGAGTACACCCTTTCCAATAAAAAAAGAATTATCACAATCGGACTACCATGTACAGACGCCAACACATCAAGCTACTACAATCTGTCAGATTTCTTTGATAGATTTCGACTTTATTTCTAGAGCATCAGGTTCAAGGTTCATTGGGAAAAATTGACAGTTTCGGGTAGCTTCACCTGGTGGCGTCTGTACAAAGATATACGTGGTCATGCATAAAAAAAAAAATACGCGTCGAATTGATAACCTACTCCTTTTTTTTCGTCGGTTAAAAAATATGAATTGGACGGTTGGTCCAAGGTGGTTCGAGGTGCCGCAGGAAAAATCAAAATCAAAAAAAAAAAACAAAAGTCATTTATTCAAACTAGGCTGAGAGTCAGCACTTTTTGAACGTCAAAGTTACAAAAGACAGTCCCCCCAAAACGCCCGCCCTTCGACACTTCCTAGTGCTTTAGCTGGGAAGAAGAAGTGGCGGAACAAACTCCCCAGGAGCACATCTGTCTGTTAAGTTAGAAGAACTTGATTCTATACAATTGTAAGGAGGTTATGAGACACAAAACATTAAATTAAATGATTTGCCATCTGTCAGCTAGCCAACCCAATAATCCAGGAAACAAAATGAAATCTATACTCAAGCAAAAGCAAAAAATATTTTTATCATGTAAATAAAGGTACCAAAATAAAAGCCTCCTGGCATAAGGGCGTGACAGCTTACATATGCAATGCTGAATCACGTTCACATAGCTGTTACGACCCGAGTTACAACTCGAGGCCTCAAAATGATAAACTAGGACCATCGGCGTAAAAACAAATAAACAGGTAGGTAATTAACAACAATACCAACATCAAGGTCAGCAAGACGACCAGTCACCACAAGCAGCACCCGTTCACGAGCATAACGCAAAGATCAGCCATTACCCCCCTCGCCTTATTTGAGGGAAGGGGGTAACCCGACCCCTGACGCTACCGCAAGCATTGACATCTAAGGGAGCATGACGAACTTGCTGCCGGTTGCTCAGGCAAGAATTGAATGACAACTTGTCGAGGTCGCTAGCTAATCATTTTATGCAATACTAATCATTATAATATGTCAAAGCATAGAACATGTCAAAACCAATAAATACACAAAAAAAAAATGACTAACACAGTAAAAAAAATATATAATAAAAATTATATTACAGCTATATAACCTATCACTAGGTACGCTAGTACTGGAGAAAGAACACAAACATTGTCTTGAGTTAATCACAGGGACCAACTAGTTTTGTCATTTAAATAGTCGTTGATGGAATAATATGCCTTTAGACAAAGGTTGGATTTTACTTGAGCTTTAAACGCATTAAAAGGTAATTCTAGTAAATAAGGTGGTAGCTTGTTGTAAAATGTTATACCAAGCCCAACAAATGAGTTATGCACCTTATGAAGCCGGTGAAAGGGAACACGTAGTTTGTCCTTATTTGTGAAAATCACTGTTTTTAGCGTGTAAGTGTACATTTTGCCTAATATATAAGATGTTGGCGAAGATGAATTGTGATGCTACCGTAAGAATACCAATATCTTTAAAAAAGTCCCTTAGAGAAACTCTGGCACCTAGCTGGTAAATTGCTCGAACAGCTCGTTTCTGAAGGACAAAAATATTTTGAATATCAGCGGCTTTGCCCCACAGTAGAATACCGTAAGATATAATGCTGTGAAAATAACTAAAATAGACTAACCGAGCTGTATCAACGTCAGTATATTGTCTTACTTTTCTGACGGCGTAGGCGGCTGAACTGAGCCTCCCCGCTAGACTTGAAATATGTGGGCCCCACTGCAGTTTGCCATCCACTGCTATGCCCAGGAAAACTGTCGAGTCTACAGTTTTAAGAACCTCTTTATTTAAGACGATTTCGGGACCTAGATTTCTAACATTCGGTAAGGCGAACTTTACACATTTCATTTTCTTGGCATTGAGAACTAAGTTATTTGCCGTAAACCAATCCGTAACCATTGAGAGTGCACTGTTTACGTCTTCAAAATCTTGTCTGTTCCTATCTACTTTAAAAATAAGAGAAGTATCATCTGCAAACAGTACAACGTCACAAATACCCTTTAAAAAGAATGCTAAGTCATTGATATACACTAAGAACAAGAATGGGCCGAGTATAGAGCCTTGAGGCACACCTAACTGAACCGGTAGCCCGGTAGATTTTACACCATTAATATCTACACATTGGAACCTATTATGTAAATAAGAATTTATTACGTTTAAAGCTTCGTTATGGACACCGTAATGACGTAGTTTACGCAAAAGCGTGTCATGGTGCACGCAATCAAAGGCTTTGGAGAGATCACAGAATACTCCGATAGCATTTTGCGAGTTCTCCCATGCGTTAAAAATGTGTTTCAAGAGAGTAACACCCGCATCTGTAGTTGAACGACCTTTCGTAAAGCCATATTGCTCATTATGAAGGAGGCTGTTTAAATTAAAATGTCTTAACAACTGCTTGAGTATTAACTTTTCGAATATTTTGCTAAATGCAGGTAAGATAGAAATAGGCCTAAAATTAGAAACGTCTTTTTTATTACCTGATTTAAATAATGGTATGACTTTGCTACTCTTCATAAGGTCAGGAAAAGTTCCGAAATCAACACATTTATTAAAAGTAACAGCTAAAGAGGGGGCTACGATGTCTATTATATTACTTAATAGTTTGATGGAAATGCCCCAGAAATCACCAGTGTTTTTAGACTTAAGTGTGTTAAAAACATTAACTACATCACGAGGCGTTACATGTTCAAAATTGAATAGGCAACTACTTTTAGGCACACTACTATGCAAAAGGTTTTCAGCTTTAGACGGGGAGGAATTTAAGGAGCGAGTCGTAGTTATAGGTATGTTGGCAAAAAACTCATTAAATGCCTGTGCTACGTCAGCTGCCGTATTTACTAATTTGTTGTCGACCATAATTTCAAGTTGTTTTTCTTGTTTAACCGATTTACCCGTTTCATTGTTAATGATTTTCCAAGTGGTTTTTATTTTATTATTTGAATTTTTAATTTGATCGCTTAAAAATTTAGATTTAGCAAAAGCACTAACCTGTTTAAATAATTTTGAATATTTTTTTACATACTCTAGGAAAGGAGTATCAAACCTGTATTTTTTTAAACCATATAACTCGTATAGCCTCGCTCTACTTTTATAAATACCCGGAGTAGCCCATTGGTTAAAGCCGACGGAGGTGCCATTAATGTCAATGGTTTTGGTTTTGAAAGTAGATTTGTACTCTTTTTGCACTACATTAAAGAGGGCTTCATAAATTGCATTAGGATTCTCGTTTTCTACTATGGATGGTGTAATTCTACGAGCTACATTATTTTTAAACTTGGTGCAACGACTAGCTGTATAAGGCCTGCATTCAAGTTTATGTGCCTTTTTAAACAATGACATAGGGAAGCTAGATAGCAAACCACAGTGGTCGGACGTTAAATCAGTTAGCACTAATTTATTTTTGGCATCACCATCACTAAATATATTATCAAGACAAGTTGACGAAGAAGCTGTGATCCTAGTTGGTTCAAAAAACAAGTTAAATAAATTAAAAGACCTGAAAAGAGTTCCTGTAAGATCTTAGGGAGGCCTGTTCCCAGAGGTGGGACAGTACAGCCCAAAAAATGAAACTGCCATATTGAGAACCTCCTCCTTTTTGAAGTCAGTCAAAAATGGCCAACGTTTTATAGAAAACCGCTCGGACTCGTGTAATAGAATTAATCAAATTATTCACATCCGTTTCCGGTTGTCAAGTGCTCCTCCAAAAGTCTTAACCAAATTATTCAAGCGAACATTTCCCCGTTTATCAAATAATCTACGTTGTCGGTTCCGTAATGAGAAAATGTTAAGTGTTACATTCTTTGGGCCTTTTAATTTTTCTTTCATCTGTATCGTCAAAGTAAATTTTCCTTAAAAAAACCGGACAAGTGCGAGTCGGACTCGCCCACCGATGGTTCCGTACAAATTTGTAGTTACATATTATAAATAGATCGGGGACCGAGTATCGCACTTTTTTAAGAGTATTAAAGGAAAATGGTTTGTTTATTCATTCTACGTGATAAATCGAAAACTATACCTACATCAAAAACATAATTTAAAATCTGTTAAAGTTTGTGCCAATGAAGCCTTTTCATACGATACCCCACATGACACGGTTAGCTCAATTCAAAATTTGGACCGCCGGCCGTTCCTTACATAAACCCTGTTTTTTATGATTTAATTACAAATCTATAGTTTTCACCCATCAATTTTAAACCTATCACTCAGTTTCAAAAATAATTGTTTTCAAGTATTTTTATTTTGTTTTTAATTGCCTTCATGTTATTAAAATGTCTTTAAAAATTCACTTCATACGCAAAAGAAAGAATTTTCGAAGAAACAATTCTTCAATCTTAACCCTTGAACGTCGACGGTGCTAACAATCTATAAAGTACCGGTACAGTTGACCCGGTCCTCACTTATGTCCACCGATACGAGAGGCTTTTAAGGTTATATCGGAGGCCTCCGCACGTCGTCCAATTTACACTACTTAGCAACTGTCGGGCTCGGTGGAATCTATTGTCTTAAGATAACGTGGTGATAAGGAGCCGGAAAGTTACTGTGCTTAGTTTCAGATTAAATGATCAATGAATGTTGATTACGAACGTGTGGGTAGATCACGGAATCACTGTGAAAAGCCTACATAATATTGACTTGTTACCTAGCTGCTTCCTAAACTAACATACAAGTATGTATTACCGAAATTATAAAATTTTGTTTATTCTGATTTATTAATCTAACTATAAACTTTAATACGTTTTTTCTTAATTGATTTTATTAATCTATGCTAATTTGTCTGTAATTAATTATTTTATTGTTAGTATGTTAAATTTTAAGGTGTTGTCTATATTGTTAAATTTATATGTCGATATACTATTGAAGTAAAATAAATTTATTATTTTTAAATAGTTCATGAAATTTTCGAAACTCAAATGTATTTTAGTGTATAATATACTGTAATTGTGTAATTTTGAATGTAAATGCAGATACAAGTTACTTGTTTATGAATAAATGATTATGACTACAACTCTGACATCTCGCGAAAGACAAGTGACGCTTGCATAGTCAGCCTATAATGTTCCCACTGCTGGGATACAGGCCTCCTGTCTTCGAAATGGAGTGGGCTGTTTTGTACCACGTGGGCCCTTTGCGGGTTGGTAGATGTCACGTGTCTTCTACGACATTTCGGTTTCCTCACGATGTCTTCCTTCACCATTTTAAGAGCAGTGGTGATAGATAGATAGATAGATAAGATAGATAAAACGTTTATTTGATACACACAAAAGACGCAACACAACATACCAAGCACGACGAAACAATAATTGATTGGGATAACAAATTAACGAACCCGATACAAAATGCCAATATACAAAAATAAAAGAAGAAAGGAAGACATGATATAATAATGATAACACTTTGTGACACAGATTAAAATTCAAAAGTAAAATAATAGCACAAAGTGAAGCACTTGTCTCTATTTGAACCCACGACCTAAATAACGTTTCGATTGCTTTAAATTTGTAGTGATTATAAGCAAGATGTTTGCGTCATAGAAAGTCTTAGTTCAACTAAATTCAAACACACTTCTAACTTATTTCCGTCTCTTTCTTGTTTCATTAGATGGTAAAGGATAGTAATAGTCTAGATTTAGTTTAATTGATACATAAAAGAATAATTTCCGTTGCATTTTAAAAAGCAGCCCTAATTTAAGAATGCATATAAAGTAAAACTCTTTCATACGTAAAATCTTTATGAAGAAAAAACCGATTTTAATTCTTCAAAGTTACTAAAGACCAAACGCATGTTATTCATATAAAAAACTGGTGCGTGTAGATCCTGAAAATAAACACATATTCAATTCATTAAAATATTAGATGAAATAAATCAATTGCTTTCCTATGAAACAGGTTGGAATAACGTTAGGACAAATTCATTCAAACGAAAACTAGAACTCAACCCCAACAGAGGGAACAAAAGAATGAACACACGTATCAAATTTACACAAAAAACATTAAGATATGAAACGCTGCCTTCTTACGAATTTCCCAACTCTATACAAACGCTCCATCTGATTTACAGACGATTTACAAAGAACGCCGCGTGATAAAAGCATCACTGCAATTTGCAGCCGTGCAAGCGTGGCGTCGCGGACGAGACCGTGTTATTCCCGTCACGCTGCCGTCGGCCCTGACACGGCGCACCGACGTGTAAACCCGTGCACACGGACCCCAAAGCGTAATGCGTGGAAAACATCGCGATTTCACAGGTGATCTTTCAAGAAAATTCTTTCAATCGTAACCTATTTCTATCTGTAAGTTGTATCGGAAGAAAAGTCTTTCACTAAAAAGAAGAAACGAAGTTTATATTATCACTGTATTTTCTTTTTCATAACATCATTCCTCAGCCTATCATTCATAGTCACACCACACATGCATCGCAAGGAACGCTTCTCTACTACATTTGTTCTACTTTCATGTTTCTTTTGTTTCTACCTTTTTTTCCCGGGGAGGACGCCCTAGGATGACATATAGTGTCCTTATTGGTGATGTTCTTCAGAACGGTCAGGTGCATAGTACTCGCAACCGGCGTGCGTGTATCACCAGATGTATGAACCTAAACGAGGAAAAGTATGTATGTAAGGATAGTAGCAGGTGGGATCCATAGTTTCTGCTTACCCCCGTGAGAAAAAGGCGTGAGTTTATGTATGTCTGTATTATATTGTCTTCTTTGGCTTGAATGTTGTCAGTTCTAAATCCAGAATTTTGTTAGGGAGTTGAAAACCCTCGAAAGATCCACCCACACACGATGTTATATTAAAGTAGGTAATTTATACATTTGGAAATCCTCATTATAAATTAATAACGCTCTTATAAAGGTACCCTAATAATATTCTATACACGCCACACCGCTGTCCTAAACAAACAATATTAGTGATTACATCCTATCATTATAAACCTGCTGAATATTATACTATCTTATTTATATGTTCACATTAGTATGGCAAGTAAAAGTGCCCATCTTTACAGACTCCTTACAGTCCCAACACTTATCAGCGGCATAGTCTTTTCCCAACTCAAACTCAAAGCATGTATTTCAACTAAACCAATACCACGCACTTTTGAATTGTCAAGTGGCGGTGAGTCAGAAAAATGTCGCTAGTTACCCATTACTAAGCGTAGGTACAACCAATGGAGAAGAACGGGCAAAAACTACGTGGACACTCTTTTCAATTAAAATTTTGTTACAAAGAGTTGGTTAAATCATTTAGGTATGTTGAAATTATCAATATGAAAACGATGTAAAAAGACGTGCACATTAAAAGCGTCCGCAATTAAAAAAACGACGTATCCACACAGTTACTGAGGTATACCTTTTGGTAAGACTGGTTGTCAGACTTTCGGGCTTCTGGACAACCGGGACCAACAGCTTAACTTGTTTTCCGAGGTCTTGGTCGGACGGGTCTTGGTATGGAAAGAGGGTCTCTCATCCACGGAATAATCGCTGTATTAATTTACTGACTTAAATGGTTCCCGAAATACACAATCTTGAATTTAAACAATAACATACAAATTATACACTTCGGACTTATCGACACTGCTGCACTAATATAATAAAAATAACTATATTCAATTATTATTATTATATTTTAAGTGAACTTATAAGAATCAACTCTTTAAATCGATTAAAGTAAGCAAATGAAGCATCTAGAGCAGTGGTAGCCCAGTGGAAACGGCCCTGACTAACGAGTTGCAGGTCGCAAGTTCGAGCCCTAGACTCTATACTTTGTGTAAAAAAAATTCCATCACCACTGCTCTCAAAGAATAGCACCGTGAGGAAACCGTCATGTCCTAGAACCAAAAATTCGAAGACATGTGACATCTATCAACCCGCACAGGGCCTGCGTGGCCCAGTCGTATCCTAATATATAACAGCTTCATTCTGACAAATAAATGTTTTCATTCTTTCTTTCTATAGCTTACTCCCTCTTGAAGAGAGAAGACCTGTACTCCAGCACTGGGAACATTATAGGATGATTATGCTAAGTGTAACTCGAATAACGCCATAATGCAGAATATTACAATATTTATTGAATGTCAAAAGTTGAATGATTATATACTGCTTATTTTAAACTGCAGACTCCAAAGTGAATACACTTACAAACGGACGCGAGAATACTATCTTAATATTAGCAATAAAGTCGTAATTTAGTGAGTTACCGCCATCTCCAAGTGACTTCGTCGCAGCTTGCTTTACGAGCGCGCTATTAGCCACCGTCTATGGAAGATCGGCGTTTTATTGATGGCTCGTAACTTCCAATGGAGACGGGGTGGGTTTGTCTCACAAGTTATTAATTGACTTAAATCATAAGACATGTCAGCCTGTTATCAAGAATGTCTTCTAAAACATACGTCATCATCATATACCTAACCTTTTCTCAACTATGTTGAGGTAGGCTGTCAATCTAACCGAATGCACCAGTATTCCACATGGAGCGACTACCTCTCTGACCGCCACAACCCAGTTACTGGATAAGAGGATACCCCTTGGTAAGACTAGTGTCAGACGTCGGGCTTCTGACGACCCGTAACGACTGTCAAATATTTAGGAATGACAGGCGCGACCATCGACTTAACGTGCTCAATAAAATATTTTTTTGTAAAGATGGTCATCCATCCATAAAAAAACCGCGGCAAGCGTAGCTTAACTCGATAGACCCGTGCCTTTCTTATAACCCAGTCACAAGCCACACACGCCTGTAATACTTATTGTAGTAATTGTTTGTTAAAAATATTCCTATCTCATTCTTACTTCACAAAACGTTAAAATATATTATATCAGACTACCATCTCTAATTTCGTTAAATTATCTAATTCAATCTGGCAAGGGCCAAACCGTAGATAAAAAAGCGACCAATAATATTCATATTTCATTTTATATAAAACTCATCTGTCTTCACGACTTCACGACTGCAGGTAATCATTTAAGTTTTCCACACAGAATCTAAAAAGAAAATGCCCCTCACTTAACTAACTGTGTAATAAAAGAACTAACTTCTATTGTATTAATAACCAGTTAACTGCAGAAAGAGCGGCGCCATTGTAGCATTTATGAAGCGTGCTTTTATTCCCTACGATAACGTTTCAACAGTCAAGACATTATTTCTCCTTTTTCAGAGACCATTGACCTATAAGTTACTAAATCATTAAAAATATTTATCATAGGCTCTGGCTATAATGTTCCCACTGCTGGGACACAGGCCTCCTCTCGTTGAGAGGGAGTGGGCCGTAATCCACCACGCGGGCCCAGTGCGGGTTGGTAGATGTCGCATATCTTTGAATTTTGGTTCCAATAGGCCGGTTTCCTCACGATGTTTTCCTTCACCGTTTTAAGAGCAGTGGTAATGAAATAATTTACACTAAGTAAAGCGCCTGCCTGGATTTGAACCTACGACCTACAAGTCGTACGCGGCCGTTATCACTGGGCCAACAGTGTTCCAAAAATATTTAAATCTTAGAAAACACGCAGCTGCAAAACCGCATGGAACGATATAACGTAACAACTTCCAAGTTCAAAAACACGAATTTAAATTCATAACTTTACATTTCACAGTACAGAACCCCTATGTTAGCCGTCAAATCATTTTAACGCATATGATACAATCTAACCAATCAGAACAGAGTCACAAACTATTTTAACGTTAAATTAATAAGTTTTCTTAAATTTAATTATTCGTTGAGTCAATACGTTTAAGCGTTAAGTTAGGGAGCAAACTGGCAGATCGTTAAGAGGTCGGCGGGTAGTAATTGCCTGCTATTCATTAGCTAAGTTCGGCCTATTTGAGAGATGAGGCCTCTGATTGCTGATTGGCAGCCATTGACGCCAACGATTGAGATTTTCAATTTATTTGCTCAATTTTGGGTTACTTAAGCACTTCGTGATGGTAAGAATTATTCTAAATACGATGATGCTCGTTTAAACCATTTTTATTGCTATCATTATCTCCGAAAGTGATTTTTTTTTACTTTTTGGAAGACAGAAGAGTTCCAAAATTCATATGTATCATTATTTTAACGCTATACGTGTTCTCCGTACTTTAACTATTCTTTGCAAACATTAAAACGTTAATCGTAAACGAAAGGATTAATTGGTTTCATAAGTAAAACTTGAAGTATAAAACATCGATTTTAAGTTTTCGGAGACCAAATGTTTTTTTTTTTCAGGCCTAAAATAAATGTCAACTCCGTCTTTAACACAGTTTTAGAAATTTAAATCCTGTTTCATAATTTTACAACACAATAAAACCGTATTTCAAAAATAAAACCCATAAAATAAATAGCAATAGTTTTTAAACTTCAATAAACACGTAACTTCACCAAATAATTTTTACCGAACGTACAGAAATCTCATTTAAAATTCACACTCTGATTGTGAATCGATTAATACGCCTGTTTCCAATTCAAAGGTTCGGAACACAAAGTAGGTAGCTTTGAACTTCACCCCAAACTAAACCGCAGAATCTTAAATTCAAATTGACATTCCCTACGCCTAAAACATTTAAATCACAACCGTCCCGTCGGCACCTTAAAATTATTCCAACCCGTCGGCGAAAATAAACAAAAATGAAAACCAAAAAAAACAAACTGAAAAAAAAATTTGGATACGTACCTTAAAATTACGAAGAGAAACTACGAAACTAGAGTATGATCGCGCGGAGATAGAGTTCGGAGTCGCGTCGGAACGGAGCGAACACGTCTGTCCGGCTCGACGGCGAGCGCGCGATGCTGAAGGCGACGGGGCGCGGCGAAGTCGTATCTGTTGCTTCGCGCATGCGCTGCGGCTCACACCTGCACAACATACAGTGATAGTGTTAGTGTGGACCGGACGACCCCGCCCATTTGGTAGACGTGAAACAGCATCATGGCCGGCCACCGCGCCAGGCGAGAGAACCAAGCCTCGCTGATGCGCCCACAGCGTCACTCACGGCGCAATACAGATGCAGCTGCACTCTGTGTGCGTCAGTGTGTGTGTGTGTATGACGTTAGTTTAAATATTTTTTCAGGTAAAATATAAAATTCAAAAAAATGGAACATTCTGGAAATGGGTAGGCACATTTACATTTTGTTGTTCATCTGAAGTTGAGTACGAATTTGTCTGCACAAGGTCGGAAAATTCAGGGGCCGGAAGCTGGTGGCTTCTCACATCCGTCGGCGCTTGGTTCAAAGACGTCAGAAATGTCAATGTCTTTGTAAGACACAGCCATTATTGTCAAGTATAAATTATGACTCAATCAGAAAAAGAGTTCTCCGTACAGTTCGAAAGAACTCTGCAGATCCCTTTTACAAAGAAACTTAGCTATGCGGTCGAAGACTTGAAATGACACATTATGAATAGAAAATATTTTCCTTCAGATTTCTTGTGTGAGTCTAACTCGCATTTTGCCAGTTTATTTTTTATGTGAGAAGAAAATAATACGATAAATGTGATACTTGAATATTAAGATAAAATAAATATAACATTTCTTCTTACAATTTTTCGTAGGATACATGCCATGTATTGGCTATCCGACGGGAGCTGGGACCTACAGACCGTGCGCCAGCCGTCGGCTTGCTATGTGCTGCTTTCCCGAGGCTTTACTTTCGGTAGTATCACACAGGTCACAGGTACTTTACTAAAACAATAGTTATAGAGTATGCAGACGTCAACTAATAATTTCGTTAACTCAATAATGAGCAGTTGTACCTTGTGGTGCCGGACGTACAGAAGAGCACAATCTTATGTCTTCCCGGTTGGTGTCGTAAGCGGCGATTTACTAAAGAATGGGCAGCAACGTTATCTATACATTTTACCACCATACTGCGATCGGGAACCCGCTTGCCAATCGAGGTGATTATGACACCCCTCCAAATAAGGAGAGGCCTATGTCCAGCAGTGGACGTCTTTTGGCTGAAGTGATGATGTGATGATGAATAATGACCAAAATAGTCCAACATATTTTAGGTGCAGCGCAGACGGCACACTTTTTGTGCGATAGAGTCTGCGGCGCACAAAAATTATAAGGCTAAAAGCGCCGGACTTTTTGCGCGTCGTGTTTTGCATTGCATAGGTTCTATTTTCACAGACTAAAAAGTGCGTCACGGATAGTCTGTCGTCTGCGCTACACCTTAATGTCACATACACAGTTTATAATCAATCACACAAGATTTCAGCGAAATATTTACGACCTTGTGAAGGCCGCAGGAATTAGTTGGGGAGCAGAGCCTGGGGGAGGCCTAAGTCCAGCAGTGGACGTGTTTCAGATGTTATGATGATGATGATGATGACACGAAAGTTTTAGCTCATCCCAATCGCTAATCCATTGCATCATTTAGTTAATTCAGTTTAATTTACAAATAAAAAACGTAGTTCCTCGACAACGAATTCGGGTTTATAGCATTTTAATGGGTGCTTACAGCGTGTCAAATAACAATGGTTTACTTAAATAAATCGTATATGGTATGAAATTATTTCATGAGTGTGCCGCCAAATGATCTTACCGCTACAAATAGAAGGACAGGACATCAACAATTGTGATTTAATGATTCATTGATAAATTAACTACAGCATGGAGGGACACTAACGAACCGCCGGAATATTATTAGTTTCAATTTATTGCTACATCATCGACATCATCGGCATAGCCTTTTCCCAACTATGTTGGAATCGGATTCACATCGACCCAGATACAGCTGAATATCAGTAGTTAATATGAATGTTCCGTATCGACGTAAACAATAGCACCAACCCATTTCTTCCTGTGAGTGTCGTGAGAAGCAGGCGCGGTCCAAGAGGGGGGGTCCTAGGGGTCATGACCCCCCCCCCCAAAGTCAGCCATGCTGTCGAGACTCTGAACGATTTGCCTGAAAAACCCAATAATACTCCCGACCTGAGAATCGAACCCGGGACGTCATGCTCATCAGTAGCGCTTTCCACTATTAGACCAACGAGTAGATGTACCTGCCTAAAAATATTCTTCAGTACTCTTGTTCACCCCCCCCCCCCCCCCCCCCCCCGCCCCAAAGTCATAGGCTGCGACCGCGCCTGGTGAGAGGCGACTAAGGAATTTACTAGAGATTGAGCAGCGTCGTTCTCTATGAATTTAACCACCTTATTGCGATCGCCAACTCCAAGCGGCCTGCCAAGCCTGGCGATTATGGCAAACCCTTACAAATAAGGGGAGGCCTAAGTCCAGCAGTGGACGTCTTTCGGCTGAGATGATGATGATGACATGGAGCGACTGGCTATCTTGCCTCCTCACCTCTTTATTAAGTACGATACCCTTTGGAAAGACTGATTGTCAAACTTTCGGATTTTTGACAATCGGCTGATCCACAAATATCAGCCGGAACCAACGGTAAGTAAAGATGGACCTTAGTCCGAGTGTTCTATGTCAGCCTCTGAATATGTGTAAAAGATTAAACAAGTTATTCAGTGCTATTATAAAAGTTTTCAATACTCGAAAAACACTGCTTCAAACTTGGTTTAACAAAAAAGTTTCGTTGTTGCGGTACGTAATGGCATGTTGCTAAGTAGGTACTTAGTTCAATGCTACCTCTATACCCTGACCTCAGCCGTCAAAGGGGAGATATTGAACAGATTCATCTCCTTTTACGAACATATACTTTTGTAGTTTATTAAATGGTCATGTTTTATGGTTTTTGTGATAATGGTACATTTTTTAAGGCAACATTTTTGGGCCGTTTTACTTTTAGAGACTTATTAAGGCAGTCCAGTGGTATTTTCGTACATACATATATGTATAAACTCACTTCGAGGCAGAAACGATAGAACGCCATCTGCTACGATCCTTACATAATATTATTTTTGCTTCGTTTCTGTTCATACATCTGGTCATACACGCACGTCGGTTACCAGTACTACGCACCTGACCCTTCTGAAGAACGTCACCAATAAGGTTCTCCTAGGGCATCACCTTCAGGGCGTGTCCAGTTACTGCTGTAAATACTTTTTGTTAGCCGTCCTTCATTTATCCTCTCAACATGACCAAACCAACTAAGCATACTCTTTTCAATTTTTGTCACTACATAGTGATATTGGTGCCGATTCCCTTATTCACAAACTAAACTAAATTTAAGTTCAGTGCATCTTTTTCTTTCTATTTCATTATGGAAAGGACAGAAGATAAATTTTAGTTTAGTCCTGTCAAATTAATCAGCGCTTGACGTAAATTGACGTAATTTTAGTAGGCAAGTTTTTAATCACGTCTAAACTTGTATGGAGTAGTGACAGGCGCTGATTAATTTGACAGGACTAAACTAAAGAATTCTTTTGTCCTCTTCTTAATGAAATACAAAGAAAGAGATGCACTGAACTTAAATTTAGTTTAGTTTGTGAACAAGGGAATCGGTACCATTTTCAATTTATTATAATCAACCTATAATGTTCTCACTGCTGGCACATAGGCCTCCTCTCTCTCAGGTTGTTAGACGACACATCTCTTCAAACTATTGGTTTAAGGACATGTTGGTTCTGCCACGATGTTTTCCTTCACTGTTTTGAGAGCAGTGGTGATGAAATTATTCACACGAAGTAACGCGCCTGTCTGTATTCGAACCTACGGTATACAACTCGTGAGTCGCGGCCATTTTGCACGGTGCCACCACTGCTCTACTGATACATACTAATCTATATATATAAAAGAAAGTTGTGTTAGTTACACTATTTATAACTCAAGAACGGCTGAACCGATTTGGCTGAAAATTGGTAGAAGCTAGCTTAGAACCAGGAGACGGACATAAGATACTTTTTTTTAAATATATAAAGCTGAAGAGTTTGTTTGTTTGATTGAACGCGCTAATCTCAGGAACTACTGGTCCGAATTGAAAAATATTTTTTGTGGTGGGTAGCCTATTTATTGAGAAAGGCTATAAGTTATATAACATCACGCTACAACTAAGAGGAGCGGAGCAGTAATGAAAAATGTTGCAAAAACGGGGAAAATCGCACGGGTAGGCGATTCGACGCGACAGGAAGGGTCGGCGGAACAAGAAATTTGACGCGGACGAAGTCGCGGGCAGAAGCTAGTTACTAATTAAAGCTGAACAGTTTGTTTGGTAGAACGCGCTGATCTCAGGAACTACCGGTCCGACTTGAATTTTTTACAGTGTTGGATAGCCCATTTATTGTGGAAGGCAATATGCTATATAATATCACGCTAAGACCCTTTAGAGTTGAGCAAAGTGAAAGAAAGTCACAAATACGAAGTGCAGGGGCAGGCGATTTGATGCGACTTTGGTGGGTCGGGGAACACGAAATATCACGCGGACGAAGTCGCAGTCAGAAGTTGGTAGGTACTAGCTTATCTAGTTAATCTAAACATGAAAAGTTTACTGTCTAATAAATTATAAGTGTGGTCAGAAAATTGTTCTTATCCCATTAATCTTAGAGTTTCAACTGAAATGAATCGCTGTAATATTATATGAGTTCATTACTTCAGTTCGCATAAATGTATTCTCCTGTAGCGCATTACTCACACTCGAAAATCTTTCATTATAGAGAAATTACTACAATTTATTATAAGAAATTGCTTTATCTCGTTTTACTTTTTAAATTGGGAAACAGAATATGTTCATGGGGGCTCATATGGGCCCCCCATATGAGGTAGGTATAATGCCTATAATGTTGCCACTGCTGGGACACACGCCTCCTATTTGTCAGAAGGAGTGGGCCGTTATCTACCACACCGGCCCAGTGCGGGTTGGTTGAAGACACGTGTCTTCAAATTTTTATTTCTACTACATGCCGGATTCCTCACGATATTTTCATTCACCGTTTCAGAGCAGTGGTGATGAAATTTAATATACGAAGTGAAGTGCCTGCCTGGGTTCAAACTCGTTAGTCCGGGCCACTACATAGTCCTCCAGACCGCATTTCGGCCTCGGCGGCTAATCTCAACAGAGACTAGCCACCGGCGCGGGAGATATAATATAATATTTATTTAGGTACATAAATGTTTTTTAATACATAAGGGACTTAAATGTAAGCATTATTAGTAAGGTACATGGTACAAAGAATTCTTGGGTGAATCGCTACTCTCCTAGCTAGATCACTGAGTAATCTGTATTTAGGAGAGACAGTTTCCACTCCCAGTTTGGGTATCACAAATTATCATGTTAGTAAGCTTTGGAGCTTATAATGCAGAACAAAACACAAAAGGAAAAATCTTAAATTATATAATAGTGCTTAAGTGTTTGCGCAGACACAAGAGCACTCACTCTTCCCTCACTCTCATAGTCCGATGGGACTGCAATCTGACACGACCGGAGAGAGATCAGGCGAGTACCAACGGCTGAACGTGCTTTCCGTGGCACGGGGTTATCACACCGCCAACTTTCAAACTCCTAAAACCCAATAACACGTTGCCCGAGCTGGGAAAATCAGAGCAGTACAGCCTTAGTGGCAGCACTGAGCTAGTCTGGCACATAGTGATTGTTACTGTACACACTTCGGTATCCACGGACAAATTACTGGCAGCTTTAATAGATTTATCTAAACTTATAATAAAACTGTAGAGAGGTCAATTCTGTACATTGAATATACATTCAAAATTAATATTGGAGGATGAATGGTGATCGATGCCAAAAATGCAATCAGTAAATTTTTTGTCTGTCTGTCTGTCTGTCTGTATGTGCACGCATGGGTCAAAAACTACTGAAGGGATTTTAACCAAACTTGGTACGATTGTAGTCCATACTCCTGGGCAGGTTATAGGCTATATAACATAACTCTAAAATACAAAGGAGCTGAGCAGTGATGATAAATTTGAAGCAAGTCGGATGAAAATGCGCTTTCGAGCTCTTATCCTCGCATACGTTGATCATACACAAAAAGTAAGTTCCCGCAGGATATTTTACGACCTCCACACGGGCGAAGCCGCTGGCAAAAACTAGTGTTTAATAAATGGCGTAATTGGCTTTTCATTTTTTATTTTATAAGGAAGTTGTTGATTCGTCTTTTTGTTATTGTATGTATGTATGTTTTGATGTATCCTGTCCAATTTAAATGTTTTTTTTTTAAATATAAATTGATGATCCAGGTGGTCCCTTAATATATACATACATGTACTCACGCTCGTTTCCCACTGGGTTAAGCAGAAACTACAAAACGCAATCCCCTACGAGCCTTACATACTCCTTTTCCCTCGTTTACGTTCATACATCCAGATGACCAGTCATACACATCTGGTGATGATATGTATGACCAGTCATACACATCTGGTTACGAATACTACGCACCTGACCTTGCTGAAGAACATCACCAATAAGATCACTTATGGTCCTTTAAATTTGGTGTAGATACGATGAAGACTTTTGGTGGTAGACAGTTGACACCAGATAAATATATTTTGTGTAATGACAATACTTTGTCGATTCGTTTATTGAATTTCTTTAGTAAGTCAATATTCTCTTAAAGCTAATGCGCATTGCAACGTGGTGGTCAGTATCAAGTTGTATCGTATTTTCATTAAAAAGTCATTCATTAAATGATCTTTGAGGTTGGTATTGATGATTTTAATGATTTAACTATTCTTTCCACAAATGAATCATATTTTGTGGACCATACATACTGACCAGTGGCGCAAGCACCATATAACACGATTCCTACCGGCTTGCCTTCGGGGATTCGCATTGGTAACTCTATCATTATTAAAAATACAATAGTATGTAAATAGTGGCTACTATTGTCAATAAATATAGTTACACTACGGGTATTTAATTCACCATAACATTCAAACAACAAAAAAGGTTATTTATAGCTTTGTATTACAACAAAAGAGAAATGTTCTAAATTAACCCGGCGCCAAAACGTCATAATCGGGAACTAAAAATTCATACAACAGCGATCCCGTATTGATGTCACTTAAGGTCACGTGGCACCGCTTGATATGTACGAGAGCAAGCCGCTGTACAACGGGTTATGACAGAGACAGGTATAGAAAAATGCGTCAGCGAGAACGAGATAGAGGAATATTGCATATTTTATTCGGTTTTCAGCTGTTCAATTTAATTGTATTTAATTCATTACATTCCTATATTAATTTTAGAATGATAGTAAGTATTCTTTATTGATGAGTCAGTAAGTTAAAGCCGACTTCGCATCGGCTTCTCTTTTAGAAAAAAATACACCTCGCCGCTGATACTGACACACAGACTGGCTCATAGTATTAGCAAGCTGAAGTGGCAATGGGTCGGCCACATTGGCCGTAAAACCGATGACCGTTGGGGTAGACGTGTTCTCGAGTGGAGACCGCGAATCAGCAAGCGTAAGATAGGATGCCCTCAGGTCAGGTGGAGGGACGATCTTCGCAGGGTGGCTGGTAGCAGTTGGATGAGAATTTCCGAGGATCGAGCTGAAATTGGGGAGCCTATGTCCAGCAGTGGACTCTTATAGGCTGATGATGATGATGACAGACTGACATTGACTAGCATATTAAAAAAAAACACAAGAAAATTAGTAGTTGGAAGGCTACCTTTTTTCGTTGCGGGTTAGAATCATCAAATGACGTCTCCCGCTCTGGGCAGATCGGGAGGGTATGTCAGACTTTTACTGACTAAAACCCACCCGAGTTCTAACTCTAGTAACTTTTTGAGCAAATCTCGCGATCTTGGCAGGTCGCGGGATACCCAGGGACCTTAAGTTTTAAGTGTTGCTGGACATAAAACCACGTTCTTGTTAAAGAAGAATTTAATTCTGTGTTTTAATACAAATTCTCAAGTTCTCAAGTTAGCAGCTAATCTCTAAATAATCAAAACTTGTACTACACTTGGGCAAAGTTTATTAATTTGTGTGTCGTAACTGCACTGCTAATCTTGTTTAAAACTTTGTTTTACACAAGTTACAAGACAACTAAGTTCAGATAGGAGATGAGATCAATCTAATATCTCGCACACAGTATAACGCTATTTTACTCACCGTCATCATCATTTCAGCGGAGAGACGTCCACTGCTGGACATCGCCTTGCTTGGTTGGCGAGTCGGCGATCGCAGTATGGTGGTAAAATGTATAGAGAACGCTGCTGCCCATTTTTTTGTAAGTCCCTTAGTCGCCTTTTACGACATCCGCGGGAAGAAATGATTTGGTGCTGTTCTTTATGTCCGGTACCACGGGGAACGGTAAATACTAAGGTACTATTTTGTAGCCGAAGCAAAGAGGATGGTTATGATCTTAACCGGCATATATGTATTTTCATCTGTTCTCACATAAGTCCTAAACTCTTTGTTATAGTTTGGCAAATGACGTATCGTTGGAAGCGTCTTGATCATTCGCTGTCTCATTAAATTTAAAATGGCGCCCACTAGAGAACTTAAGGCTCTCTGAGCCTGACGATGCAAGGGAGTTAAAACTAGAATTTTGAGTGCAACAAGGGACTTAATCTTGCCAAAGACGCTTTAATCCCTAAAAGGATAATACTCCACTTTTCGTACCTACTACGGAGTAATGAAAACCAATTAGATTTTAGAATTAGTAGCTTTTATATAACCAGCCAAATCATTTCTTCCCGTGGGTGTCGTATGAGGCGACTAAGGGACTTACTAGAGAATGGGCCGCAGCGTTATCTATGAGTTTTACCAATATACTGCGATCGCCAACCTGCCTGCCAAGCGTAGCGATTGTGGCAAACCTCCATTTTCGTGGAGGCCTGTGTCCAGCAGTGGACGTGTTTCGGTTGAAATGATGATGATGATGATAACCTGCAAATACTTAGCTATATGCAAGTTGGTACACTATTTTATATATTGTAAAACGCGATCAGATAAGCCATTTTTTTTTTTTCATTTCCGACTTTATTTGATTCTGGTGAAGTTTTTAATACAATAATAACATTCTAGCACCGTACTAAGTTTTTAGTTTTATAAAAGGAATTGTATTGCGATTTCTTTAAGGTTCTTATTTAAAAACCAGACTCGGCTCAAAAACCTTTTGTTTGTACTAAAACCTTATTCCCCCTGAATAAGACTGTAAAGACACCTAAATCAAAATCAAATCAAACACTCCACGTCAACCAATCAGCTGTTACGACGATTAGATCATCTATGTTTATTGGCAGCCATTATCGCTACAAATCAAAAGTCATTTATTCAAACCAGGCTGAGAGTCAGCACTTTTTGAACGTCAAAGTTACACAAGACAGTCCCCCCAAAACGCCCGCCCTTCGACACTTCCTAGTGCTTTAGCTGGGAAGAAGAAGTGGCGGAACAAACTCCCTAGCAGCACAGCTGTCTGTTAAGTTAGAAGAACTTGATTCTATACAATATGTGTAAGTAATTAATATTAAAAAATGTGGAACGCTTCACGATTTTGCGTGTCATCCTTGCGCAGGGGCCATGCTAATCTTCTCTGTATCGTTCCAATTTTAGTATATGTACTGCCGAAGCAAGTACATATAATGTAGAAACAGTGCTTACTAGATCCTTATAAGCACATCATTCAATCATTTTGAACTAGATACAGAAATAGTTGATTTGCAACTAAAACCTATGAAGTGAAAACTATTTGGTCAGCTATAATTTAAAAATCGAAAATGTTTTATATGGCAAATTTTTTTCGATTCCAAATTCAAATCATTATTGACGAGGGTTTAAATAAAATTCTGTACATTACCAGCTAGTGTCTAGGGGTATAACGATTTCTGGTTACATTTTCATGACATTTAATTTGACAGTACCGAGCAGGTGATGTGAAAAACCAATAATGAAAGTTGCTGCTTCAGGCACGATCAAAACAGTACCTACCCGCGAACTCCACACTGCAAGCCCCGAGAGATTATAAGTTATTAGTTCTAATACGTAGAATATTAACAGGTGGAGGGAGCGGGTGGGGGGGGGGGGGCAATTGGGGATCGGACCTATTCCATTTTATACTCCCACACGTCTCAGCTTATAATGATTTAGGCATCAGCCAGGTAAGATTAGTTTGTTAGCCGCGATTGTTTTTGACACTACGATTTTTATCGAGAAAACAGACAATGCTAATCAGTACGTACCTGTCAAATTGGTATGCAAGAAAAAGTACGCAGTATAGCGTGGTCACATACCTCGACTTTCTGCTACGATTCAGTGGCAATATAGTTACCAGTCCATATGGCGCCAGACGTAGAATAGCACCATCCTATTTCTTCCCGTGGGTGTCGTAAGAGGCGACTAAGGGACTACTAGCGCTCTGCAAGCGCTCTGCAGCAGCGCTCTCTATGCATTTTATCACTATGCGATCGCCAACCCTCATCACCCAGTAACTGGGTTGTGTAGGTCGAATAGGCAGTCTCGTCATGTAAAATACTGGTATTCAGCTATATCTAGTTAGACTGGAAGCCGAACCTAACATAGTTGGAAAAAAATTAAGTACGTGATGATCTAAGATATGGTTAGAAAGGGGGTTACTACCGAGATGAGGAAAAACAGAGAAGTGTGGAAGAATGGGACATGTTGCGCCGACCATAAATAAATTGGGGTAAGGGCAGGACAAGCATGATGATATTTTGATAAACTTTGTACACCTTGTTTGAAAGGTTACGTCAAGCAATCTGTCGGTACTTAGAAATGGAAATAGAAATAATATACATTTGCATAGATATAACGTGGTATAAATAAGTTGTTTTAAAAATACATTACTGAGCATACATGTTTTGCATATATTTACATTACATAGTACATATTCAAATCATATAGGTAACATTTAAAAATATTTCCCGTTAGTAAATTACGCTTTCTTGCGCTTTTATATTGTTTAACTATACATATAAGTTACTCAATTCGTCTGCAGGTATGTATGTTTTCTTTTTTTAGTGGATAGGGTGTGTTTCAAGGGTGGTCCATTAAAAATTTTGTTTGCTTAAGTATGTTTGGCGTTTGCTTCGAAATCAAAGTCAGAATGGTGTTGATGTGGGGCAGGTACCATAACTAAAAAGTGAAAAAAAAGAACTATTATTTCGGATGTCGGTGACAAAAAACTAAAATAGGTATATCTCCAAAGAAAAAAGTTAGTTGAAGTTATTTGCAGTGTTTTTTTTTCCGAAATCGGTTGTTTTTTAACAATCTACAATGATTCACAATTTTTTGTGGAATATAGTTATTTATAAGAATTTAAAAACTCAAACATAACAGTCGAATGGCTGTCTTAATCTACAAGTCATTTAAAGTTACGAACATAGTTGGAACGATGAAATATTATTTTTGTTTGTTTTTAGGGTTCCGTTGCCAAATGGCAAAAAACGGAACCCTTATAGATTCGTCATGTCTGTCTGTCTGTCTGTCTGTCTGTCTGTCTGTCTGTCTGTCTGTCTGTCCGTGTATGTCACAGCCATTTTTTTTCCGAAACTATAAGAGCTATGTTGTTGAAACTTGGTAAGTAGATGTATTCTGTAAACCGCATTAAGATTTTCACACAAAAATAGAAAAAAAACAATAAATTTTGGGGTTCCCCATACATAGAACTGAAACTGAAAAAAATTTTTTTCATCGTACCCATACGTGTAGGAGATCTATGGATAGGTCTTTAAAAATGATATTGAGGTTTCTAATATCATTTTTTTTCTAAACTGTATAGTTTGCGCGAGAGACACTCCCAAAGTGGTAAAATGTGTGCCCCCCCCCCCCTGTAACTTCTAAAATAAGAGAATGATAAAACTAAAAAAAATATATGATGAACATTGCTATATAAACTTCCAACGAAAATTGGTTTGAACAAGATCTAGTAAGTAGTTTTTTTTTATACGTCATAAATCGTAAACCGCAATTTACCTTTCATTCAATCAACTCAAATATAAAAATTAAAAAAATAGGATTTAATTTCATAAACACAAGCCTTATGCATAAACCGTGAATACCTACAGGTTTGTACGGAACCCTCGGTGCGCGAGTCCGACTCGCACTTGGCCGGTTTTTTTATTTAATTACTTTTCGATATCGATATCTAACACGTAGGTAAATTTTTGCCAGTTAATTTAATTTGAGCCTGTATTTAGTCAGTCTACGTAGTTCACTTCATATAAGCTATGAGGATCTCGCCGGTTTCGAGCATATACTACATCCTCTGCCTTTTTATTAAACAAGTCTTTGTGCAAAGAAAACAGAGATGAATGCTGCAAACAATATTTCATCTCATCTCATTTCTTAACGTTGTGCGTTATGTTCATTAGAGCGTAGCCGTTTATTGCATCGTCTTTCAAAAGGAATTCTTAAGCTGTTTATTTTGATTCCAATTCCCGGTCCAGACTGCAGCGCAGAAGAATACTAAATTATTGTTTAAAAATGTAAAACATTTCTAGACTATCGGCAAAAACGTCCAACACAAAGAACGTAGCTAGGAGGTGCAGATAAAAAGTAAACTTTCTAAGAATCATTAATTTTTCTCTGAAAATAATAATTGGATTTTACGGCTAGCCGAAAGCGACCTATGACCTAGCTGTAGGTCGTAGGTTCAAACCCAGACACGTGCTTTAGTTTCGTGTGAATTATTTTATCACCAGTGCGAAGGATAATATAGTGAGGAAACCGGCATGTTCTACAACTCAAAAATTTCGTAAAGGACGACTAAGGGACTAACTAGAGCATGGGCAGTAACTTTTACCACCATACTGCGATCGCAAACCCGCGTGCCAAGCGTGGCGATTATAGCAAAGCACCCCATATTGCCGGAGGCCTATGTCCAGCGGTGGACGTCTGACGCCTGAAATGATGATTGTTGTCATTTAATTTTACTTTTAGGTATTGCCATGTCTTTTCTGTGAACTTAATATTTTTTTTATCTATCTACCTATTAAGGACGCTATAACATTTTTCTACAAATATCGGTGGTTTTTCGGTACCAATTAAATCAAAAGGAATCACAACTGCGAAGTCAATTATGACTTAAATTAAAGATAATTTAATCAACTCCATGATAGAACCATAAAAATTGTATAGTCCCATACAATATTTTCACAAAAATACGTTTTCCCCACCGCAATAATCGAAGAAAATGAAAAATAATGGGGTCTGTATCGGTACCTGTATAGTGAGATCAACTGTATATTTTAACTTCAAAATGACAGGAAATTATGGTTAGTATAATCTTCTACGTTTTGCCTGAATATTTTGTAATTAAATACGTAACTTTTTTATTTATGAGAAAAATAAAGAACGCCCTCAAATTTCTTCATACATTTTCTACTCGCGGCTTGTCATTCCGCGCTCAGACGCGCCCTAGGAAGCACGGGCGTATCGATTTTTTGTACGAAATAAATACGATCAAAATAATAATAAAGTGAGTGCCGTGCTGTATACTGCGGTTGAAAAATCTTGATACTTTTCGGACCAAAAGTATGAGTACCGAACTTATTAGCAGAACTTGGTTTAAAAATAAATAACTTAAATTCTATTAGGAATTATGGAGTAGTGATGATTATGAATATGTATATGTATTCAAGATGGCGAATGATTATTCAATAAAAAGTTATATGAACATCTATTTTTAATGTGGTAATTAAATTATGCAAATTTCATCCATTTTTGGAATGAAATTCTTTAATGTAGCTTGCGGTAGGGGTAAACAAGGGTGCTGAAGCCGATTGTGAGGTAAAAATCAAAATAAAAAATGGCGGTTGCGAAAATTTTCAAAGTTTTCATCATGGGTGTTGTTTTCAATATTTCCTAAGGTGCTGAAGCCGAAAACTCCATAAAAATTAAATTTGGAGTCAAAGGAACATACTTCCTGACGGGATATCCACCGACCCCACAAGTTTTTCATTCAAAACGCCGAATATTTAAATTTTTTAAATGAAAAGTGGGCATAGCTATCAACTTTGGGTAATTTTAGGATAGTGATTACGAATGTTTCATCCAAATTTGATCCAAATATTTTATAAAAATATTACTATCCATATTGGGGGTAGGCATTATGAAATCATCGATTTTTAATTTAAAATGGCTGATGTACTGTTATGATAAAATGTCGACATGGGTATCAATTTTGGGAGTTTTGCTAGTATATAGTCAAAATATTTAACGTAACTTTCATTATTTACATAAATTAAAAATCATGTAGTTACACAGGCCGACAAAATTTAACAAAAGTCCTGACACAGAGGCCAGACCTAACATACCCGAAGGATTTTGATGCGTTGAATCCGAATCCGTGCTCAGAATTGCTCATATACGTCTGGTTTTCGAAATATCCTAACCTAAAAGAGCAAAAAATGCGTTTTTTTTTTTGCACTTTTTGAGTTTACGTGACAGAAGGAAAAAAAAAATGGTTATGAAAAAATTGAAATTTTACACTAGCGTATTAACTCAACCACAAAAAAAAAAAATAGAAAGAATTCTGCCCGAGACCAGGCCATGTTTTTTTTTTTTTTTTTTTCAGGATGCGAAATCATCAAATGACTTCTCCCGCTCTGGGCGGAGCGGGAGGGCGTGTCAGACTTTTACTGACTAAAACCCACCCGTGTTCCATCAGTTGCCCATGTGCCAGGGTCACGGTATCTCTTTCGAACAATCACGCGACCCCGGCAGACATCGGTCCTAGTAGACCCCTACACTGCTGCTGACATCTCTTTGAGGCGCACGTGGAACACTGCGCGCCGTCGACCCGAGCTTGGTCCTTACCGGGCGGCGAGCTACCCATTGCTCGCCACCCGCAAGCTCGCGCCTACGGTGGCCGGGAGTCCGCAATCGACTCCCGACGCCCGGGGCGTCTCCTCCTGCGGCGGCTAGGGGCGTGAGGGCGCAGAGACTGCCACTCCCTCACGCGCCCCGCCTCCTCCTTCGCGAGCATTACTGCTTCGCAGAAGGAGGTGACGGCTTCCCATTCCCTCTCGCTCCGTACCATGGCTCGCACCAGGGCCGGACGCGAGAGTTCGCCGCCGCCGACCGCCTCCACGAGGACACGGCGGTGCTCCGCCCAGGCAGGGCACACCTCCACCGTATGCTCCACCGTGTCCTCCAGGAGATCCTCGCAATGGAAACACCTGCGAGACCCTGCGTTCGGTGAGAACCTGCGTCAGGCGGAAGGTGAGGACGCCGTGGCGCCTCTCTATCCACTCCTCAAAGAGGGGACTTACCGCCGCAATTGTGGCGTGCCCAACCAGACCATGTTGATCTTGTGTTTTTAGGGTCGCTGATTCGGAAAGCAAGATCAACATAGTCTGGTCTCGGGCAGAATTTTCTCGATTTTTTTTGTAGTTGCGTTAATACGCTAAAGTGGAAAATTTCAAATAGCGATATTTTGGTGAAAAAAAAAGATATTTGAAAAAATCCAAATAGGTTTAAAAGGGGAAGGGTGGTACTTTCAATTGCCCTACAACGTTTTTTGATAATCATTTATTCCCTTTTGTCACGTAACCTCAAAAACTGTAAAAAACCGCATTTTTGCACTTTTAGGTTAGGATATTTCGAAAACCAGACGTGCAGGAACCATTCTGAACACGGATTTGGATTCAGCGCATCAAAATCCTTCGGGTACAATAGGTCTAGTCTCTGGGTTAAAAATTTGTAGGCCTGTATAATCATCATCTCCCTAAAAAATGTTTAACCTCTAAGTCCCTGAGATACCACATTTGGTATGTAAACAATCGTTTTTTAATTGTGTCTGTAATTACGGTAGTTGACCGGTTAAGTCATTTCGAATTATAAATACATAGTAGAGTACAAAAACAGCCTTCATACAAAAACGAAGGCCTCCTATAAGGGGTTCCTATTGTGTATTAAAAATTCTGAATACGGGCTCCGATCTCAAAGGCGAGGTTCGGCCGTCACACAATTTTTGCTTAGTTTTCTTTAGGGAATATCCTGTATATTTTCACCGATAGTCTACGATCACCATCCGTTATATTTGTTTATTATCCAAAAATATTATTAAAGTTTTTTATTGTTACACCTCTTTTTTTTGAATTGGCAAATTATATACGTTATTCCAAAAATAATGATGATCGTGGTAATAAAACTTATTTACTGTCACCAAATGCAGAAAGTAAAGTTAGTCTTTGCTCAACAGTATTAATAAAATAAAATAAATAATGCCTTCGAGTATCAAGATTAGTTAGGTAATGTTTAAAATCGAGCAAACAATGGTTTCAATGTGTGCGTGCGCGGAATATTGTTGTGTGGCGACTCAGATACCTAAACTTGAGCGATTGAAAAATGTTATAGCGTCCTTAAACATTTGATTAAAACAAAATAATCTCTAGGGATATAACAAAATATGGGATGAAATATCAACTTACCTTTAATTCCAGCTAATACAGATGATATTCGAAGTACTCGTAAACAGTTAGGTTTTCTGAGAATTAAATAATGAACTATTTAGTTTTGTTTTGACCAAGAAAACGATATGTGCTACCTTTTGATATCGCTTCGATTATGGTTTTGTTCCAATAAAAAATAGACACATTTCATTAGAACCGCCTTTTATTTAAGGATAAATGAATGTTATTATTATCTTCAGGTTCAGTTGAAAATCAGCGTCAGGCACTAGTTGTCTGGCATTTTTTGCTGAACTGAACCTTTTTAGCGCAGCTGTGGAGCACACTTAAATGCTAGTTTCTAACATCGCATTTTACACTTTTTATTGATTTTATTTTTAATTTTTGTTTTTTGTTAATTTATGTTTTTTTTTTTTGCTGTACTATTTTGTGTGCCTTTGAATTTGTGCTAAATAAATGTATTTTCTTTCTTTCTTTCTATGTATGATATTGTTTATGTGTAGATCGCTTACCGCTGTTGGTCCGTGGATAGGTGACCATCTTTATAGTATACCAAGCCCACTGTGTGTCTCGGCAAGTATCTACTATAAGCCGTTGGTCCCTTCGTAGATCTTTGACAGTTGTTATGGGTCGTCGACAACCATTCTTACCAAGGAGTACCTATCGTACTGCGACTCTAGTAGATCAATTTCCACTGAGTTTATACAGGATAAATTCTTAACCAGGGCGCAAATTTTAACAAATTAAACTTAAATGAGTTATAATAACCATGCAATTTTTATTTTGATAAATCTTAGTACAAAAAAATTAAGTTATCGTTAACGAAAGATGTTAATTTTGAAACTGGTTTTTATGGTAACTTGCGCGCGGCACCGGCGCGTTGGCGAAGGTCAACGACCGAGCGTAGCTACTAGTACTTACCAGCTCTGAAGTTCGAAGTACCTACGTCGGCGCGCGGTTACTGACCTATTACTATTTCGATATCATATTACGAAATATGTAGGGTGTCCACAGTTTATTGATTTAAGATCGGATAAAAATTAAAAAAAAGGTATTGAAAAAATAATTTAAAAGTGTTCTATTAGGTACTGATACTCAACCACCAAAAAAATTTGAGCACTGGTAAAAAAAATCCTGTATAGATTTATTATATTACAGTAGCGTTGCGCTGTTGCGTCAGGTCGGTCTGTCCGTGGATTCCTTTTAACATCAAAATCATCAGTCATTTATTCAAACTAGACTAAGAGTTAGCACCTTCTGAATGTTAAAATGACATATAAGACAGTCCCCCGGCACGCCCGCCCTTCACCATTTCCTAGTGTTTTAGCTGGAAAGAAAAAGTGGCGCAATAAACTCCCAAACTTTACCCAGTAACTGGGTTGTGGCGATCAGCCAGCTAGTTGCTCCATGCAAAATAGGTATTAGTATTCAGCTGCATCCGGTAAGACTGGAAGCCGACCCCATCATAGTTGGAAAAAGGCTAGTGATTGTCAGTACTTGTGTTACGTGTAACGACTATCAAAGATCGACGAATGACAGCCAGCAACCACGGATTAAAGTACTGTCCGAGGCACGGACGGAGAGGTTCCAGTATAGAAAGATGGTTACCCATCCTTGGTCTGACCGTGGCAAGCGTAGCTTAACCTGACCGATCGATTCATCTGTTATTCTTTAGCCACGACTATAAATACCTGTGCCAAAACAAAATAAAAGACAAAATAAAATTAGCTGACCAATTTCTAAGAACTAGACAATATTACGTCTCCTTTTGTACTAAATGAATACCGCTGTAAATAAATTAGCGAATCATTTTTAATAGCGTGAAGAGCAAACCTACCAGAAAAGTCAATTAAAAAGTGTGCAAAAATCACTGGCGACTAAGTTTCATGGAACTCTGCTTGAGAACAATCGGAGTTTGCACTCCAAGTGACGGAGTTTTGTGAGTTGGAGTTGTCGTATTTGTCCAGACACTAGGACAGGACGATCGTGTTCAATGTCTAGCTAACAAACGACTTGCTAATGGTATGAATTTTCTTTAAAATTCGCAGTTTATGATTGGGATTTTTAAAGGTGATAAGTATCATATCAGTGGGTTCAAAAGTTTAATTTACAATGGATAAGTTGATGCTGAAAACAGGGTCAAACTAAATTAACTGGCAAAAATGAAAAACATTTCCCATTGTTACAACTTTGTTTAAAACTTTAAACCAACCAACTGCTATGTTTTTAGAATTTCTTAAAAAAATATCGATATACCACGAAAAACCACAAAAACCATCGCCCATTGAATGACGAAAATATTTTCACTTTGTTTTTTTTTTTTTAAAAAAAAGCCAGTTACCATTTATTGCAATCCTACTAGTATTATAAATGTATTTGTTTATTTGGATCTTTGTTACTCCATCACGGAAAAACGGCCGAACGGATTTGGATGAAATTTAGCACACAGCTGGTTTATAACGTGTATAAACACTTAGAATACTTTTAATTTTAGTAGCATGTTTCCGTGTGGTACTTTCTTGTGTCCACGGAAAAGACTAATTATATAATCATAAACCATGCATTCGGCCATCACTTTAATTCGTTACTGCTGTTTCGCCCCAAAATTAACATATTTCCTACGCGCTACCCATTTATGGAAGCACACTCACCTTTTAGACAGAATGGACCAAATTATCCGGCACACACTAACCTCCATACTAAATGTGGCCTTGGATGACCGAGCTTGGGCACAAGCAACTCTTCCCATTCGTATGGGAAGCATTGGCGTCCGCAAAATTTCCAGTCTTAGTTTACCGGCTTTCATATCCTCGGTCCACGACACTGAGAAATTAATCAGGAAAATCTTAGCTTCCACACTGAATAATTTTGATGTGCCCTGCTTTACCGAGGCTATGGATGCCTGGAAACTCGCTTGCCCGAATTCAAATCTACCCGATAACCCACTTTCCCAAAGACGGTGGGATGAGCCGCTCTGCAGAGTTGTACAAGACAATTTACTGAACTCGTCTGCTACTACTGCGGAGCGTGCGCGCCTGCTGGCTGTGGTTAAATGGGAATCGGGTCTGTAGCTTCATGCGCTACTGTCGTCGAACATAGGCACTTTGCTCGACGACACTACTTTCCGCCTCGCTGCTTCTCTAAGACTAGGAGCTCCTTGTAGTTCTCCTCATCGCGGCCACTGTGGCGAAGTTGTCAACAGTCTAGGACACCACGGCCTGTCTTGTAGTCGAAGTGCGGGTCGCTTAGTGCGGCACGCAAACATTAACGACATCATCCGACGAGCTCTTGTCACCGTCGGCGTTCCAGCTGTATTAGAACCCAATGGCTTGGCACGCGACGATGGCAAGAGACCGGACGGTATGTCTTTGTTTCCTTGGAAGGTGGGAAGACCTTTAGTGTGGGATGCAACGTGTGTCGATACTCTTGCGCCATCCCATCTTCCTAGCTCGGCTTGCTGCGCTGGCGCTGCCGCTGCGGCTGCGGAAAACCTCAAGTGGCGAAAGTATAGCAACCTTATTGGTAATTATATTTTCGAGCCGTTTGGGGTTGAAACCCTCGGGCCGTGGGGTCAGAGTGCTCATGGCCTCTTTAAAGAAATATTAAAACGGCTAGTTGACACTTCTCGTGACCCAAGGGCTGGTTTTTATTTTGGCCAACGGCTAAGCATTGCTATACAGCGTGGTATTGCCGCTAGTCTCTTGGGTACGTTACTGGTCGACAGCGATGAGGATGAATTTTTCGATGCTGTATTTTAGTTTGTGTATATATAGTTTTGGTTAAGTTAATATATTGCGTATGTTGTTATTTTTAGTAATCAATAAAAATCACCATAAATAGTTTTTTATTCTCAATATTGCCTTTAATTCTTCGGAACCGACACGAAGTTTCAGGAGGTATCTAAGTTCGTAGCGAAGGCGACTTGAACTTCATGTACACGAACAGAGACACTGCACTTCAACAGAGACCGGAGCTAATTGTTTCAATCAGTTGTTTAAAACAGCCACTGCCGCGGCCTGAGTGCTTCCTAGTTATTAAACAGGGGTTTGTTTCACCCCAATACAGGAGTTATTTTGTCGGGAATAAAGGCTGAAATGCTATGATAGTTAAAAATGTCCAAGTAGAAACTTCTTATCAATTATGATATTATATTTTAGATATAGTGACCTTATTGGTGATGTTCTTCAGAAGGGTCAGGTGTGTAGCTGGTTACCGGCGTGCGTGTATGACCAGATGTATGAACAGAAACGAGGCAGAAGAGGTATGCAAGGATCGTAGCAGGTGCCGTTCTGTAGTTTCTGTCTACCCGCATGGGAAAACGGCGTGATTTTATGTACGTATGTTTTAGATAACCATAGTTTCATTTTTTTTAGTGAAGTTGAAAAACTGTAGGGATTGCATCATTAATATGAAAAATGTTTCTTTAACAGACACGTTTGTTCTGTCATATTTACTGAATATTTTATCAACACCCTTTTATTAGCTTCTCCTGTATGTATCTATGTAATGGAACCTTGTAACTCGAATTTTACCTACGTCATGACATCAAATTAATTTGGAATTTTGCATAACTATCAAGGACCGATGACTATACAGTAGTTACATAAATTTGTGCCATTATCCTGGCCTAGAAAGACAGACTGTTATGGTTTAGGAAACTAGTAAAAAGTCTTTGTTCCTCGATAAATTACAAAAACAGCTGATCGATTACAGGGTTTTTAGCCGACGAAAAAAACGGAGGAGGTTCTTAAGTCGACGCGTCATATATTTTTTTTGTATGACCACGCATAACTTTTTACAGTGGAGTCTGATTTTGATAATTATTTTTTTATAAAATTCTTATTTATTTATACAAGATACATAAGATAATATTAATAATATGTACAAGTATCTAGAAACAGAGATAAAAGATTTTTTTTTTATTGGAAAAGATATACCCCAAAGTTGGTCCCATATAAATTTGGAATGAAAATACAACCCTAAGGGTAGGAAAACAGGGCATGATTGATTGTTCACTCATTAATTGTAATGTACGACTACGCATAACTTTTTACAGACTAGTCCGATGTTGCAAGCAAGTAGTAATTAGTAGATTTTAGCCACAAAAACTAAGTAAATAAAAAGATTTTAACAAAAAAATTAAACCGCTGAAAAAACTGAAAAGCAAGAAATAAGAAGCCTAAGTAATTTTGAGTCGGCGGCAAACTATCAATGAACAAAGATCACTAAATTACCTTAAATTTATAGAAATAACCAAATCATATTAATTTGCTTGTTTGGCGCCAACTCAAAATTACTTTGGCTTATTATTTCTTGCTTTTCAGTTTTTTCGGCGTTTTAATTTTAATCGACTTCAAAAAAAGGAGGAGGTGTTCAATTCGTTTGTATTTTTTTATGTTTGTTACCTCAGAACTTTGGCTGGGTGAACCAATTTTGATGATTCTTTTTTTATTTGAAAGCTGGTGCTTCCCGTGTGGTCACATTTCAATTTCGTGCAAATCTGACAATGGTATCTATGAGAAAACCAAACCCTATTCCTGTTTTGCCAGATTTGTGCGGGGTAGAACTAAAAAGTGTAAAATAAAATCTGTAGAGCATTGATGCTTTTTAAAGAGCTTACTTTGAAGCAATGACAGAAACTACTCGCAATTGAAATAAAAATAAAACGAGAAAGTCTTAATATCCTGTCGTACTTCCCATTGAGAGACGCTGAGACCTTTCTAAAAGGTAATACAAGCGGCAGACGAAGTGCATCCAACTTCGCAAGGAAAAAAGTAAATTCCAACCTCCAGGCAGAGCATTAATTTCTTATAAAAATCCAGCCTGCGACCACTAGGCTTAATCTAGCCATTTCTGACGCAAAGTAGATTTTTATTTAATAATAAATCCAAGAAATTATCCCCGACTTTCTGCATAAAGTAGGCTATGATTTTATAGAAATTCTTGTAAGATGCCGTAAGTTGGAAATGGGATTAAACGTGAGATTTTTCTATTTCCTGCTTCGGAATGAAGTTCTTGAACGCGATTAAGGTCACGTAATTAAAAAGTTTTTTTTTTAGTGCCTAATAGAAAGAGACAGAGAGAGAGAAAGTTGGTTTTATAGATATCGATTTCGGTGCTGAAGCCAATAGTAAGGTCAAACTGAAAATCTAAGATGGCGCCGGTTTTCATAGTTTTCGAAGGTGCAGAAGCAGATAGTGACGTCAAAATGAATATCAAAGATGGCAGCTTTTCATTTCAAGCTATTTAAAGTTGTTTCGTTTTCTAATAATTTTAGTTATAAGTCTACTGCAGTAATATATTTATTAAAATAAAAGAAGGTATGTACCTAACGTTTGCTTTTAAAGTCCTAATACATTCGAAGCTGCACGTACGTCTCGCGGAAGCGCGTGTAGAAATATACTACCTTTGGGCGCTCAGTTCCAGTTTAACTTGCAAAGAAACCAAAGGAAACGAGTATGATGCAGGAATTTAATATCTACGTAATATTGCAGTGGGAAAATGTATGAAAATGGCTCAGATGCTTGGAGAGATCAAGATTTAAAGTCAGTTGTTAATCCTTGGAGACTGCGGCTTTTGATTGTGTTTATAAAGATCAGGAGAAGTTCTGCCTACTGAGAGACAAGACTTGACAAAATGCATTGTTGTTGAAACGACTTCAAAAAAAAAAGGAGGAGAGTGTTACCTCAGACCTCCGTCATTTATAAGCCGATTTGAAAAATCTTCTTTCTTTTCGAGGGGTGCTTTTAAAGAGTGGTCGCATATAAATTTGTCCAAGTGCAGGTTAGTGATTTTTGTGCTAGCTTCAATAATACGTCTTTTTTTTATTTAAGTGTATGTTGATGATGTTCTAATCACTTCTTGGCACTGTTATTTACTTAGCAAGTAGAGACATACGAAGTGTGTAAGGTAGGTACCACTACACCATCACAAAAACAAATGGCATAAAAAAGTCGGAAGACTGTGAAAAAAAAGTAAACTCTAAAGACACAGACTTCAGATATTAATGTTAATTTTTCTCAATGAAGTTTGTTTCGAAAGTTGGTTGTGTTTATTTTGTCAATAAAATTTTCGAAAAACATTTTGAAGGGCTCGACGGAACCCATAAAAATGTTTATAGGTAAGTAACGAACCACTGCCCATACCGTCTGTTGGGACAGGTCAGCTCAAAGCTGCAATGGCTCTTTACTCAAAAGGCTATTCCAGACATGACCCTGCATTGTTAGAGTCACATAAAATTTTGTATGTTTTGTTTGGATTTTAAAATAGACCAAGACCTCTGAGTTTGTTTCAGCATTTCGTCTCAGGGAACAGTCAGCTAGCAAAATGAAGGCGACATTCAGTTTTAAAATATTGACATACAAAAGATCTACTTCATTTTATTTAATTTTACTTCGTAGTCGAGAATTTCCGGAAGTGGCACGTGAATAAAACCGTATCCACGCAGTAGGTGAAATATTGATGAATATTTTGAATGATATTATTTGTATTATACGCTGTCAGGCTCCAGGTTTTCAGCAAGGCTCTGACACCAAATATCGCTTCCATGAATTTCCCAAGCAAAACAAACGTATCTTTAGAATCGACTGGAAATGCAGTTAATGCCAAAATTAATATCATACAATTTAGCTCGTAAAGTCCTATATTTTGGCATACCCTAAATGAAAAAGCACTAAACGCATCATTTTTGGCATAATTAAAAAATCTAAGCAGTCATTCTCTTTTCTATTTTCATAGTAAATATACGTATAATGGTGGTATGTAGAAGAGTAGTGTGGTAGAGTAGTAAAATATTATATAATTATTGAAGTACTAGGTTTTGCCCGCGGCTTCGCTCGCATTAAATTTGGGGTAACACGGTTCCCCTTTCCTGATTTAGAACACAGAAGAAAACTCGGAATAGACTGTTATTTTAAATACGCTACTGTAGACGATATTATATGACTTTCCATTTGGGGATAGAATGTAAAAATTCTGGGCATTGGACACACACGCATGCCATGGCCCATAGAATTGTCCATGGGAAAAGCATGGCTTTTCTAAGTTCACCCCAGCCACCTAAAAAAGAAAAAAAAGTAGCCTGTGACTCTCCATCCCTTCAACTATGTCCACTTAAAAAATCACGTTAATTCGTCGCTCCGTTTTGCCGTGAAAGACGGACAAACAGACACACACACTTTCCCATTTATAATACTAGCTTTTGCCAGCGGCTTCGCCCGCGTGGAGGTCCGAAATTAACCCGCGGGAACATACTACCGGGATAAAAAGTAGCCTTTGTCCTTTCTTAGGCTCTAAACTATTTGTGTACCAAATTTCATTTCGGTTCAGTAGTTTTAGCAGGAAAGCGAGACAGACAGACAGATAGACAGACAGACAGAGTTACTTTTGCATTTATCATATTAGTGTGTTAGTATAGATAGTTGCGAGAAAGGTAAAATGGAATTGACGTATCCGTGTGGATATAAACCCCTTATTTAAAAGGAAAAAACAAAACATAAACACTTTCATGAAGTAATTGGCTTGACACTAACAATTTAAAGATACATTTTGACAAATCCGTTTATATTCAATTTAATCAATCAAATAATTATAAAAATGACATTAAACTCAATATTAATAAAGTAAAAGAAGTAAAGAAAACAACATTTTTATTTTTTTTACAGCGTAATAATAGATAAAGACATTAATTGGAAAGAACACGTAGGCAATATTAGCACTAAAATTAATAAATTTGTGTACGCACTAAAACAAGTTAAAAATGTAACTAACATAAAAACTGCCGTAATGTCATACCACGCGTACGTCGAATCATTACTACGATATGGTCTTATAATGTGGGGTAATAGCACCGACTTCTGTAGAGCATTCGTCGCTCAAAAAAAGTGCATGAGGTCAATTTGTGGTCTTAAACCTGACGACTCATGTCGACCAATATTTAAGAAACTTGGTTTGTTACCGTTACCGTCACTGTATATTTATGAAATATGTGTGTTCGTAATTAAAAATAAACAATTGTTCAAGACTGCAAATGATGTTAATCCTAGGAACAGAAGAGATCCTTATAAACTAGTGTTGCATGATTTACCTAGATTAGCGAAATATAATAAGAACTGCCTAGCAATGTGTGTACGCATTTATAACAAAATACCGCTTCATTTTAAAATATTAAATACAAGAACATTTAAAATTAAGTTTTATAAATGGTTACTCGAATGCAGTTTTTATAGTTTAAGAGAATTTTTTGATAAAAAATGTTGATGGTCTTCTTCATCTAACTTTATAATTTTGCATGCTAGGTATATCCTAGCTAAACATGTTTGTGCCATATTTTCTACTTAACACCATTTTATACCATGTTTTACGCAAATAAATATTTGATTTGATTTGATTTGATAAAAGCAATAGTGTCCCAGTGGTAACAGCCGCGACTTACCTACGAGTTGCAGGTCGTACGATCGAACCCAAATATACTCTTTACTTTGTGTTAATTATTTTATGACCACTGCTCTTAAAATGGTAAAGTAAAACATCGAGAGGACGCTGCCGCTGGCATGACCTGGTGCCAAGAACTCGTTGCTCCCGGCCGGATGTCATTCATGAAACTTTAACAGTCGTTACGGCTCGTCAGAAGCCTGAAAGGCTAACCCTGGTGGTCAGCCTTATCTAGGACTATCCCATCTATTACCCAATAAAATACTGAAATTCAGCTGAATTCGGTTAGACTGGAAACCAACCCTAACATAGTTAGGCTGATGATGATGAAATTTTGCCAGTTAATGTGCTTTTTTTATTCAATCCGGTACAGTGAACCCCTAAGGGTCCTACAGCCAGGGATTGAAAAGTTTCATAAGAGCGTTGATCTCGCGCGAGCTGGCCGCGTCGCATTTCTAGTGGTTTTTCCTGATTTTTTATGAAATATAAACAATTTGTTTTTCAGCCAAGCATTCTTTGTTTTTTGAAAGATTTGCTTTTATATAAAAACATTAAATCGTAAGAAGTACTGCAAATTGTTTTTTTTTTTTAATTATTTCTCGCAAATCAACCTATGAGCTTGTCGGCTGCTTAACCGGACTTGTCTGTGGTTTCCTTAATAAATTAAGGCCTCCAGCCAGGGTTTAAAAACTTAAAACTAGGGTGACTACTCGCTAAGAGCACACCCTGTGGGGTACGGATCTCGGCTTAGGGCATCGCTGGCGGAGGGCAGCAATGGACAAACTGGATTCGAATGAAAGAAAATAGTTGACATTATGTCGATTTTTATAGGTAAATACCGAAGGAACTGAAAAAAAATATACAAAGTTATAAATACCAACGATCGAGTGCTTGAATGAAAAAAAAAACGTTGATTTAAAGTTAATTAGATAATCACAAAAAACCGCTCTTAAAATACCGATAAAAAACATTTAGAACCTAAATTTGAACCTTTATTTTACCGGTTCTGTATTATACGGTGCTACAGTAGGTATAGATTATTCAAACGACTACTAATAATTAATGTCAATATTGATTTGCGGACACCTGAGGAGGTCGCCTCCTCGAGAAAATATACGCCAGGCTCGCGGCAAACATATTCCTTCTTCTCGAAATAAGATGCCTTTTTAAAAACCAAAATGAAAGAACCATAACACTAATATGTACCGGTTGTCAATCCCTGCCTCGGAAAGCCGTTGGTCCTACGCCTGATCTCTCTCCAGTCTTTCAGATTGCCGTCCCTAAAGGAACAGTGAGTGCCCCGGTGTCTGCGCACACACGCCTGCACTATAACATCTCCCGCGCCGATGCCGTCCCTAAAGGAACAGTGAGTGCCCCGGTGTCTGCGCACACGCCTGCACTATAACATCTCCCGCGCCGATGCCGTCCCTAAAGGAACAGTGAGTGCCCCGGTGTCTGCGCACACACGCCTGCACTATAACATCTCCCGCGCCGATGCCGTCCCTAAAGGAACAGTGAGTGCCCCGGTGTCTGCGCACACACGCCTGCACTATAACATCTCCCGCGCCGATGCCGTCCCTAAAGGAACAGTGAGTGCCCCGGTGTCTGCGCACACACGCCTGCACTATAACATCTCCCGCGCCGATGCCGTCCCTAAAGGAACAGTGAGTGCCCCGGTGTCTGCGCACACACGCCTGCACTATAACATCTCCCGCGCCGATGCCGTCCCTAAAGGAACAGTGAGTGCCCCGGTGTCTGCGCACACACGCCTGCACTATAACATCTCCCGCGCCGATGGCTAGTATTCTTAAGATTGGCCGCCTTGGCCGAAACATGCTTTGGAGGACTATATTATTATACAATCCCTGCCTATAGCATATAAATTTGCACACGTCAATTCTAAAAATAAGTCGGTTCATTAAAGTAGTAATTACGTTATACAATTTCAATCCATAAAGTCCACGAAAAGTACGATCCAATCTCTCAATATCGTAATCTTATTAATATGAAGCCACAGACTGACAAATCCTCCTAGATAATCCGTTTATTTTATCCAGCGCCACCACTGCTCACCGTCTATTCGACATTATAATACTAATATTCGTGTACTGAATGTTAAAACTGTTGTGTTTGGTGCGGAAGTGACGTAATGTACCATAAATATAATGTATCGTTCGTTTATAAATATCTACAGTGAGTGCGAGAGCCTGTCTGTCTGTCTGCTTTGATTTCATAATTCATCGAGTAGCAAGCACTTCATATACATATTGATGTTATTTTACTAAAATGTAAGACAACGGTGTCTATAAGAAGGTGTAGTGACAACGATTGAAAAGAGTAGGTATGCAGTGAAAGATTTGGTCATGTTGAGAGAATGATTAAAGGACGGCTTATAAAAGATAATATCTGGATGACCGAGCATTGCTCGGTATTTTTTGGTAAATTGTGTTTAAAATAATAAGTTTATGTTCAAGTTGATTATCGATAAAGTTGGTCATTGAAAACACGAATAAAACGACATTTTATAAAAATAAATCTTAGCTAGATCGATTCATCGCCCCCGAAACCCCCTGGATACTAAATTTCATGAAAATCGTTGGAGCCGTTTCCGAGATTCAGATTATATATATATATACAAGAATTGCTCGTTTAAAGATATAAGATTTACAAGGCTGATGTGAGTGGAAACGCTGGGAGTGGATACCCTAGGAGGACAAATCGTGACCTCATTGGTAATGTTCTTCAGAAAGGTCAGGTGCGTAGTACTCGCAACCAGCCTGCGTGTATGACCAGATGTATGAACCTAAACGAGGCAAATAGAGTAAGTAAGTATTTTAGGTTTCATAGTAGGTGGTGTTCCTAATTTTTGCCTACCCCCAAGGGAAAAAGGCGTGAGTTTATGTATGTATGTATGTATGTTTTACTAAAACGTTTTGAAGACGGCTCGCTAAGACAGCCGAGAGGAGAACGGTGAGCTAAATGGTGCTGATCCCTACGTCATGTTCGTGAACGGGCGGAACGGGCTGCCTCGGCTTATTTTAATTTCTGAATTGTTTTTTTGTTTTACTTATGGACGCTTTTAATGTGCACGTATTTGTAATAGTTTCACTTTGATAATTTCAACATACTTCATGTAACCAACTTTTTGACTGATAAGAGTGTCCGTGGAGTGTCTTGCCCGTTCTTCTCCAAAGGTACCTACAACGCTTTAGGCTTTAGGTTCAGACAGCTTTTTATTTCACCTATAGCTTCTTGACCAGCCACAGATATTTTTCTTAAAATATTTCGTATATGAATGCAAAGATATTTTCATTAATTTTTTTTGCGTGACAAATCATCAAATGACTTCTCCTGCTCTGAGCGGTGGGTGAGGGCGTGTCAGACTTTTACTGATTAAAACCCACCCATGTTCCTTCAGTTCCCAGTGCCAAGGCTACAGTATGACTTTCAAACAAATCCGCGACCATGCATGCATATACCTTAAATGACCCACTCATTTGTAATGAAAGAGTCAATCAATAGGTTTAAAATAACTTAGAGGGTTTTACTGATGATTTGAATTCTGTAAATACATACGTGTAACAGTCGTGAATCATGATTGACTGAACTGAAAAGTACAATCGTTTGTAAGAAAAACTGTGTTTATTTCGCGTACGAAACATAATACAATCAACCTTAAGTTCAGTCAGGGTTCAGGGCTAATTTCATAATTCGATACCAATGATCCTATCTAGCTGTTCCACAGTGCATTCATTGAATAAAGACTAAGTTTATTGCAGCAAAAGGGAACAATGGATGTCAACAGATCCCCTGGTAACATAAACATGGTGTCGCTGTTGCAATGTAGGTTTCTATGCATTTTAGCAATTTATCTATCAAAAGTCAAGGTCTATAATTACCGCCATAATGGTTGAATGAGCGTCAGGACTGACAGCCAGATAACACGTCTTCTGTATGACCGTGGGAATCGTCAAACGACAATTACCTATGACAAAGTGCCATATCCTTCCCATGTAGCCAAAATCAAAAGTAATTTATTCAAATTAGGCTGAGGATCAGCACTTTTCGAACGTCAAAATTACAAAAGACAGTCAAAATTACAAAAGACAGTCAAAATTACAAAAGACAGTCAAAATTACAAAAGACAGTCAAAATGACAAAAGACAGTCAAAATTACAAAAGACAGTCAAAATGACAAAAGACAGTCAAAATTACAAAAGACAGTCAAAATTACAAAAGACAGTCCCCCAAAACGCCCACCCTTCACTTGTATCTGATGTCCCTTCAGTGTATCTGATGTGAAAAGTCGCGCAGCAGTAACTAGGAATGGTTATCATCTTTGTTATCATGAGGTCTTGGTTAAGGTCAACCGGCGCCAGACAGACTAAAAGATTAGCACCAACCTATTTCTTTCCGTGGACCGATGACCTTGTGCAGGCCGGGAACCACAAAAACGGTCGAAGTGGAGGAGCTTGGGGAGGTCTATGTCGAACAATGAACGTTTTTAGGCTGAAATGATGATGATGATGATGATATCTTCCCGTGAGGGTCGTAAAAGGTGACTACGGGACTTATTCGGGAATGGGCAGCAGCGTTCTCTTTGCATGACTGTGATCGCCAACCCGCCTGCCAAGCGTGGCGATAGTAATTCATCCAAACTGTGGGAGGCCGATGTCCAGCAGTGGACGTCTTTCGGCTAAAATAGTGATAATAACAATAACATTATGTATTTTATCGATGGTATTCAACTTGTGGATCGCGTTAACAATACAACAATCCGTTCCATTACTAAAATATTGTTATTGTACTGTTGGAGCAGTGGTAGCCCAGTGGTAATGGCTGTGACTTACGAGTAGTTGGTCGTAAGTTCAAACCCATGCAGGCGCATTACTTTGTGTAAATTATTTCATCGCCACTGCTCTCAAAACGGTGAAGGAAAACATCGTGAGGAAACCGGCATGTCTTAGAACCAAAAATTCGAAGACATGTGACATCTACCAACTCGCACTGTGCCCGCGTGGTGGATTATGGCCCACTCCCTCTCACCGAGAGGAGGACTGTGTCCCAGCAGTGGGAATATTATAGACTGATGATGATGATGACTAAAATAACTGAAGGGCATTTTAATAACGAGGTTTCACTTTTCGTTATCACTCGGAAAGCTGCCACACTTAAATGGAATTGCGCTGGACACATCTGCCGTATGTCAAACGATCAGTGGACCAAACTTACGAGCCAATGGGTCCCGTTTAATGGCAAGAGACATCGCGGCAGGCCCAGACGGAGATGGCGGGATGAGCTAGACTCTTTTAATAAAGATTGGTCTTTGGCAGCTCTGGTTAGAGAACGTGGAAAGAGAGTAGACAGGCCTTCGTCCAGCAGTGGGACATTAATGGTTCACCTTAAAAAAAAAAACAATCTTTATACAGGGTCAAATCAAATTAGGTGATAAATAATCACCTAATTTAATTTATAAAGTATTTTTTTCGAAATATCCAATAATCGCAAGATAACATTCCCTTGGTTGCCTTAATGTACAATGTCACTATGTCATTTAATGTCATTACACAAAGTAATGCGCCTGCATGGGTTTGAACTCACGACCTACTACTCGTAAGTCACAAAATCAAAATCAAAATCAAAAGTCATTTATTCAAACTAGGCTGAGAGTCAGCACTTTTTGAACGTCAAAGTTACACAAGACAGTCCCCCCAAAACGCCCGCCCTTCGACACTTCCTAGTGCTTTAGCTGGGAAGAAGAAGTTGCGGAACAAACTCCCCAGCAGCACAGCTGTCTGTTAAGTTAGAAGAACTTGATTCTATACAATATTGTGTAAGTAATTAATATTATAAAACAAAACATACATTATTCGACATATGTCAGCTAGCACACGCCAATATATCACCAACAAAACATTGAAAACTACACTCGTGCTGAAATAAATAATAAAACAAAATCTTAAACAGAACTTAAAACGTAAATAAAGCCTCCAGACATAAAGGGAGTGCCCGCTTACATATTCAACGATGCAAAATGATACATATACATACAGCTAAATGGAAGTTACAATAGTTAAACTAGGACCTCCGGAGTAAAATAAAATAACAGTTAATACAAGTAACAATAACAAAAACCATGGTCAGCAAGACGACCAGCCACCACAAGCAGCACCCGTTCACGAGCATAACGCAAAGGTCAGCCATTACCCCCCTCGCCATATTTGAGGGTAGAATGGATAGAGAAAGTTACTACCCGTTCTCTAGTAAGTTCCTTTAATCGCCTCTTACGACTCCCACGTGAAAAAATGGGATGATGCTATTCTTTAAGTCCGGCACCACACGTAGCTTGAAAGCAGAATGATAAAATACACGCCGAATGAAGATAGAATCCATTTCTAATGTACAGACGCCAACACATCAAGCTACTACAATCTGTCAGATTTCTTTGATAGATTTTCGACTTTATTTCTAGAGCATTAGGTTCAAGGTTTATTGGGAAAAATTGACAGTTTCGGGTAGCTTGACCTGGTGGCGTCTGTACAATCTAAGCAACAATCCGCTTTACAAGCTCTCAGAGGGAACAGACAGGAGTCTGTTAAGACGGTGGCACCCCGACACACAGCACAATACACGATTGTTCTGCAGACATCTATTTTGTAACAGATACAATCTTTTTACTCCTAATAGACTTGTACTAACCGAAACAAGGAGTATATGAAATTTTGTCTATTTCGCTGATTTACTTGATTTTAATGACGTGCTTTTACAGGTGAAGGGCACGCGTTTTGAGAGACTGTCTTATGTAATTTTGACGTTTGAATAAATAACTTTTGATTATAGCTTTTTTTTTAGATTAAATACTGTTAAGTTTCAATGCACAACATGAAAGGTCGTTTTAGTTATTACGTAATGAATAAGCTCCTTTCTCATTTTTGTCGTAAATTATATTGAGAGACTTAGGTTATTTTGAGGATTATTTACTACCAATTCACTTTAATTTAATGCATTTTTTTGGGAAGTTCTGAGTAGCCAAAATGAAAACCAATTAATTGCACATTTGCTCAAAAATCTGACTAACAAGGAGAGGTCACACTGTGTGGGTCACCTACTTGGCTGATTCTCCACTCTATGTAAAGAGGTTCACTAGTGTAGTAAATTCCTAAAAGTCCTAAGGTGCAACACTCAGAAATAAAGGAGAAATTATTTCCCAAAGTCTTAGGTTTACCATTAGTACGAGTCCCAAAAACTCAAACTTATCAAAGTTATCCTGGTGAAGTAAGCAGTATATTTATTTTTCATAAAAAGTATTATTTTTCAGCATTATTCGCCGCATATAATTTTTTTTTTACTTTTTATTTTTCCAAAAAAAAAACTTTTCCTCCCAACATAATTCAATACCTGAAGATTCGAGCAATAAATCAAAATGGCATAAACGCCTAGGTATACTTTAAACATTTCATCCATCGAAATAACAGTATTTTCGAACTATTAAAATTCGGAACACCCTAAAAAATAGAAAATAATAGTTTGAGAAACTAAAAAACACGCTTCCATAGAAAACCAAACTTTTTTTTATATTTCTCTCCGAAGCACATAAGCTGACTACATTAGTCGATACAACAAAAGCCGCAACTTGAGACTGCATTCAATAAATTGTAAAGGAACGAGCCCAGCCCCATTGAACGCAAGGAATGCAATTCCTATCCCACCGTGTCACAATACAAGCTGCGTTTAGCATAGAAATCGGATTTTGTACCAGCGACGCGGTTCGAAACAGTGGTTGGCGAAGTTCCCCGAGCACCGGAAGGTTCCCCGGGGAACCTTCTGGAGTCTGTTCAAGCTTGCTTTTGATTGCGGGGAAATATCAAGTTATACAAAAGTTGGTATTGTTTATTTCAATAAAAATAGTATGCTGTTCGTTAGTAAAACCGATATTTGAACACTGCTGAAATGATTTGCCTATTTTTCACAGACTTTAGAATAAAGGAAGACGTTTTGAATTAGCTTGTATTTTTTTTTTGTTTGTTACCTACAAAAGTACATAATTTATGTAACGATTTAAAAAAAAAAACAACGACATGGTATAATTATCGAGCAGTCCTAAACTATCTATACTTAATATTATAAAGCTGAAGAGTTTGTTTGTTTGTTTGATTGAACGCTCTAATCTCAGAAACTACTGATTCAAATTCAAAAATTATTTTTGTGTTAAGTAGCCCATTTATCGAGAAAGGCTATAAGCTATATATCATCACGCTAAAATCAAAAGGAGCGGAGCATGAATGAAAAATGTTGCAAAAACGGGGAAAATTATTACTTTCAAGAGCTTTCGTTGCGTGCGCTGCGTAAACGATTAAAGTAACGCAACAAAGATGTAAGCTGGAAATGTTCCTCTTAAAAAGTTCTAAGATAAGAATGGCGCACTATGTTTTCTTTTAATTCGTTATAAAAAATGCATTAATTGCGAAGATTTTTTCATAAACATGGATATAATCCTTATTCATCAGAAGTGTTTAATTTTGAACAAAGCTGCCCTTACATTTTTGAGATTAATGAATATCTTACGAGATCTAACAACCTGATTGCTCAGCACTACGACGGGGTGGGTCGCGGGAGCAAGAAATTTGACGCGGACGAAGTCGCGGGCAGAAGCTAGTATTAGTTAGTTGGGTTGAACGCACTAAACTCAGAAACAACTGGTTAGAATTGAAAAAATATTTTAGTGTTTGGTAGGCCATTAATCGACGAAGGCTTTATAACAGCACGCTAGGACCCTTAGGAGCGAAGCAAAATGAAAAAAAATCGAATACGAAGACCTCGCATGGGCAGGTGATTCGGTGCGAACAGGAGGTCGGGGGAGCTAGATATTTAACGCGGACGAAGTTACGGCCAGAAACTAGTTTATAACTAGCCGCGACTTCGTCCGCGTATAAAGTGATCCAATGAGAGCAATGATGGTCGTGACTTATGAGTTGTAGGTCGCGGGTTTGAACCCACATATCACAAACATATATATATAATACTTGCATCCTGATAAGAAAAATCTATACTTATAATATTATAAAGTTGAAGAGTTTGTTTGTTTGTTTGTATGTTTGTTTGTTTCATTGAACGCGCTAATCTCAGAATCTACTGATCCGAATTGAAAAATTCTTTTTGAGTTGGGTAGCCTATTTATCGAGGAAGGCTATAGGCTATATAACATCACGCTACAACAAAGAGGAGCTGAGCAGTGATGAAAAATGTTGCAAAAACGGGAAAAATCGCACGGGTAGGCGATTCGACGCGACGGGAAGGGTCAGGGGAACAAGAAATTTAACGTGGACGAAGTCGCGGGCAGAACTTAATAAAAGCATTCACACACAAATAAATTTCACAAAGAAACATCAAATACACAAAATTAGGCTCAGAAATGCAAATGACATACAATTACACTCACCACGAACTGGCTGTGGCAAAAAAAAATGTGATGTACGAGGGTGCTGAATTGTACAATAAACTACCAAATAATATAAAAAATGTAAAGACGATGTCACTGTTTAAAAAGCACATAAAACTACATATATTTAATAAAAAATAAAACGAGCGCACCTTAGTACATTGCGTGCCACATCTAGTTGCGCGCGTTCCGTGTATGTTTACATTTTAGCTGTGTTCAATTTATTAGCGAATACCCTACACTTTTTAATTATTTCTGTATTGTTTTAATTGTGTTATTTTTTTTTCTTATCAAATCTGTACGTAACAATGTTTTTTTTTTTGATCATGTAAATATTTCTCATGTAAGTGAAATTTCTTTCTTATGAGAAATAAAGATATCTCTAACCCGAACCCAGGCGAGGTGCTTTACCTACTTTGTGTAAATAATTTCATTATATCTGCTCTCAAAAAGAACTGGACATTGGAGGAAAATTTGGCATTGGGGGTCACACCTGTGCCAAATTTCCCTCTTAGGTCCAGTAGTTTTTGAGATTTCTTGATTAATCAGAGAGTGAATATATGAATGAGTGACCTTTGACTTTTATAAATATAGATACCAAAAAAAATGAGTTTCAAAGCTATCCACTTTCAAAATATGCTTTAATCTCGTAAGATAGTAATAAGTAGCTTAGCGCCAGCATTATTAAACTCCCCCTAATAGACAAAGCTGCTCACGCTACGTCCACTTCCATTACCAATTCGAGGGTAGTGGCCTGAGTGGGTCGCGAATTGAATTCCACTGGATCAACGTCAACTGACTAACTTAAGTTGTTCGAGTAGAGAAGATTTCTACTTAGTTGACATTTGGAACTCATTCCGGAATGCCATGACTTATGATTGTATATTTGTTAGGAAGGCAACATTCTGCTTGATGTTAACTTAAAAGTTACTTAAATTGGTTTTTAACACGCTTTTATTAGCTTCACCTGTATGTTTGTATGTAACTATGTTTGTAACCGACTCTTTTGGACTTGATTTTGACCCACTTCAAACGGTCAGATTTCATTTGAACTTTGTAGACTTATCGAGGACCCATAACAATAAAATAATTTCATGAATTTGTGCCATTATCCTTGCCAAGGTCACCAGAATAGCAGAAAAAAAAACAGTAGTAGTAGTTTAAACAGCGTGTTTTTTAGTTTTTCCAACTATTATTTTACCGGTAAGTTCTAGACCGGTTCTTGTTTATCGATGGGCAAAATATTACCTTAATACAAAAGTATTGAGCCATTTCGCGTAATGTCTCAATTTTTCTAGAACTTCCCGGTTCGTGGTGAGCAAAAGGGTATCTAAAGGGCACACTTCGTTGTATTACCAGTTCATTCCGATCCAGCCCGTGCCTTGCTGCCCTCTACCAGCGATGCCCTAAGCCAAGGTCCGTACCCCACAGGAGGTGCCCTTAGCGAGTAGTCGCTCTAGTTGTAAGTTTTTTTAAGCCCTGGCTGGAGGCCTTCGGGCAATTCCGGCAACCAATAACAACCTCACATACAAGTTGACATTCCCAAAAAAAAATATGCGTACCAGTACAGTTAATCTGAGAGCGGAATACAATTTCAGTAATCCAAAAATGACTGAAGTTTCGATTGAGATCCGATATGCTCTATTGTATGCGTTTGGTTGAGTCATAGCGCGGCTGAAGCACGGCGAAACATAGTAACTGTATTCGGTGGTGATGCCCCCACTGCAGCAACACACAAGAGGTGGTTTGTTCGATTTCGTTCGGGAGGGTACAGCGTTGAGCAGTGAGGAAAAGTATAGGTCAGGTAAACCACCTGAACTGAATCTTGATCGATTACGTGTATTTGTCGAAGCCAAGCCATATAAAAACACACGTCAAATAGCAAGTAAGCTCAACTGCAGTCAGGCCACTGTTGTTCGCGGTCATAACACGGTACGAAAAAAAAATTAAATGAATACCAGATCTATAGTTCTCCAGACCGTCTTTCGGCCAAGACGGCCAGTCTTAACGGAGACTAGCCATCGCCGCGGGAGAAATTATAGTGCGCAAGTCTGTGCGCAGACACAGGGGCACTCACTCTTCCCTCACTCTCAAAGTCCGATGGGACGGCAATCTAACACGACCGGAGAGAGATCAAGCGCAGGACCAACGACTTAACGTGTTTTTCAAAGCACGGGGGTATCACACCGACAACTTTCAAACTCCGGGATGTTACTAAGAAATTCCTGAAAGAAAAACCTAATAACACTTTGTCCGACTTAGGAATCTAACCCAGGACCCCTCACACAGCCGTCGCGCTTGCGGCCACGAGCACACTGGGGCAGTTACTCAGTGTGGCTCAATAACTTTGAATCAAGGTAATACTAAGCTATGTTTCATAGAATAAGTACTTAGAGTCAGTTACCACGGTACTAAGTTACATGACATTTTATTTTCATAGCTGGGTAGTTGGATCACTATACGAGTAAATAACTCGAGTGACGCATTAAGTATGTAACAGAACATTACTTGGCGCTTTCTTGTGAGTTACGGCGCACAGTGGAGAGACATACATCAGTGACAGACGGATCACGTTTATTGATAACTAATGGAACACTCACTTCAGGGGAGGAATGTACTAAGTTTCATTCGTTACGTTGTGTTTATTTTTAGTATACGTTTAATAATGTATGTGAAATAGTCATGTTTCTTAAAACAAATAAATACCACGTAATTATTTGTGCGTCAATACCTAATAGTGGTGTCATCATCGTCATTTCAGCTGAAAGACTTCCACTACTGAACATAGACCTAAGGGAGGGAAATTGCCATAATCGCCACGCTTGACAGGTGGGTAGGCGAACGTATAGTATGGTGGTAAATGCATAGAGAACGCTGTTGCCCATTCTTTAGTAACGCAGAACTACCCGGCTCCTGCACCATGATTGCGTGACACACTATCAATCAGAATCTGAATCATTTTGAAGCCTATTGCTAATCCATTTCTTCAAATGTTCGAAGAAAATGTCCGCTTAGCAACGTCAACAAGGCCATGAATGTTGTGGTCCTGTCAAAATTAAATCAATTCTTACTGATTGTGTTAGGCAATTAGGTACCTTTGGCCAACTCAGCGCTTTGGGAAATCACAGTTTCATAGAACCCACAATATTGTAGGAAGATATTACTATTTCATAACAAAATCAATGTTTTCCGCAAACTGTTTACACATTACCTGCCCTAATTGCTAACAATAGGATTGACTTTCGTTTCTATAGTTCACAAGATTAATTACGTTGTTTACGTTGTTTAGTAGGCTACTGAAATCGGTTCCTATGGAGGAAAACGAGCAAGAAACTCTATGGACACACCTTTAAATCAATGTATAGGATCATAATGGATTAGCTAGCATTACGCTGCAGACGTGATATGTATCGAAAAATAAGAATGATAGGCTAAGAGATGATGTGACAAGACCACGGTGCGGTTCGAAAATATAAAAGAGTATGCTGAGTTGGTTAGGTCATGTTCAGAGGATGAATGAAGGACGGCTAACAAAAGGTATATGGCAGATGCGATTGGGCGCGCCGGATGGGGACGCCCTAGGAGAACATAATTATAGTGATGTTCTTCAGAAAGGTCAGGTGCGTAGTTCTCGCCACCGGCGTGTGTGTATGACCAGATGTATGGACTTAAGGAAGTGTCGAAGGGCGGGCGTTTTGGGGGGACTGTCTTTTGTAACTTTGACGTTCAAAAACTGCTGACTCTCAGCCTAGTTTGAATAAATGACTTTTGATTTGATTTGATTTGAGGCAAAAGGAATATGTAAGGATCGTGATGATCATGGGAAAAGGGATGAATTTATGTATGTGTATATGTCGAAAACCACAAATCAGAACTTTACCAAATGTCTATTGGACCATTCAATAAGTATCTATACCCTTTCAAACAAAAATAAGAATTTTTCAAAACCAGTTATAAATGACGGAGTTGTGCGCAGCTGAATTGAGAAACACCTCCACTTTTTGAAGTCAGCTCCAAACAAAAATGATGTATTTTAAAAACGAATACGTCGACTTCTTTGACACCTCAGTAAAAGCTCGAACAACAGAAGGCATCACTTATTTACAAACATCAAGAATGGCCACCAGAGCTTCTCAAAAATATACTTTTACTCACGAAAATATTGCTCCAAGCGTAATTTATTCACAGAATCTCTAATTAAGCTTTGCAAGACTATTTAATATTTCACAGACAGAGAGAGAGCTATAAGATATTTTTGCTTTTTTTAAGGTAAATAGTGCAGAGTAAATTCTCCCAATTAATTTCATATTACCTACCTAAGTTGAAACTTGTTGCTTTGTACAAAAAAGTTCAGATGTCAAAGTTAATTAATAGCAAAGACTAATTAGATTCTGACTTTTAGTTGGACAATGAATAAATAATGTTACATGGAATTTTGTAAAATAATAAGATCATTCTCGAGGGTTCTACTATTGTAACCACGTTTTATATTGCAGTTGACTGCTGACAGACTGGACCATTCAATCTGTGTGGTTCTATCCTCAAAAAATCATTTCAGAAACTGTTCTACATGGTCTTCACAAGATCTGACCAAAATTATGTCTGGACTTTAAAAGGGACTGTGCCCTATGATTTTGTTTCGGCCCATCTTCTCAGAGTAGTCGGATACGAAACGATAACCTCATCTAGTTTTTGAAATATGGTTGACGTGTAAATGTTTTTGTACAATCCGACTTTCTAAAATAAAATCATTTACCCTAACAATTCTTTAGATTAGTTGTCATCCATAACCGAATACATATTTTGACGAATTTAAGTCGACTTAACGACCTAAGACGAATTAACTCGCCCGAATCGGGCGAAACGTCACTTTCAAATTAATTTATTTGTTGACAGATCGGTCATTTCAGAAATTCGTATTGAAAAATGCGAAAAGTTAAGGAAAACGTTATTACATAAAATACTTAACGTACCAGTTGCTGCATACGTTCCTCTGAAATTTCAATTCGCCTACAAATAAATTAACTTCAAGCGAACTGCCTATAGAACATATTTTATTATTTCAAACAGACAATTCGCGATATATTATGGGCTAGTTAATACGTGCAAGTCGCCGTTTTGATGTCTGATACTGATTAGCTACGTGGAAACACGGCTGATGCTATGGTGCACATGGATATAATATCCTTTTTGTTGCACTAGATATGATATGAAACTGACACATGTAGGTGAATAATAGGTGGAGTAGCTTTAATGACTTATTAGTCGATTCGCACGAGTTCACTGGCCCAAAATGGGTGACTCAACACTATTATATAATTTATAGCTTAGGTACTATTTTGCCCACTACTGCGTTCGCGTGAAATTTTGCTCCCCTGACCCTTCCCGTCGCATCGCAGCCTGCCAGTTTTCGTACATTTTTTTGTTGCTGCTCCGCTCCTTTTTATCGTAGCGTGATGTTATATAGCCTATAGCCTTCCTCAATAAATATGCTACCCGACTCAAAAATAATTTTTCAATTCGAACCAGAAGTTACTGAGATTAGCGCGTTCCACCCCCCATTTTAGGGAAGTGGTAGGTTAGAAAGAGACAAAAAGTAGCCCATATCACTATCCATTTATCTATCCCTTTAACTATCTCCACTTAAAAAATCACGTCAATTCGTCGCTCCGTTTTGCCGTGAAAGACGGACAAACAGACACACACACTTTTTCATTTAAAATATTAAGTATGGATTTCTTCATTATTCGCCAATAACAAACGAATCAGTAACTTCCGAAATTATACCTAGTTATTTTTCACTTTATTGTCTTTTTTGGAAGTTTGTTGTTGTAGATGTAGTGACAGAAATTGGAAAACTACGCTTAGTTGGTTTGGTCATGTTGAGAAGTTGAATGAAGGGCGGCTAACAAAAGGTATACAAAAGGTATACAAGGCAGATGTGAGTGGAAAAAACCGGGACCCGGACGCTCTAAGAGGACATAATATAATCTTATATCTTTAAACGAGCAATTCTTATATAATCTGAATCTCGGAAATGGCTCCAACGATTTTCATGAAATTTAGTATACAGGGGGTTTCGGGGGCGATAAATCGATCTAGCTAGGATTCATTTTTAGAAAATGTCGTTTTATTCGTGTTTTCAATGACCAACTTTATCGATAATCAACTTGAACATTAACTTATTATTTTAAACACAATTTACCAAAAAATACCGAGCTAAGCTCGGTCAACCAGATATTGTACCTTATTGATGATGTTCTTTACAAAAGTCAGGTACGTAGTACTCGCAACTGGCATGTGTGTATGACCAATTGTATGAACGTGAACGAGGCAAAGGAGTGTGTAAGGAGCGTAGCAGGTGGCGTACTGTAGTTTCTGCCTACCCACATGAAGGGAGAAGGCGTGAGTTTATGTACATGTATGAATATCTGTTGTTGTTCTGAAGCCTTGCTGTCAGTAAAACAAAATGTTTGTGTATAAGGTGAACTAAATAGAACCAACATTCGATGTTACAGACTCTTGTGTTTTACTTAGTGTATGGTACTTAAAAGATAAAGTGGAAATTGTTGTCAATGAAACGTAGATAGCTAGATACTGTATCGTGAGATACGGACAAATCGTTAATACTTGTAACACAGTCTGATTTCAAGACAAGAATCTAAATCAATGTTTTGGTATTTTACAAAAGATAAAGATAACATATTGAACAATTAAGAGCGTGAGTAAATATTTTATTTTTTACGAGCTTTTGCCAGCGGGTTCGCCCGCTTGGAGGTCGGAAATTATTCCACGGGAACGTTATACTGGGACAAAAAGTATCGTATGCGTTACTCCAGGTTATAAACTATCTGTGTGCCAAATTTCATCAAAATCCGTTCGGAAGATTTTGCGTGATTGTGTAACAAACATCATCGTCTGCCTTTTTCCCAACTATGTTGGGGTCGGCTTCCAGTCTAACCGGATGCAGCTGAGTACCAGTATTTTACATGGAGCGACTGCCTATCTGACCTACACAACACATTTACTGGGTAATACGATACCCTTTGGTAAGACTTTACCCATAACAACTGTCTAAGATCTACGAAAAACACCTGAGAGACTGAGACCAACGGCTTAACGTGCTTTCCAAGGCACGGAAGGGTCTTGGTATGTAAAGATGTTCACCCATCTACGGACTAACCGCGGCAAGCGTAGCTTAACCTGAACAATCAACCCGTGCAGCTGTTTTTGCTTAGCCACAACCCCTTCTTGATTGAGTAACAAACATCCTAACATACAATTTTCAGTTTTATTATATCAGTAGAATAAATGTAAACATGAACGATTACCACAAGATATCAGCATCCAGGGTCGTCGGATATAAGTGGTTGAAGTTTATTAAGAAAACGATGGAAGTTTTTGAATTAAATTTAATTAAATTACATTGGAAACATTCATCGGCCCGTATAATTAGCACAAGCACAGCATATAATGATCTCACTGCTGGGATACAGTCCTCCACTCTGTGAGAACGAGTAGCCACATGATGCACCACGCGAGCCCAGTAGAGGTTGGTAGACGTAAAATGTCTTCGAATTTTTAATTCTAGGACATGTGTCGGGGCCGACACGAAAACCGAAAAGTAGGTACGAACGGTATTTTTAAGCGACGAAAAAAAGAGTTTCTCGAGACGTCAAGATTTTTTTTAAACGCATAAGATTTTAAAAAATCTCAGAAATTCGATTTTGTTTTTTTTTATGGAATGGGTATACTTTAAAATTAGAAAACAAAATCCACTCCAAAGTATAGGAAAACAGATACGTTCTAACACAAAATAATAGGTACCGATTAAAGAGAAAAGAAATCAGCGCCAAAAAAAACAATCAACGGTGCAGATCAAACAAGCTGCCATTATTTTACTTGGCGCCTTCATACTTGATTGGCGCCGATTCAAATTTTTATAATTTACATTTATTAAGGAGCTTAGTTAGACTAAAGGTTTATTTTTCAGTTTTTGTTTTGATTATAGTATTTTTATTATTCACGACTGACCCATGCTTTCGTGCCGAATCGAATGTCAATCAATGTTATGAGAGAACTTCTCGTCAAGGATCAAAATAGAAAAGAATAGGTATGCTTAGATGGTTTGGTTATGTTGAGAGGATGAATGAAAGGTATTTACAATGCAGATGTGACTGGAAACGCCGGGACACTCCAGTAGGACATGGCCTTATTGATGATTTTGTTCAGAGAGTTGCGTAGTACTCATAACCGGCATGCGTGTATGCACGTACCAGATGTATGAACGTAAACGGGTCAAAAGGAATCTTAGCAGGTGGCGTTCTGTTGTTTCTGCCTACCCGCACGGGAAGAAGGCGTGAGTTTACGTATGTTAAGGAAGTCTATGTAAAAGCTGTTAATAAATCCTAAACTCGAATATTTTCCCACTTTAAATCAATTAGACGAGCACCATTCTTTCTTCGGCCATATGTTGTTGCCAAACGTGGCGACTATGGCAAACGGAGGGTTTGCCATAGTCGCCACGTTTGGCAACAACATATGGCCGAACAACAAAAAATGGTGATGGCCTCTTTCCTGCAGTGGACGTGTTTCGACTGAAATGATGCGGCACCAACGACATTCCCATTTAATGTCCAGGTTAATGACTGTCCATACCAAGGTTGCCTGGAAGATATCGCAGAAAGCGATAAGACCGCCCGTTGTATATTTTATAGTGTTCATTGCTTTCTGTCAAGTATTGTCTTGTGGTGTATAATCTCTAAATAGTAGGTATAAAACAAACTCACTAATTCTTGAGTTTTTACGCTTAGATCTTTTAAACAACGCAACAGATTTGAATGTGATTTCTTCAATAGACAGAGTGATTTAAGAATAAGGTTTAAATGTACAAGCGAAGCCGCTGGCAATAGCTAGTGAAGTAAATATACAAGCAAATACATACAGCTACTGAATTGTCGTGAAATATTAATAAGCGAAATAATATCACGTCTTGGGTCACCCTTTCACAAACAAAGCCCCGCTGAAATATTCAGACATAGTTCTCATTATGCCCAATTTTCTTTGAAAGCTGAATACACTCTACGCATATGAAAGCCCCTTTTAGAAACTTTCTTGCTAGAAATAATATATTCAAACAATTTGTTCGTGGACATAAAACTAGGCTGGTTACGATGCAAGCTTGCTTAGAATAGATGAATAAAACATCAAAATCTTGTTACCAGTTATGTTTAAGTCTCATGTAATAGGGGGCGACCATATTGCCGGTCACAAATGCAGACTCCGGGCTGCTGCTGAGAAATTCTAGATAAAAAAATGCAATTACACTTTGCCTGACCTTCTTTTAATGGGCGGGAAATCATCAAATAACGTCTCCCACTCTGGGTGGAGAGGGAGGGCGTGTGAGAATTTTACTGACTAAAATTCAACCGCGTTCCTTCAGTTGCCTATGCCAGGGCCACGGTAACTCTTTTGAAGATATAAGATATTATAAAGCTGAAGAGTTTGTTTGTTTAGTTAAACGCGGAACTTCTAGTCCGAATCAAAAAAATATTTTTGTATTGGGTAGCCTATTTCTTGAGGAAGGTTATAGGCTATATGATATCACGCTACGATCAAAAGAAGCGGGGCAGCAACGAAAAATGGACGAAAACTGTCAGGCAATTCGATGCGACGAGAAGGGGAGCAAAAATTTGACGCGGACGAAGTCGCGTGCAGAAGCTAGCTATAAATAAAATTTAAAAATATATTCAAACTTTACCATTAAAATTCTCGTAGTTATTAGCGATTCAAATGTTACATGTTTTTTTTTTCGCTCACAAATATTGAACTTATAACTACTACACCAAGCGAGAAGACCTGTTCACAGCAAAAAGCACGTCTGATTTTTGTTCACCAGGTCTTCTGTTTTCTGAGGTTGAACTAACAAACTAATTACTGGGGTAAAGCAATTACCAGAGCTCCCGGTTAGAGCAAATTAGACAGCCATAGTGTTGCTAACAAGATTCCTCATTCCTAGTTAGCTAAATTGGTATTGTGACATGTTAAGTTTTAGTGACCTGACGTATATTGAGGAAATGATGGCCGCACAGAAGAGCCACAGTTAAGGTTGCCACCTTTTTTTCTTGCAATTTAAGTACTTTGGTTATAATAGGTAAGAAAAAAGTACATGGTATAAAAATAAAGTGCGTTTTTTTTTTATTATGTTTCAATACGTATTTTTATTGCTTTTTGCAATTCGCATCAAATAAATTTCGTTTAACGAAAAAGTATTTACGACTAATCTTTTCAAAATCCCAAATAAATCAAATCTTGCAAAATAAAGTATTTTCATGTACTTTATTTTTCTCATAAATTATAGAGTACATTTATGTGAAACGACGTACAATACTTTAATATAAAGTACGGCTAACCCATTTGACCGTCCACTGTGGCTACACAGTGGACGGTCAAATGGAATAATTAAATATCACGATCGCACTGCGCCTGTCAAAGCCAATTACAGACCGTTATAAGAAGGCGGGGAGACGCTGGCAGGTAAAGCCTTTGATAAAAATTGTTACAGGCAAATGAGTAAAATGTGGCAAATAGGAACGTATGCACGTCATACGTTATTATTTGGCTCATTCGTCGATTCGCACGAATTGGGCGAACTGACAAAGTCAAAGTCAAAGTCAAAGTCAAAGTATTTATTAGTGTGATTTTTGGTGATACAGTAGGTCTTATAGTTAGGTAAGGTGAGCTCAAAAAACTACCCGTTAGGGCATACACTATTTAACAATATAAAAAAATTAAATCGATTTTACATGCAAAATAACAGAGATTACTATTAAATATAAAAAAAAAAATTGAAATATAAATATTTAGAATACAATTAAAATGTCAAATTATTTAATTTTCAAGCATAAATACATAATCATCATTTAGTTTACTGTCTAAATTTTGTCAAGAAGGAATTCGTCAATGGTATAGTAGCATTTTTCAATTAAAAAAATATTAAGTTTCCGTTTAAATTGTGTCAAGTTTAGATCTTTAATGTCATTTGGTATTTTATTGAATATTTTAGGAGCCATGCAGAGGATGCTTTTGTGCATAAGGGCGGTTTTTGAGGCTCTTAGACATAGTTCGTGTCGATATTTTTGTCTTGTCGATTTATAGCGCTGCTCTGAAGCTTTTTTAAATAATTCATTGTTTTTTTTTACGAACAATGCGGTCTCGTATATGTAAAGGCAAGGTAACGTTAGTAATTTTAGAGATTTGAAATGCGGCTTACAACTTTCCGTTGGTTTAAGACTACACATCGCTCTAATGCACCTCTTCTGTGCTTTAAAAATGTTATTTCTACAACAGCTGCCTGACTAACTATTTTCTTAAGTTTGTATAGAGCAAAGGCGAACCTACTTAATTTTGTCATAAGATTTGATGCATGTTGTTTCCAAGTCAGTTTAGCCACAGTTATGTGGCTAAATTGTCAAGCCTAGAAATTTGATATGCTCTACTTCTTCAATTATATTATTGTCAACCGTTATATTTAGGTCAGGAGTGGTCAATCTTTGTCGAAACTGCATAATTTTAGTTTTATTTAAATTTAATTTTAGATTATTATTCTCAAGCCAGCTAATTGATTGTTGCAATCCGTCTTTGATATCACATTCATAATTTCTAGTTTTATTATTTTTTACAATTATCGTGCTGTCATCAGCAAAAAGACACTTTAAAAAAATAAAAACCGGCCAAGTGCGAGTCGGACTCGCGCACCGAGGGTTCCGTACAACCCTGTAGGTATCCTCGGTTTATGTATAAGGTTTATGCTTATGAAATTAAATGTTTTTTTTTTTTTTTTTTTATATTTGAGTTGATTGAATGAAAGGTAAATTGCGGTTTATGATTTATGACGTATTAAAAAAAACTACTCACTGGATCTCGTTCAAACCAATTTTCGGTGGGAGTTTACATGGTTATGTACATCATATATTTTTTTGAGTTTTATCATTCTCTTATTTTAGAAGTTACGGGGGGGGGACACACATTTTACCACTTTGGAAGCGTCTCTCGCGCAAACTATTCAGTTTAGAAAAAAATGATATTAGAAACCTCAATACCATTTTTGAAGACCTATACATAGATACCCCACAAGTATGGGTATGACGAAAAAAAAATTTTGAGTTTCAGTTCAAAGTATGGGGAACCCCAACATTTATATTTTTTTTTCTATTTTAGGGTAAAAATCTTGATGAAGTTCACAGATTACATCTATTTACCAAGTTTCAACAGCGTAGCTCTTATAGTTTCGGAGAAAAGTGGCTGTGACATACGGACGGACAGACAGACAGACAGACAGACGGACAGACAGACATGACGAATCTATAAGGGTTCCGTTTTTTGCCATTTGGCAACGGAACCCTAAAAACACGTATAGTATATGACAGCCGAAACCAACAGCTTAACGTGCTTGAGTTTTGGTTTATATAGATGGTCACCCATCCATGGACCAACCTCGGCAAGCGTAGCTTATCCAGATCGATCGTAGCACGTCATTCTTTACTAGCTTATGCCATAGGCTTCATCCGCGTGTAGATCGGAAATTACTCCACAGATACGCACTGCCGGGATAATAGTATTCTGTGTGAATGTAAGGGGGCATCCATAAATTACGTCACACGAATTTCATGATTTTTGACCCCTTCCCCCGTCCTTGTCACAGCTGGTCACATTTGTGAGACCCCCCCTCCCTAGTGTGACGTTACGAATTTTATAATTTTACATCCAGAAATAATAATTATTTATTAAAACAGCAATTCCAAAATATAAATGTTTTTTTTTTATTTTTTATAAAATGAACATCAAATCAAACACTGCAAGAAATTAGCAAAACAAAAAACGATTAATTATATTAATTAAAGATCAAACTTAATCATCTTGGGTCCATGTAGGCAGGCATAAGCATGGCATAGCAGCCACAGCGTTCTCGTTTGGATTATTAATGTCAGGAATATTCGTTGTGTCCACATCTTTCTCATCAAACCATACAGCATCATCGTCATCATCCAAACAAAGAATTTCTCTGGCACGTCTAGCAGAAATTATTTGAGGACGAATCTTCAAAATGGGTAAAACTTGTTGTAACTTGTTGTGCAAAATATAGACTACAAATGCCACATGATCGCTTAAATAAGTATGCCTCGATACTGGGGCAATAGCTATCATACGAATATGTGTTTTACTAAACACTTAGATCAAAATTGATTTTGAAATGTGACGTCATGAAATTTAGGACCCCTCCCACCTCCTTGTCACATAATGTCACACTTCGTCGACCCCCTCCCTCCCCCTTAACGTGTGACATAATTTATGGATGACCCCTAAGTTCTAAACTCTCATCCAAATACGTTTGGCCGCTTTTGCGTGATTGAGTAACAGACATCCATATCTGTAAATTTTGACTCCATAGGTGATTTGCACGAAGTGAATTTAATTGTGGGCGAACCGACCTCTCCAGAAATACGTATAGAAGCTCGTGCAGAATCGCGCGCGACCGTCGCGTCGCGTCGCGCTAGTCTGCACAATCCTTCAGGCTGAACATTATGCGATAAAGATTTATGATAAGCTCACTGCAAGTACATGCAATAAAGTGCATAGATTTAACAATTGCCCAATTATTTCTGGAGTGATCGATTCACCCACAAACTCATATCCTTCACACGAGTCTCATAGAAGAAAATAATAAATTATTTAAAAGTGACTATTCACCCGATTCGGGCGAGTAAATTCATGCAAATAGACAAATAATCCCTATTATTTTGTTTAGAAAAATATTAGGTATCACATTGTCCTATGAATTTATCAACACACGCAACTAAATGCAGCAGTTAGCTAACATTGCCTGCCACCCGATCCGTGGGAGAGCCGTGGGAAGCTATGTGTCATTGTTATTGACCGCTGTGCTGAGCAAATAATAAAATTACTTAATAATTAGCTCGATTATTTATCATTGTTGTTGGAATAGGCTTCTTTTGTTAGGGTTCCGTAGACTCGCTCTCTAGAGCCCGATTTTCGCCTAGGGTTGCCTACCGTACTCTAAAATGAACGTCGTTAAGCGAAGATGATCCAAGCCACACCCAGTTACTTTTAAGATATTGACGTTTGAAATTCAAGAGGAAATTTTTTCATTTGTATTTGTTTTATTGACAAAAATAATCTTTTTTCAGTGGAATATTTACACGTTTTTTTATTAGTAATGGTATATTTACATATTCTGTTAGAAATACTATTTAAGAAACAGAAAGTTTAAATAGTTTATGCTGAAAAAAAAATAAGCAGCACCATAAGTACTATTTGTTCTAAAGTTTAAGCACCTACACAAAAAATAAAGCTATTTTTAGCTAGGTCGTTCCAACCAAGGAACCCTTCATTGTGCTTGGTCACACGCACTTGACCGGTTTTTTATAATAGATTCTTATGCATGCATTATCTGTGTTCCTGGAAGTGAGTGAAAGAATTCGATCTGCTTCTGCAGATCTTATAAGAATACTAAATATAAAAAGTGATTTAAGTTTAACGAAAACTATTTTTTTCATTATATGGAAGAAAATATGTCATGTTTAAGGCGCTATCCAAACGTAGGACATTGGTACCGATTCCCTTGTTCACAAACTAAACTAAATTTAAGTTCAGTGCATCCTTTTCTTTGTATTTCATTAAGAAGAGGACAAAAGAAAATTTTTAGTTTAGTCCTGTCAAATTAATCAGCGCCTGTCACTACTCCATACAAGTTTAGACGTGATTAAAAACTTGCCTACTAAAATTACGTCAAATTACGTCAAGCGCTGATTAATTTGACAGGACTAAACTAACATTTATCTTCTGTCCTTTTCTTAATGAAATAGAAAGAAAAAGATGCACTGAACTTAAATTTAGTTTAGTTTGTGAATAAGGGAATCGGCACCATTGTCTCATTATTGGGCGTATACTGTCACGTTCAGTGGTGGCCCAATGGTATCGGCCCAGAGTTGTAGGTCGTGAGTTCGACTGCAAGCTCAAAACGGTGAAGGAAAACATTGTGAGGAATCCGGCATGTCCTAGAAACAAAAAATCGAAGACATGTGACATCCTCCTAACTGTACTGGACCCGCGTGAGAGGAAGGAATTCTTTTACATATAGCATAGTATAAGGCATATACTATCTTATAATTACGTATAGTGAAGTCTTTCAAATATTAATTTCTTGCTCGCTTGAACCAAAAATGTAGATAAATCGAGATGAAACCAAAACAGGATTTCCCAGAACGAATCACGGTTGGCCAATAGAAAATGCAGTTTCCCCGCCACAGTTTCATAGTTCCCCGCAAACTAATTTATCTCAAAAATCGTCTGCCATAGTGCACGGACTAATAACGTAGACGAACACGGAATTGAGTTTCACAAAAATATGACAGCATCAAAAAAAAATGTTATCGACATTTTCAGAGAGACAGCTGGAAAATAAAAAAATGTATTTTTTTTAAACAAGCTTTGATTATGTAGGGTGAACGAACTAGTACGAAGCAAATAGAACAAAGAACTCTAATATTTTCTTCAAAGCGATGCAAGCACAACAGCCTTTGTTAAATTGTCTAGGGGTCGGTGAGTCAGAAAGATGATCTTCATCTTTTTGCCTGAAGCTTAGTAAGATCTATGGAAAAGAACGGGCAAGAAACTCCATCAACAATATTTTTTTTATACAAATACAACATTCTTACCACATAACATTCTTACCACATAACATTCTTACCACATAACATTCCCGTAAAACTGTTTCTACTTTTGGAGAAGAACGGGCACTCTTTTCAATGTAAATTTTGTAATAAAAGTCGGTTACATCATTTATCTCTACGTTGAAATTATCAATGTGAGAACGATGTAAAAGTACGTGCACATTAAAAACGTCCGTAAATAACCTCTAAGTCCCTGAGATACCACATTTGGTATAGACACAATCGTTTTTTAATTGTATCTATAATTACGGTAATTGCCCGGTTAAAACAAAAATAAAATAACATTTAACATTAAAATAAGCCGTGGCACCTAAGATGTGACCAGTCACGACTGACGACGCCCGAAAAATAAAAGTGTGTTTATAAAGGGATTAAATATAATGATCACCATAAAATACTTTGATACCCTTAGTTCTTTAACCAAAAATATATACTTGACACCAGAAAAATAAAGTCTAAAATTACAATAGTACTAGCTATTTTAGTCACGACTGCTCTTTAAATTGTATTCGAACACCAAAATGTAGTAAATGATCACCAAATCATAACTTGTACGACAAAACTGTACTACGACTCACAATAGTTCGAATGCCCGCTTGTGCGATACACTCGAGCTCACATAGTACACTAGGTTAGGTTAGGTTAAAACTGTGACCTTCTATGCACGAGCCGAGCGAGCGAAGCGAGCGGTGCCGCGGCAGCGGCCGGCGAGTGCTAGCAACGACTAGATTCAGTGTGTCGCATAAGCGTGCATTCGAACTATGGTGAGTCGCAGTACAGTTTTGTCGCACAAGTGTTATTCGCATACCCATTTGTCGAACGCACGTAGTACACTCTTAATAATTTCGTGTTCACTAACTATTTTTGGGTTAACAATGATTTTTTTTGGAGTCAGTTTGCTTAAAAAGGATAGCAAGATGTAAAAACTTTGGTAATTTTACATTGAAATGCTGTTTTAATTTTGGTGATCATTTACTACTTTTGGTTTAACAATGATTTATTTGGAGTCAGTTTGCTTAAATAGGATAGCAAGATGTTAAAATTTTGGTTATAATTGTACATTAAAATGCGGGTTTAATTTTGGTGATCATTTACTAGTTTTGTCTGTTATATGTTACTATATCTGGTGGTAAGTTAAACATAAGCCGTTTATAAAGCTTGTAAAATCGTACTGGACTGAAAGCGGGACCGTGGCTACGACAAACTGGCGTTTTTCAGTACAAAGCCTACACATAGATAAAAGCCACGTATGAAAGATTTAAGAGGGCATACACACACACACTCCTGCCTCGGATATATTTTTCTATACAATGTGTAACTGAATTGATGCTCATAGAGTGGGCAGTAGCGTTCTCTACTGATTTTACCACCATACTCCGATCGCCAACCCGTCTGCCAACGCCAAGCGTGAGGATTATTTAAGTTAAAATAAATTAAAATGGACGAAGTACGTAGGTGCTTCGTCCATTTTAATTTATATTTATGGTAGAACTTTATACGTGTGCAACTATGCGCGTGCGTAGATTTGTAATGTGACAACAATTTTCTCCCACCATCAGTTTAACTGATTTAATAAGTAAAAAATCTTATAAACATGATAAAAAAATGTGTAACCTCATAACCTGTATTATGATTATACCATAATATTCTAATTGGGGTGGTTTGGTGGTGGTGGTTAGATAAAAGAAACGACTTCCAAAAAAAATAAACACTGTAATGAGTAAATTAAACTTAGTTTCAGAAGTCGGTTTCTTTGGATCTGTGTTTTAGTTATTACAGCGTTTTTTAACTTGCTTTTATTAGCTTCACTTGTATTTTCATTTAAACTTTGTAGAATTATCGAGGACCGACGATACTACAATAATTTCATCATTTTATGCCATTTCCCTTGCCAGGGTTACCAGGATAGCAAAAAAATAAAAACACCTTTTGTACCGACTAGCTAATGCCAAAAATCCGCTCTGCATTCAAGGAAATTTGCCATTCATGGCACACCGCAAACATATCCGACACGGGTTTGTTTCAATGTGGGATTACTTTGACGAATACTCCGCGACTTTCGATACGGGTAAGTGCTCCACAATATTTATTAAAACTTGTGATTGTCAGTATGATGCGTTATTAGGATGCAATACTGTTACTGAATAGTTTAGAACTGCTAATTGGTTTTTACCCGCCTACTCGACGCTAATTTCTTTATCAGCGTATGTATGCATCCTTGTGGTGACGGACTCATCTCATTTCTTCCCGTGGTTGTCGTACAAAGCGACTAAGGGGCTTACTAGAGTGTTCGACGCCAGGCCAGGCCCCTACCATAGGATTTAAATATTATGTGGAAGCGCGATGGTGGGGCCCTGGAGACAAGAGTGGCTGCAAACTGTCCGCCGTGCGCGGAGCTGATTAATACAATCAAACAAAAGACTCACCTGGTTGAAGAACACCTGCTCTGGAGCCTACCTGGATTTATGTATTTAAGTGAGTGTGTATTGTATTGTGTAGTGACGTTATGAGTGGTATCCAGGACACCAGGCCGCTGCAATAGGCCAGAGATTCTCTGCGGTTCACTGTCACTTCAAACTATTTCAACTAAAGTTCAAACTAAACCCGTATTATTTCGCCAAACGGGGTTGATTACACAAACAAACAATTGGATCATGACAAATTGTCCCAAACGAATCGATTTAAAGGGATTAATTTACAACTGGTCGCGAAATCAAACGGCGACAAACGATGCTCCCATTTTCCAACCAAAATCAAAGAGGAAGTGTCAAACTGACAGATGTCACTCCGTTTCACGTCATGGTGCGTTCACAGAGTAACCAATTCGAACGGGACGGAACATAGAGCATGGGTCAGCAACATTCTGGAATGTTAAAAAAAACGAGCACATTCTAAATTAGAATGTGTTTATTGTTGTTTATGTTTATTACCTCGGAAGTAGTGATGGGCAGTGGATAAATACTCGGAGGATAAATACTCGAGTTTTTATCCGAAATGGATAAATACTCGTTTTTACTAATTTTATCGGATAAATACTCAAAATGATGGATAAATATCTTTTTTGCGCATCGGATGATTATTTTAAAATGTTAATGACTTTTATTGTTATTTAGGCTTTTCAAAATACTACGTTATTACATTATTTAGTTCTAATGTCAATTGCCAGGGCTGTAATTGTGTCAGAAGCCCAAACGTCTCTAATAGAGCATGCTCTTTAGATACAAATTTAGAATCTTTCTTTGTTGAGAGTGTAGAGAATAGCCACATAATTGATTATCTCTGTGCAGAGCTTCTAAAAGTCAAGAAAAATGCGGCGAAGACAAGTTTGTTGTTGTTGTTTGCCAACGCTATAAACATGCAAAGGGCTTTTCAATTAGTTAAAGGTGTTGAGCCTTTAAACTGCGCAGCACACACTAGTAATTTGCTGGCTCATGGTTCACTGAAATGCGGTAGTTTCAAAAATTTATAAACTATGCAGATATGATAAAATCTTTAATAAAAAACAATTGGTTGTCTGTAAAGTCGGTATATGGACGATAATTTTACGTGATAATGTCTAAGTCCCTTTTACTTGGACGTATTGGCCGATGGAGTGGAAGAGAGATAGATTTTACAAGTCGAACGCTAAGGCCAATCGTGCCTCTCTATCGCTTGTTTCGCGCTCTTGCTTACACGCTCGGTTCAAGCGGAACGTGACAATGTGTCATAATTTTCCGTCCGTGCAGACAGTGTTCATCGATTTATAAGACAGTCAAAAAATCACAAGAACTAAACCCAAAAACCACGATCGAAGCTACAACAAGTTGTAAAACAAAAAGTAACGGGAGAAAAGTTAAACCTGCCATGCTACACAAGATAGGGCAGCTATCTACGATCACTTGATCACACATACACACACGAGTATGAAAAATAGAAAAGCCGCTCTCTCAGCGTACGCAAAAGAAAAATATATCGTCAAGTCAAATGCTACAAGCAGCTTTGCTTGATCATAACTTTTGGGATTAGGTATATCAATGCATATCTGTTATTGAACCCATAAAAGAACCTGTCTTTCAACAAGAGTCCAACAAATGTTTATAATATTTAAGGATATGAAATCAACACAAAATGGGTTATATTTACAGACAGATACTGATAATGAGTCATTGGATTTGAGAAAATCTCAAAGCAGGTTTCAGTAAATATTACCACTGTGTAGATCACCTGGAAGATACGGTGGAGCATAGAGTGGAGGTTTGCCCTGCTTGGGCGGAGCAACGCCGTATCTGGCACGTCCGGCCCTGGTGCAGGCCATGGTATGGAGCGAGAGGGCATAAGAAGCTGTCACCTATTTTTGCGAAGAAGTAAGGCTCACGAAGGAGGAGGTGAAGTGCGTTAGGGAGAGGCAATCTGTGCGCCCTCATGTCCCTAGCCACCGTAGGAGGAGACGCCCCGGGCGTCGGGAGTTCATTGTGAACTCTCGGCCAACGTGGGCTCGGGTTTGCGGGCGGCAAGCCACCCATTGCTCGCCACGGTAAAGAACAGGCCCGTGTCAACGGCGCATTGTGTTCCACGCACGCCTCTAAGAGATGTCATTACATATTGAAGGGGTCCGCGAGGACCGATGCCTGCCAGGGTTGCGGATCTGTTTAAAAGAGGTACCCTGGCACAGGCAACTAAAGGAACACAGGTGGGTTTTAGTCAGTAAAAGTCTAACATGCCTTTCATATTGGCGATAGCAGTGGTGTCCCGGTGGTATAAGCCCCGACTTACAACTTGTAGGTCGTGGGTTCGCACTCAGGCAGGCGCTTTACTTGTGGTAAATAATTACATCACCACTGGTCTCAAAACTGCACATTGCTCGCTGAATCCACATCCTACAATGTCGACAACCTCGCGAGCCAAGTCAAGATATTTGATTTGTTAATCTTTCTCGACTTTCACGAGGTAGTTTTTTTTTTTATTATTACAATGATTTAAGCGTTACTTAAATAGTTTCTGCCTACCCCCATGGGAGAAAAGCATGAGTTCATGTATGTATGTGAAAAACCAATTAACAAATGTATAATTTTATCTAACTTTGACAGTGATTGACTAACTGTATTCATAATTGAATGAAATTATTGTCAATATCAGCGTTTTGTAATTGTTAAAATGATTAATAAGGTACGATACCAATCTGCATAGTCTATTTTTCATTAATTTTAATCCCTTTGCATCATGCTGAGATAGGGGCCTTTTGGCCTCGCACAGGACTTTCTGTTTTTTTTTGTTTTTCTTTTAAATTTTGTTTTTTAATTGTTTCTTTTGTTTAGAACTGATTCATTGTTTGTTAAGTATTGTTTTTGTATTGTTTCTGTGCGTGTCCCAATAAATACTTTTTCTTTCTTTTCTTTTTCTTTCTTTGTTAGTAAAATGACGAAACTTACGTTACAAAAACATAAAATACTATTTATCCGCTGTTTTGGATAAATACTCAGTAAAAACGGATATTTATCGAGTATTTATCCATTTTGAGTATTTATCCGGATAAAATCCCAACACTACTCGGAAGTCCATCACTTATAGAAAGATTTAAATAAAACCTTTTGTTTGACTGGGTACATAATTAATTAATATCTGGATGACCAAGCTTTGCTCGGTATTTTTTAGTAAATTGTGTTTAAAATAATAAGTTTATGTTCAAGTTGACTATCGATCAAGTTGATCATTGAAAACACACGAATAAAACGAATTTTATAAAAATGAATCCTAGCTAGATCGATTTATCGCCCCCGAAACCATGTACACTAAATTTCATGAAAATCGTTGGAGCCGTTTCCGAGATTCAGATTATATATATATATATACAAGAATTGCTCGTTTAAAGGTATAAGATATATAAACTGAATCTCGGAAACGGCTCCAACGGTTTTCAAGAAATTTAGTAAACAGGGGGTTTCGGGGGCGATAAATCGATCTAGCTAGGATTCATTTTTATAAAATTCGTTTTATTCGTGTTTTCAATGATCAACTTGATCGATAGTCAACTTGAACATAAACTTATTATTTTAAACACAATTTACTAAAAAATACCGAGCAAAGCTTGGTCAAGCAAAGCTGGAAAATCCATGGCACCAAGTTCCGAAATAACAGTTACTTTTAACATTTTAGTGTTAATTTCGCAACTCGGTTGTTGTGATCAAATATTATGTGCAGACTGAGAATTAATTAAATATTATGTGAAACTTTTTCTGGTTCAAACATTTCGTCGGACCGTATCGACAGTCCGGTGAGGTCGTGCCACCGGATCGTCACCGGATCGCGTGTCACTCCGCCATTGTGTGCATGTCTGATCACAACTAATGCCATCAACTCGGAAGCCGCCGTGACCTCCACGCCTCAACCCTGACCTACAACCGCGAACCAAAACACCGCAACCACCTCACACCAAACGTTAAACCAAACTCTATTACTAAGCGGTAAAGTTTAATCTCTCTTGTGTGACCATTTAGAGTTACGACGTAAAGGTCGATGGACGTAGTGCGTCCGTCTCGCTCTAACACACAGATTTGTTTAAGTGTTTGTGATAAATGAGATATGAAACGATCAGATAAGTTTGTTTCCTCATGTTGTTAAATATTAAAATGGTTCCACGAAATGTTTCGGCTCGTCATTTGTGTAGCCAGGAGAAAGGGAAAGGAAATGTGTCTAGATAAGGAAAATCGTTCAGTTTTCTTGATAGAAGCAATTATCCGATGTAATTACCGTTAGTTCCTTGATCGTAGATAAAAGATGGCCGACTTATCTTGGTCGTGGGAAGAACTGTTTTCCTATTAATTTTAAATTCAAATCGAATTCCATTCGAAATCCATTTTTTTACGTTTTTTTGCAATTTTCAGGTGAGTACCGGGCTGTATGTTGAACAAAATATGATTTGCGACCGTAACTCGTATGTATTATGCGTCAAAATCCAATGTCTTATTAGATTACATAATGGAATGAATTGAAATGTTTATTTATGTCAGTAGATCTTATAAGATAATTTAACACGTCAATATTTTGCTGGTGAATGGTTTAAAACTAGATGGCGTCGGCATTTCCTAGCAGACTTATCCCTGATAAGAAACGGCGAAACAAACTCAGAGGTTCTATGAAATTGGCTCGAGTGTCGAGTTTTTTTCGACACTGTACGTGAAGCACAAAATAAATAACAAAGTTAAAAAGGGAAATTATGCTTTTCAACAATAGTGTGTGTACTTTATGACTGCACCAACAAGGTTCATTTCAGCGTCGATAAAAGATGCTGTCTGACGCTGGTTTATAGACGCCATTATTTTCAACAAATATTATTATTTAATATTGGAGGTTCCAGCTAGAAACTGCACCCCAACCTAACCATTACAAATCATCATCATCATCTGCCTAGCCTTATCCTTAATATATTGGAGTCAGCTTCCAGTCTATCCAATCTGACCTCCAATTGATAAGATTGGTTGTCAGATTTTCGAGCTTCTGATGACTCGTAACGACTGACAAAAATACACAAATTACAATGACCAACGGCTTTTCATGTTTTTCGAGGCACGGAGAAGTCTCAATATGTATAGGGTCCATCCACAGACCAATCGTGGTAAGCATCATCATCATCATTTCAGCCGTAAGACGTCCACTGCTGGACTTAAGCCTCCCCCAATTTGGGGGGCTTTGCCATAATCGCCACGCTTAGCAGGCGGGTTGGCGATTGCAGTATGGTGGTAAAATGCATAGAGAATGCTGCTGCCCATTCTCTAGCAAGTCCCTTAGTCGCCTTTTACGACACCCACCGGAAGAAATTGGGTGGTGTTATTTTTTACGTCCGGCAAAACACGGTAAACAAAGCTTAACCTAATCGATCAACCAGTGCAGCAGTTATTGCTTTGGCAAACACAACTAAAGTATCCAAAGACTGAAAATAAGTTTCCATTAAAAGAGAAACAGTTTTGATTCCGGAAATAAGTAGTGGTAGCGATCACTCGCTCACGGTTCCCGTAGAATGTACTTCATCCATTTTGATTTGTTTTGTTTATCTAACGGAAGTTTCACAGTAATTTCTGTTGTTTTTATTACTTTTAGGATAAAACATCAATTCTAACAATTTTTAAAAATAAGTACTTAAATTTTAAAAAATTGTTATAATTGATGGTGGCAGAGACATGTAGGCACAACCTGTCAGAATGGATTTAGTAGATGATTCCGAATCCCCCCCCCCCCCGCGTCGAAATGAACAGGAGCCAATAAAAAAAAAACTACCGATCTCTAAAAACACTATAAAGAAAAATATGTTTTTAATTTCCCATGTTTTTGTGTTCGTCTGCTAAAATTAAAGTGATTTACACTTGAAGTATTTTTTTTTATGGGAGTCGGTTGTTATTTTTCAACCGACGGCGACGAAAAAAAACGGAGGAGGTTATCAATTCGAAGCGTATATTTTTTTTTTATGTATGACCACGCATAACTTTTTACATAGTGGTCCGATTGTGACAATTCTTCTTCTATTGGAAAGGGTATACTCCCAAGGTGGTCTCATATAAATTTGGAAAACAAATTCGAACCCTAAGGGTCGGAAAACAGGGGATGATTGATTGTTCACTCACTGATTGTAATGTATAAACACGCATAACTTTATACAGAGTAGTCCGATTTTGATAATTCTTTTTGTGTTGGATAGGGTATACCTTGCCAAGTATTATTAGTAAATTAAAGCCACGAAAAAAATATAAAATAAAAACTTTTTAACAAAAAAATTAAACCGCCGAAAAACTGAAAAGCATAAAATAATAAACCTTAAAATTTTGAGTTGGCGCTGAAAAATCAATGAACAAGGATCACTCAAAGCGCCGACTCATAATTTTAAGGTTTATTATTTTATGCTTTTCAGTTTTTCGGCGGTTTAATTTTTTTGTTAAAAAGTTTTTTTATTTATTTAAACTTTATGCACAAGTAAAAAATACTGTACAAAGGCGGACTTAATGCCTGAGGCATTTTCTACCAGTCAACCTTAGGGTGGTGCAGAGATAAAACAAGGCAGGTGCAACAAATGGGATAGATATATCGGAAACAACTATAAATACTAATACATAAATACATATATATACATACATACATACATATAAACAAAAAAAAACTGTGTCAAGAGAACTAACGATCGGTAGAAGAGAAAACGAAACCAGCAAATCACAGCTGGTATGTTTCTGCCACCTTCTGACGGATATGTTCACGAGCTTTCATTTTAAAAGATAAGCGACGGGTTGCCGTCCTGATATTCAGAGGAAGCGCATTCCAAAGAAAAACTGCTTGGACAAAGAAAGAAGAATTAATGAAGCCAGAACGGTGAGAAGGACACCGTAGAAGACGATTATTGGTGGAACGAAGACTTTTAGAATGGGCAGAGCATAAATATTGAATTTGAGAGGTCAAATAAGATGGAGAAGTGGGTTTGTTGAGAATAGAGAACAGCGTTGTTAGAGCCCTCAACTCTCTGCGCTGACGAATGGGTAACCACTTTAAAAGCAAACGGTGCGCGGATACGTGGTCATACTTACGAAGATTGAAAACGAATCGAATGCAATTATTGAGAAGGCGGTCAAGTTTATTGAGGAGATCTGCATTCAGGTCGTAGTAACACACATCGCCATAGTCAATTATGGGAAATATCAGGGACTGTACAAGCATTGCTTTTATGTATGATGGGAGTAGGTTTTTCAACCGATAGAGCGACCGCAATGTTCCGGTGACTTTTTGACTGACAGTCGCGACCTGCTTTCGCCAGTCAAGACAAGCGTCGACATGCAGACCAAGATTCTTGACATCGGAGCTAAACGGGATGATGGAAGTGTCGACGATTACAGGTGGCACAGTTACGCCAGTCAGCTTCCTCATATTGTACGGGCTCCCTACTATGATAGCCTGACACTTGGTAGGGTTAACCGCTACCCCAAATCGATCTGACCAGTTTTTTATGCGATCTAAATCCCGATTTAGCTCCTCAATCGCATTGGAGATGTCGTCAACACTTGTCCGGCAGTAAAGCTGCAAGTCGTCAGCATAAAGATGATACGCAACTCGAAGCTCGGTGGTAATGAGGTTAATAAAAATAGAGAATAAAAGAGGAGATAATATACCGCCTTGAGGGACGCCAGCTGCAAGATCACACCAATTCGACGAAGAGTCTCCAGCAGAAACAGACTGCTGACGTCCCTGAAGATAAGAGGAAAACCATTCCAGTACCTCTGGAGAGACCATAAGATAGGAAAGGATGGATAAAAGGACTTTTTTAACTAAACTATTCCTTCACTAGTTTAACATCATCAATATACAAGATTATTTTTAGTATATGCGAAACCTGAATATACACTCGAGAGCAATGAATCCGGGTCACTTAAAGAATCCTAAAAATCTCGGAAACTAAAAATGCTAGGTTAATGCAATAAATTGTATTTAATAGACAATATAATATTCCTTAAATGAAGGTATTAAAACTTCTTAGTTATTGTAAAGTTATATCATAAAAAAATCAAATTTGAAAAAGGGCCACTTTCGAAGATGGAACTACGAAATTACAGCATTTGGTTTTGCTTTTGTTTGTAATCTGTCATTTATGTGGGTACATAAACCATGTTGATAGTGCTCTATATTCATTATTCAAGCTGAAATTATGTCGCTTACGCCTGAAGAATGCACCAGAATACTTACAATGCTGGAAACCGGCCGGAGTCAGCGCGATACAGCCTGGACTGTCGGTGTGTCGCTGTCAACAGTACAAAGAGTTCTCCGACGTTACGAAGAAACTGGTTCTAACCTACGCAGACCAGGAACGGGCAGAACCAGGTGTACCACAGCACGAGAAGACCGATACTTGGTGAACACCATGCTTCGAAATCGCTTTCTCACAGGAACTGAACTCACAAATCAGTTTCGACGCCTCGGAGGAAGTAACCCAAGTGCATGGACAGTAAGACGTCGGCTTGCTGAATCTAACTTAAAACCCCTTAGACCTGCAAACGGCCCTAAACTGGAGCGTGGGCATCGTATTTCAAGACTAAGATATGCCCAGAGCCACGTAAATTGGAGTATTGAAGATTGGTCAAAAGTTATGTTCTCCGACGAATCAAAATTTATGCTCTACAAGCACGATGGAAGACACAGAGTGTATCGAAGACCAGGGGAAAGATTCAAGCAAGCATGCATCGAAGAAAAAGTAGCCTACGGTGGTGGGTCTGTACTTGTGTGGGCCGGAATTTCTTCTGAAAGTCGCACAGAGCTGGTGATCATAGAAAACGGCTCTTTAACTAGCGTAAGATATGTGGAAGAAATCCTCAATGATCACGTTGGTCCATTTATGGTCAATTTAGGTGAGGATGCTATATTTATGCATGACAATGCCCGACCTCATACAGGTAGGATTGTGAATGACTACCTTCAAGAGATGAACATTACTCGTATGGAGTGGCCAGCGCGCAGCCCGGATATCAACCCGATCGAGCATGCTTGGGACGAGCTAGGCAGATGCGTAAAACAACGAAACCCTCCCCCAATCACGCTTCGTGAGCTCAAAATTGCTCTCACAGAGGAATGGGAGAATATTCCCCAAAATCGTATAAGGAACTTGGTGTACAGCATGCCAAACCGCGTAAACGCAGTAATGGAAGCACGAGGAGGCAATACGAAGTATTAAAATTCAAGAAAATCGTAATAAAGTTCAAAAATTTCATGTTTCCTATTTTTGTTTTAAGGAGAGATCAGCAGTTTTTTTCTTTATGTAATTTTGTGTTAATAAAATGTATGGTGACTCATATTTTTTTTACTTTCATTTAAGGAGTATTACATTGTCTATTAAATACAATTTATTGCATTAACCTATCATTTTTAGTTTCCGAGATTTTTAACATTCTTTAAGTGACCCGGATTCATTGCTCTCGAGTGTAGTTTGTTCAGAATCAGTAACTGAATCGATTCCAATAATTTTTACACCATGTTATATTTTGTACCAAAAATATTTAATTACGCTTCCAAGTCGCGGGCCTTAGTGTTTTGTTTCGATTTTAAAATTATCATGTCTTTCTCGTATTCAAACGTCCATAACACCGAGATGGTACGTACACTAGCTGTTTGTGGTGATCTGCATATGTTTTTGCGTGGACAACCAGGTAACTTATCAAGCTTATAACTTTGTGATTATTAATGATACAGTTTTGAAATTTTTTTCATAGATTCTTTACATAAAAATACTAGACCCGTGTTTCGGGTTTCGCATAAACAAAAAATAATGTTGTATGCATACTAAGTGGAAAAATACGTATTATTGAAGCTAACTCAAAAACCACTAAGTAATCAGAACCTGACTAAATTTCTTTGGGACTGCACTATACGAGTAAGTATGTATTATACCATTTATACCCTTACAAACAAAAGGATAAGTTTTCAAATCGGTTTATAAATGACGAAGTTTTGAGGTAACAATCATTTAAAAAACCGGCCAAGTGCGAGTCGGACTCGCGCACCGAGGGTTCCGTACAAACCTGTAGGTATCCTCGGTTTATGCATAAGGTTTATGTTTATGAAATTAAATGTTTTTTTTTTTATTTTTATATTTGAGTTGATTGAATTAAAGGTAAATTACGGTTTACGGTTTATGACGTATTACAAAAAAACCACTTACTGGATCTCGTTCAAACTAATTTTCGGTGGAAGTTTATATAGTTATGTACATCATATATAGTTATGTACATCATATATAGTTATGTACATCATATATTTTTTTTAGATTTATCATTCTCTTATTTTAGAAGTTACGGGGGGGGGGGGGGGGACACACATTTTACCACTTTGGAAGTGTCTGTCGCGCAAACTATTCAGTTTAGAAAAAAATGATATTAGAAACCTCAATACCATTTTTGAAGACCTATTCATAGATACCCCACACGTATGGGTTTGATGATTTTTTTTTTTCAGTTTCAGTTCTAAGTATGGGGAACCCCAAAAGTTATTGTTTTTTTTCTATTTTAGTGTGAAAATCTTAATGCGGTTCACAGAATACATCTACTTACCAAGTTTCAATAGCATAGCTCTTATAGTTTCGGAGAAAAGTGGCTGTGACATACGGACGGACAGACAGACAGACAGACGGACAGACAGACAGACAGACGACTACCGGATAAAGATCAGCCTACTCACCCAAAGACCACATACCATAGCAGCACTAAACTTAACATAACGAAGCATTGCGCAGTCGCCACAACAACTACATCAACAATTGCCGGAAAACGCACAATGTACCGCAAACATGGCGTAACAAACGTTACTTACTCTGAAAACGGTCAATGCCCTCACGTCGCGTGACTAGGGATTTGTACACAGTACAATTAATGTACAGAAGGTTCACTTAAAGCCGCTTTCAGGAATAAATTACGAACACTGGGGCAATTGCGTAACATACTATCAGTAGGAATGGCTTTCATTTTGACAGTGTAACAACATTTTACGGAACTATGAAGCAACAGATTAGCAATAACCTTGAAAATGATTCAGATTATGATTGATAGTGTGTTTCGCAATAATGCTGAGCTGATTCTTTTCTATGTTAAGTGTATATTTACAAGACCTTCACACTTCCATTTTATAGTCAAAATTGCTTGTTTCATCATTTCCAGATTAGTTCTGATGAAAATAATTTTAGATCTCAAAAATATACAAGAAAAAAAAAAGAAAGAAGTAAAGAAGTAGGTAAGTAATAAAATACGTTTATTTGGCAAACATGACGCAGAGACCTGGATTACTACATAGAATACTTTTTATACTGGTAGTACCTACAATCCCATGGGAAAATTTTAGACCTCCAAAAGCTAGTGAGTAGTTAATAGGAACATTACTCTTATTAATAAATTGTTTACATGACACACATGAACATCATCAGTTCCATAAACCAAGTGAAGCATACAAGCGGTCTAATTATCAGGAAACAAATTTTTATAAATTCTTTGAAATCTTGTTGACTTATTAGTTGATTCTAACAAATTTACTCGCACAAATCATGCGCATTGACTAATATGAATAATATATTATTTTCTGTAGGCGAACTGCATTAAGATAATTTATTTGTGGGCGAATCGACCACTCCAGAAATACGCATTAGGCATGTTTGGAATTTTATGCAATAAAGAAAATTAGTTCGATTTTCTCCTATTATCTATTTAGATTTTTATTAAATTAAATTATCAAATTGACCTGATGAAGACCGCAGACATCCGCTCGATGCGTGAAGCACAAAACCGGTCGAAGTGGCGGTGCTTAGGGGAGGCCTATGTCCAGCAGTGGACGTCTTTCAACTGAAATAATGATGATAATGATGATTTAATTATTTCTTTACTAAATTCCATCAAACTTGTCCGTTTCGGGCTACAATATTGGCCGCGTGGAGGTCGGAAATTATCCCGTGGGAACATACTACCGGGATAAAAAGTAGTCTATGTCCTTTCTCAGGCTCTAAACTATCTGTGTACTTACCAAATTTCATTTAAATCGGTTCAGGAGTTTTAGCAGGAAAGAGAAACAGACAGACAGAAAGACAGACAGACAGGCAGAGTTACTTTTGCATTTATAATATAAGTATGGACGTATGGATTTTTTAGTTCGGCTAGCTACAAAAGCGGTTTTTTTACTGTTCTGGTGATTCTGGCAACGATAATGCCACAAATTTGTGAAATTATTGTAATATCATCGGTCCTTGATAAGAGCGGAAAATTTCAAAATAATCCGACGTTTTGGAGCGGGTGAAATTGAATGATCTGGGAAATAGTGCGTATCTGTGTGGAGCCGACCGTCTGACCATACCTGTCGTATGACACGCTTGACGAGCGAAACGTATAAATTCGTCATTTGCTAATTTTATAACCGAGTGTTACGAAGTGTAGATACATATCACAATGATGCACACACGCAGAATTGAAATGGTTGATTTGTAGACACAGTTCCGTTTGTAAACCTTATGGTACCTGTTGTTGGTCAGAACTTAGAATTCTGGCTTACTTTCATCATCATCATTTCGGCCGTATTTCGGCCGTCGTCCCGTAGTCGCCTGAGATTGATGAGATTGTGCTAATGTTTACGCTATTACCTTACTTTGCTAGTGTGCATTTAATTGTAGTGAATTTTCTAATACCTTCTTTAGACCTACCTTGACTTTACCTACATTTTGACTAGTCCCTTTTTACCTGATTACGCGACGCAAAGTATTATTCAGCCTATGTATGTTTGTTCGGCGGCACTAGAGACCAAATGCCTAGATCGATTTTGTTAATTCTTACGTCAATCGATTGTTCTTAGTCTTGCTAGTGTCCCTAAAGACATGACAAGGGTGAAAATTCAATATGGCGGCATCCAGACGCCATAAAGAATTTGGCTGGTTATGTTTTCAATTCCATTTTTCATAAAATTATCAATGAATAGGATTCTATGAATTTAGAGGTAGTATTGAAGATTTTAACCGTCATAATTCTGTAAAACCATACCGTGTTACAGGTACGAATCATATAACATCACATCTTGTTTTCCCGAAGGATTGGGATTATAATCTATTTATATACTAGTATTCCCAACTTATTTATAATTTGATATAGGATGTATTATAATAGTATTTTTCAATAACTGTTCCTCTCAATCAAAGCACCTGCCATCTAACCTCTTCACTACCCTTGGTTGACTGGTAGAGAATGCCTAAGGCATTAAGTTCGCCTTTGTACCTTTTTGTGTGCGAGAAGTTTAAACAAATAAATAAATTAGGCAGGGTTGTACTTAGAGTACACCCACATTTCGCCAGTTTTGTTTAAGTCACTTGTATTAGGGTGCGAGCCTATTGCCATCAACCAGGCACAAACGCAGACCCCGGGCTGCTACTGATAAATTCCAAATAGAAAAACGCCTATAACACTTTGCCAGACCTAGGAATCGAACCCAGGACCTCGTGCTCGGAAGTGGTGCTTGCTACCACTAGACCAACGAGACACTGACCTACAAATTTCTACAAACGCGCGCTTCTCTGGCGCCAAAAAAGCAGATGAATTCAAATAATCCCGCCGAAACCATTACCTACCTAGCAAGCCACTGATTGGCTGATCATCGCATACGTCACAGCCCACCGATAGCCAATCACAGCAGACACAAATATGTTTTGTCATTTTTCTTATGAAGGTAGCTAATTACGTTAAATATACACTTGTTAACGAGAATGCAGTTTAAAATGGCGATGCGACGCGACGTATCTATACAAATATTTATAAGCTGAAGAGTTTGTTTTTTTGTTTAATTGAACGCGCTAATCTCAGGGACGACTGGTTCGAATGAAAAAATATTTTAGTGGTGGGTAGCCCATTTATCGAGAAAGCATCACGCTATGGCCAAAAGGAGCGGAACATCAATTAAATTTGTTGGAAAAACGGGAAAATTTATTCCTTTTGAGAGATTCCGTTGCGTGTTCTGCGTAAACGGTTAAAGTAACGCAACAATGATGTATGACGGAATTGTTTCTCTTAAGATGTTCTAAATAAAAGTATTTAAAGGTTGACTCACTATAACGTTTTTAATTGTAATCAAATCTAAATACTATAAAGCTGAAGAGTTTCTTTGATTGAGCGTACTAATCTCAGGAACTACGTTTAGTGTTGGGTAGCCCATTTATTGAGGAAGGCTATACAGGATCAGTTTTTATCCAGTGCGCAAACTGTAACCATGAATTCAGCATATCATTCTAGACCCCCCGCCCCCAGCGTAGAAAATTTTCGTCGGTTATACAAAAAATTAAAAACCGGCCAAGTGCGAGTCGGACTCGCGCACCGAGGGTTCCGTACAAACCTGTAGGTATCCTCGGTTTATGTATAAGGTTTATGCTTATGAAACTAAATGTTATTTTTTATTTTTATATCTGAGTTGATTGAATGAAAGGTTTACGATTTATGACGTATTAAAAAAAAACTACTTACTGGATCTCGTTCAAACCAATTTTCGGTGGAAGTTTACATGGTCATGTATATCATATATTTTTTTGAGTTTTATCATTCTCTTATTTTAGAAGTTACGGGGGGGGACACTCATTTTACCACTTTGGAAGCGTCTCTCGCGCAAACTGTTCAGTTTAGAAAAAACCGGCCAAGTGCGAGTCGGAATCGCGCACCGAGGGTTCCGTACAAACCTGTAGGTATTCTCGGTTTAAAAATAAATGTTTTTTTTTAAATTTTATATTTCAGTTGATTGAATGTAAGGTAAATTGCGGTTTACGATTAATGACGTTTTAAAAAAAAAACTACTCACTCGATCTCGTTCAAACCAATTTTCGGTGGTAGTTTACATGGTAATGTACATCATATATTTTTTTTAGTTTTATCATTCTCTTATTTTAGAAGTTACGGGGGGGGGGGGGGACACACATTTTACCACTTTGGAAGTGTCTCTCGCGCAAACTATTCAGTTTAGAAAAAAATGATATTGGAAACCTCATTACCATTTTTGAAGACCTATTCATAGATACCCCACACGTATGGGTTTGATGAAAAAAAACATTTTTGAGTTTCAGTTCTATGTATGGGGAACCCCAAAATTTATTGTTTTTTTTTCTATTTTAGTGTGAAAATCTTAATGCGGTTCAGAGAATACATCTACTTACCAAGTTTCAACAGCATAGCTCTTATAGTTTCGGAAAAAAGTGGCTGTGACATACGGACGGACGGACAGACAGACAGACAGACAGACAGACAGACAGACATGACGAATCTATAAGGGTTCCGTTTTTAGCCATTTGGCAACGGAACCCTAAAAAATGATATTAGAAACCTCAATACCATTTTTGAAGACCTATTCATAAATACCCCACACGTATGGGTTTGATGAAAATAAAATTTTTGAGTTTCAGTTCTAAGTATGGGGAACCCCAAAATTTATTATGTTTTTTCTATTTTAGTGTAAAAATCTTGATGCGGTTCACAGAATACATCTACTTACCAAGTTTCAACAGCGTAGCTTTTATAGTTTCGGAGAAAAGTGGCTGTGACATACGGACGGACGGACAGACAGACAGACCGACAGACAGACGGACAGACAGACATGACGAATCTATAAGGGTTCCGTTTTTTGCCATTTGGCAACGGAACCCTAAAAAAAACAGCTGTTCCATACATTTTGACCCCTAGTAGGTATTGCACTTTTCTATGAAACATCAGATTTTTTTTTTATAACCGACGAAAAATTTCTGCACAACGGGGTCTAGAATGATATGCTGAATTCATGGTTACAATTTACGCACTTGATAAAAACTTATCCTGTATATAGGCTACGTAACACCCTTAGGAGCCGAGAAAAAAGAAAAAAAGTCACGAATACGAAAATCTCGCACGGAGAGACGGACACTGTTCCATGCGACGCGACGGGTTGGGTCGGGGAGGACGAAAAACGCGGACGAAGTCGCAGGCAGAAGCTAGTGTAACAATGTCGCGGTGGGATATATTCGCGCATTGGATCTTCATCGCACTGCTCAGCGCCGGGAGTTCAATATTGAACACTCGGTTTTTTGTCAATGCGCTGATGCGTTTATTGTATTCTAAATGCTCGGTTCAACACCGACAGGTCAAAATCCATTACGCGTCAAAATGCCTTTGCGATATTTTGACGTACGCATGAACATCGAGTAATAAGCGGGTTCGATAAATGTTAGACGAAGTCAAAGCAATTATTTCAATTATGCATAAAGAAGGCACTTTTGGACGACAACATTTAGGTTAAAATAGAATTGATAATTGAAATTTTAGTCACTCCTTCCAAAAGGTAGATTCGTTTGGAGAAGAATAGGCTAGAAGCTCCACCGTTACTCTTTTATATATATATTTTTTTAAATATTAGTATCTACCTATACAATATTTACATCATTAATGTGAAAACGATTCACTTGGAATAAAATTACCATACCACAACAGGTAAAATAATTTAAACTGAAGCAATGAGAGATAAATTAATATGATAATGGTGTAAAGAAGCTTTAGAAGCAAAAAGAAAATTTTTATCTAAGCGTTTTTGAATTTTCGTAATTATTATAATTTTAAAACTACTTGAGACGTTTTGCATAAAACCTTTACTCCAAATTCTATGAATGGCCCGCCTGACAGTGCGAGGGCGACGACCGGACGGCACGAGCATGGCTGCGGTGTCTCGGGCCGTAAAAAATAAGAAGGAGCCAATATTTCTTATGTGCGTCAAATAATTTATAAATATTAAATTTAAAAAAAGAACTCTTTGAAAATTTTTTTTTCGTTGCTATGGCTTCTTTACCACCTACAGGTGTACCTCTTAAAATATTTCGTGTATGAATAGATACACCTTATATACAAGAATTGCTCGTTTAAAGATATAAGATTATGTGTCTTTAAATAAATATTGCACTGACCATGGGTTTATTTACGTACGTACATAAACTCGTGCTTTTTCAGCAGAAACTGCAGAATGCCACCTGCTACGATTCTTATACAACATTAATTTTTGTTTATGCGAAACCCGAAACACGGGTCTAGTATTTTTATGTAAAGAATCTATGAAAAAAATTTCAAAACTGTATCATTAATAATCACAAAGTTATAAGCTTGTTAAGTTACCTGGTTTTCCACGCAAAAACATATGCATCTAGCGGAGGGCGCCCCGCCGTCGCCGTCCCGCTGTGCGCCCACGCCGCCTAGAAAGCTATGAACTGTCGTGACCTGTGTGCAAACATATGATTGCGGATACCAACTTTTAAGCGTAATTAAATATTTTTGGGACAAAATATAACATGGTGTAAAAATTATTGGAATCGATTCAGTTACTGATTCTGAACAAACTATATTCAGGTTTCGCATATACTAAAAATAATCTTGTATACTTTTTTGCCTCGTTTAGGTTCATACATCGAGTCTAGAGGATACAATCCCGAGCATTTTTTTCAATCCCGGGATTACGGGATTTTTGAAACGTAATCCCGGGATCCCGGGCCTATCCCGGGATTAGACTATGTGGTTTCCAATTGGGCTAAAATGAAAAAACGACTTAAATAATTAAAAAAAAATCTGAAAAGATAAAGACTAAACAAAAAAAAAACCTATTTTTTTGCAAGAAATTAAAAAGGCAACACAAAAGAAATATTTAAAATTTCGAAAATATAATCGCAGAAAAATATCAAAGTATCCAACCTTTGACTTCCAAGCCTGCTTCGTAGTTTATTGCCAACATAAGCAGCAGCTGAAAACACTCGCTCAGGTTCTACGCTGGTTGGAGGAATAGACAATACGTATATATGCAGTTTCTAAGTGATATCCACGAACTCCTCCATTTTTGAACAGGCTCATTTCACGTCTAATACTACAATATTTGCCAACCCCAATTCATTTTGAACTTGTACTTCAGGATCTGGGGATTCCATACTCTTGTTAATTTCCAGCTGTAACTTTTCCTTCAAGTCCCTTCTAAGTTCTACGCCAAACATATGTATAGTAGGACTGTACCTGTTTAGTGTGTACTGTGTATCGTACGACGGCGTATCTAAGGGTTGTTTTTTGTCGTTATGTAATAAATGCTGTTCATATAATCTAGGCAAGGTTATTGTCAAGGCGCAACGGACTACGGAATACAAATTAGACTTGTTTGTATCAATCCCGAAAATCCCGGGATTAGCCAAGTACAGTCCCGGGATTTTCGGGGCCAGAAAACGGCCGGGATCCCGGGATCCCGAGATTCGGGATCCCGGGATTGTATCCTCTAATCGAGTCATACACCACGCCGTTTACGAGTACTACGCACCTGACCATTCTGAAGAACATCACCAACAAGGTTACTATAATTTCTCCTAGGGCATCCCAGTGTTTCCACTCACATTAGTGTTGTAGATCCCTTTTGTAAGTCGTCCTTCATTCGTGCTCTCAACATGACCAAACCATCTAAGCATACTTTTTTCAATTGTTGTCACTACATCTTCTTTTAAACCGCACCGTTTTCTTATCACATCATTCTTCATCCTATCATTCACAGTCACACCACACATGCTTCGTGGATTTAGCAGTATTTATTCCGCACCCACTGTCTAGTAAGTCCCTTAGTCGCCTCTTACGACACCCACGGGAAGAAATAGGATGTGCTATACTTTACGTCCGGCACCAAACGGAACCTTATTTATTGTTGTTTAATGACTTTAATCAGCAAAAGAAGATAATTATTACTTATTAGGTATAAAATCCAAGGCCAAAATGTTCTAGCGTCTAAAATATTTACTACTTATAAAGATGACGGGAATCTATATTTGGATAAGCTAGTAGGAAATTTGGGTACAGTTAACAGGAAAATTTTGATAGCTAATTAATTATGTACGTGCCTAAGTATCGGCTAAGTGTCAGATTGTACTACCTACGGTACGAACTCAAACATTAATATTTAAGTAGATATTTTCCTGTATTTTGATCCGGTGGAAAGAACCGCGGCCTTTGAAACCGCAGTCTTGGGTTCCATAATTTCAGTCGAAAAATGTCCACTACTGGATATAAGGCTTCCCCAAAGGGGGTTTTGGCACATACTCGCCACGCTTAGCAGGCGGGTTGGCGATTCCTGAGTACACGGACGTATTGAAACGTTACAAGATTTTTGCGCGCAATGTATCTTAAACGCACTGCTTAATACCGAGAGTTGAAAATAGAACACAGTGTTTTTTCGTCGCGCTGAGACTGACTTGCGCTGCACTCTGTTCAATTCTCAGTGGTCATGGGTCGGAGTTAAAAAAACCGGAAGTCGGTATGTGTTTATCGCCACCGAGTTCCGAGATTTTAAGTTATTTTTCACTTTGTAGACCAAAGCAAAGTCAATACAATTTATATGGGACCACCCCTGAAGCTATATCCATTAAAAAAAATATTTTGAAATCGGTCTGCAGTTGGCAGACAAATTGGTGAACATACATAATACATAAATATGCAATGGAACATAGGACCTACTCTGTTTTGGAAGTCGGGTAAAAAAAACCAGTTCACGAAAAATTTCCGCCTTAATTTTGTTACGTTCCTGTTAATGTCGACTAAAACTTAGTCTGTTAGATTGAACCTAGATCCCTCGATCTCTCGCTCAACACTGAGCTACTGCCGCTAAACGGACGTGCAACTAGGAACTCTATTTTTGTGTCAAGTTAGGTAAGAAACTGATCAGTGACCGTCACGGCGGCGGCGTTACGAAACAGCCGACTGCTGACTACTAAGCCTATTACTGGTCGCGTGGCATTGGAGCTAAATCGATAACACGATGGATTTGGGTATCGTTCGTCGTTTATCACAGTTTTGGGAGCGTTTCCAAAAATAAAAGAAAGTTTTACTCGGGCATCATAATGTTAACTTGACTTTGACATACTTACAAGAAATAAACTCGGGTCATCTAGGTTAACAGCACAAGCATATTAAAGAGTGATATATTGCAATTTTATGAAAGAAAAATATAACTCATATTAAAAGTACACTTTGTAAACAAGCATAATACAAATTAGAGGATGATACCTATACAAGAAACTTTGACTTTGACTTTCAAAAATAACTTCCAAAAAAAACATTATAAAGTCAAAAATAATTTTAATTTCGGAAGTGGATGGCAAAATAACGAAAATAGGAAACCAAATACACCGATTTCAGAGATAGAAGTTATTGTTTTTATTTTGTGGTGTTGTTATATTAATAAAGTTTTATGTGTGCTCATTTATCATACCGATTGTTTTGTTTTTTTTTTTTTAATTAACTGTTTAATTTATCATTTGTGGTATCTACCCCACATAGATTCGTATAGCTTCACTTGCTAAGTAAATAACAGTGACAGGAAGTTATAACATAACATCACGCCTTGTATCCTCGAAGGGTTAGGCAGAGGTGTACCTATAGTACACCAATATTTCGCCTGTTGTTTTAGTTTATAATAGCAGCATTAACATACAGATAACTAAAAAAAACTAATGATTGAGGCTAATTTAGAAACCACTAATTAGAAAGTGACCTAATTTATATGAGACCACTCGATAAATATACTCTTTCCAACAAAAGAAGAATGTTCCACATTGGTTTATAAATCATTGAGTTTTAAGATAACCAACAAAAAAGTACAACTGTATTGAGAACCGCCTTCTGTTTTTGAACTTGAGTAATCAAGAATTGTAACTAAGAAATAAAAAAAATACTTTACTTCTACAACTTATGTAAATAACAATATAATGATAGGAGTAGATAAAAAAGAAAACAAGATATAGCTAACGTCATTATTGTTTGGATTCCATAATTATTATCCTTTAGTTATTTCTATCGCAACCGCTCAAGAACTAACCGCTAAGTAGTGTGTCAGTCGAGCCGAAATTTTGGCTAAAACGAAAACAGCGGCCAAAGCCGCTGATTTTTGGCCGAAACTCGAAATTGAATTCAAAAGTCCGGTTGGTCTCTAAATAAGAATTTGTCTTACACAGGGTAGCAGAGAGATAAAAGTGCAAACTGTTACCATGAATACAGCAGCACAGAATAGTTCTCGACCCTTTTTTTTTTGGATGGGGAATCATCAAATGACTTCTCCCGCTCTTGGGCGGAGCGGGAGGGCGTGTCAGACTTTTACTGACTAAAACCCACCCGTGTTCCTTCAGTTGTCCATGTGCCAGGGTCACGGTGTCTCTTTCTTGACCCCTCGAGTAAAAATAATTGGAAGGATATCGAAAAAATAAAACTGCTGTAGCATAGATAAGTTTAATACGCGGTTAAAATGCATGCATTTTCTTATAAAAAACCTGCGATCTATTTCTACTTATCTGTCTGCAAAAAAATAGTTGCGAAGGTTTGGTCTATGACAAGGTCTAGTAACATTAATAGATCGCATGGGTAAGAATCTCCGGGGACACACGGGAACTTAATCAAGGGAAAATCGTCAAAGTCCCGAAATATAAAGAAGACATACAGGGCCTCGCGTGAGGAACGTCTCCGGGGAGCAGGGCATATGTACCGCGGTAATATGCCGAGCACAATATGCTAATATGGCGCCTGAAGCTACAGGCTTTCAACAGATTTTCTTTAATTATCAAATTCAGCCTCATTGCTTGTGGGAAATGAATTACATGTCTCTTGTATTCCCGAAAGCAACAGATTGTAGCTTTAGGAAAACATCGTGTGGAACTGGCATGACGAAGAACCAAAAATCATTCAAGACATTTGATATCTACCAACCAGCACCGGGCCCGCGTAGATTACAGTTCACTCCATCACGAAGAGAGGAAATCTGTGTTCCAGCAGTGGGAATATTAAAGGCTGAATATGCTGTATTCCCCGTAAGCTGACTTCTCATTGTACGAAAAGACTCTACAATGCGAGGTCAGGAACACTGGAAAATAATAGCTTGACCTGTAGCTGTCTGTACTTGTACTACACCTGCTTTTCGCCAGTTATGTTTAAGTTCCAAGTAATAGCCGGTGAGCCTGTAGTCATCAACTAGGCATAAATCCAAACTCGCTGCTACTGAGAAATTCCAGATAGAAAATCCCAATAACACTACCCGATCTGGGAATTGAAACCACTAGACCGACGACGCACTTTTTTGAACTAATCAAGGAATCAAACAGGAGATAAAGAAGAAGTACCTTGAAGAAGAACATGTTGAGATACAATCACCGGATGCAGATATCATCAAACTGTAGTTAGAACATGTTGAGATACAATCACCGGATGCAGATATCATCAAACTGTAGTTAGAACATGTTGAGATACAATCACCGGATGCAGATATCATCAAACTGTAGTTAGAACATGTTGAGATACAATCACCGGATGCAGATATCATCAAACTGTAGTTAGAACATGTTGAGATACAATCACCGGATGCAGATATCATCAAACTGTAGTTAGAACATGTTGAGATACAATCACCGGATGCAGATATCATCAAACTGTAGTTAGAACATGTTGAGATACAATCACCGGATGCAGATATCATCAAACTGTAGTTAGAACATGTTGAGATACAATCACCGGATGCAGATATCATCAAACTGTAGTTAGAGATAATCAAACACTTGTAAGCGAAACCGATTTGAGTGACATTACTACGAGTAACTGATACACTATCTCGGAATCGAGATAAATGATGACAACGCATTTTACCGAGATATGGAAGAATTACTCGGTTCCATTTACTTGGCTATTAACGCAAACGTGATATGTAATGTTCTTAAACATTATTCATTAACGCAATTAGAAATGGCTTAAGATATGCTTGCCGCGGCTGGTTCGTGAATGGGGGACCATGTTAACATACTAGGAGCTGCTTTACTGTCATTTGCGAATCTTTGACAGTCATTACGGGTGGTTAGAAACCCGAAAGTCTGACAACCAGTCTCAAGGGATATCATATTACCCAATAACTGAGTTGTGTAGGACAGATAGGCAGTCACTTCATGTAAATAACTGGTACTCAGCTGCATCCAGTTAGACTGGAAGCCGTCCGCAACATGTTTGGGAAAAGGCAGACAGATGATGATGAGAAAGAGGATGACTACTAAGATGACAGCTAATCTATACTAATACGATATTATAAAGCTGAAGAGTTTTTTTGTTTGTTTGGTTGAACGCGGTAATCTCAGGAACTACTGGTCTATAACTGAAAAAATATTTTTGTGTTGGGTAGCCTATTTATTGAGGAAGGCTATATGCTATATAACATCACGCTAAGATCAAAAGGAGTGGAGCTGCAACGAAAAATGGACGGAAACTGGCATGCAATTCAACGCGACGGGAAGGGGAGCAAAAATTTGACACGGACGAAGTTACAGGCAGAAGCTAGTATCAAAATATCAAAGAAAACCTCGTGCCAATCCATGAACATACAAATTAGTTCGAGGGCAAGAGAATGATGCAGCAAAAATCTTCACAGGACCGGGAACCAAACAGCGGCGATCCAGACGTAAGTACCACTGAACATCAAACGCTTATCAGTTACGAGATAGTAAGAAGATGCGTGTCCATCAGCGATCCATTATCACAACAACTACCGCCCATTATCACCTCATACACTAATCCTGATAAGGACTGAAGCCGATTAGACGCACTGCAGACTCGTAGCGTACTACACAACGTTTAGTATTATCTAGACAGAGACATGAAACAATACTGTGGCAAGCAAGTTACGGCTCCTTCACTATCCTCATCTGAACGCTCTTCTACCAATTCCATTGTGGTCATTGCAGCATGTCTTTTCTGTCCATTGAAAGTCATTTCGGAGATGATATCTTGCATCATCATCATCATTTCATCCGAACGACGTCAACTGTTGGATATAGACCTCCCCAAAGCACCGGCACTTCGACCGGTTCTATCTTTCTCGCATCCAGCAGATTCCTGCAGCCTTCACAAGGTCAGGGGCCGTTTTATATTCGTGCTTGTAATTTTTGTTGTGCCGTAATTGCCACGCATGGCAGGCGGGTTGACGATTGCAGTATGGTCGTAAAATACATAGATAGCACTGCTACCTTTTCTCTGATAAGTAGGCGTAAGCGCCTTCTACGACAACAGGCAGAAATGGACTGGTACTTTACGTCCGGCTCCATAAGGAACAACGTTTAACTTGTAAGGGCAAACTCATGACCTATGTATAACTTGTAAGTCAGGGATGACACCACTGGGCCACCTTTGCCAACTAGTCATGTTCTGTGTTCGTAATTATAAATCTGTTTTGTTTTCAAGTTTCTTCATTATCATTATTTCAGCCGAAAGACGTCCACTGCTGGACTTAGGCTTCTCTCAATTTGCATGCGGGTTAGCGATCGTAGTATGGTGGTAAAATGCATAGAGAACGCTGCTGCTCATTTTCTAGTAAGTCCTTTTTTTATGGGAAATTATCCAATGACTTCTCCCGCTCTGGGAAGTCACTGAGTCGCGTTTCTGTGTAATGCCGGACGTAAGGGTGTCCACCCTTAAGTTTTTTTTTTGTGGGACATCTCTTAGTTAACCTAAATAAAGTTATTACTACTTAAACGGACTTTTTCCCGGCGATTCCTAAAAAAATAATTTTAGGCCTCCAGCCGGGACATATGTATATACTTAAAAACTAAAGCGACTAAGACATAAGGGCAGCTCCAGGTGGGGATCGGACCTCGGCTTAGGCAGTCACTGGTAGGGGGGCAGCAAGGGACAGGCTGGATCTGGGTTAAAATTATTTAGGGACTAATGTAAGACTACAGGCGCAGCATCGCGGGCTGGCTCTTGCAAGGGTCGGGAAGGACTATTTAGTCGGGGTCGCGACGACGGACCTCGGCGGCGAGGTGCGGTATGACGATTTGTGTATGTGTGTTCTACGAACTATACTGGTTTCCTTTCTGCTCTCTTGGAGGAGGGTTGTGGGGTCATCAGGATCGGAGAGTACGCCGCGGACGACGGACTTTACTAATGTGGGAGGGGATGTATCTAGCTGCCGCGACAACCAGAGGGTTGCGGTGGGTTGCGGCTCTATCGAAGAAACTGCGAACTGCGTTTCATAAACTGGTGGATAGTCGGGATCTTGAGATTGGAGGTTAATATTCCGAATGTACCAAGGCGCAACCTACGACTTGACGGAGAAATCGATTTTAAGACCCTTACGTCCGGCACCGCACAGATTAATATTTCTTATGTAATATGATCTATTTGTAACGTGTTTCTGTGACAAATAAATATTATTTTCTTTCTTTACTTTCTACTTTTCAACTGACTCTGTACTGTCTGCAGGGTTATAGCCTCATACCTACCAAAAGTATTTCAGAATGTGGATTAACTCTCCCAAGGCTTCTAAGCTAAGCGTCGTCTGCCTTGTCTAGTTTCATGTTCGGTGGATAATATTACAAAAGATGGGTTAGCATCATTCTGTAAAACATATCAAAAGACATGCAGATCGTCATGACAGATTTCTTTAAATACCTGATCAAAATTTCCAGACTTGGTTCAGGAAAAATATTTTTACAAGAACTATTTTATATCCCTTATGTGACATTTTATCAGACCTATATTAGACCCTTATATAGATAAGGGTATCTTAACTGAAGAAATTTTAATTACCTTAATGATTGTGACATTTTCTTCGAAAGTTTTGAAGAATACGTTTACTGAAAATGCAGCATTGAATGAAAGAAAGTCTCTTTTACCTTTGGGCAACATAATAACTTTTGACGCGTATGTAGAGAGGATGTATGAAGGTCGACCAACAAAAAACAAAAGATAGTTACAACTACAAGACAGATGTGAGTGAAAACGCAGGGACATGCCCTAGGAGGACATATAGTGACTGTATTTGTGATGTTCTACAGAAGATAGGTGCATAGTGCTCGCCAGATATGGGCGTATGTAACAGGACTACGTAAGAAACGTAGCAAGTAGCGTTCTGTAGTTTAAGCCTCCCCCCTTGGGAGGAAGGCGTGAGCTTATGTATGTATGTATGTTTTAAGAAATCTTAAATTACTGCAAGGAATGCTATTCTCAGTGTCAGATTGAACACTTGTTGAAACCATTTATCAGGTTGTAAAATCTAAAAAAACCGGCCAAGTGCGAGTCGGACTCGCGCACCGAGGGTTCCGTACAAACCTGTAGGTATTTTCGGTTTAAAAATATATATTTTTTTTAATTTTTATATTTCAGTTGATTGAATGTAAGGTAAATTGCGGTTTACGATTTATGACGTTTTAAAAAAAAACTACTCACTCGATCTCGTTCAAACCAATTTTCGTTGGTAGTTTACATGGTAATGTACATTATATATTTTTTTTAGTTTTGTCATTCTCTTATTTTAGAAGTTACGGGGGGGGGGGACACACATTTTACCACTTTGGAAGTGTCTCTCGCGCAAACTATTCAGTTTAGAAAAAAATGATAATAGAAACCTCATTACCATTTTTGAAGACCTATTCATAGATACCCCACACGTATGGGTTTGATGAAAAAAAACATTTTTGAGTTTCAGTTCTATGTATGGGGAACCCCAAAATTTATAGTTTTTTTTCTATTTTAGTGTGAAAATCTTAATGCGGTTCACAGAATACACCTACTTACCAAGTTTCAACAGCATAGCTCTTATAGTTTCGGAATAAAATGGCTGTGACATACGGACGGACAGACAGACAGACAGACAGACAGACAGACAGACAGACAGACAGACAGACAGACGGACAGACATGACGAATCTATAAGGGTTCCGTTTTTTGCCATTTGGCAACGGAACCCTAAAAACGGAGGAATGTATCGGTTAACTATTGATCATAACCTTTTAATTGTTGAACAAAAACAGCTGTTCTAGTGAACGAATCGTAAAAGAATGGACCTTGCCCCTCCTCCTCACCCCCCACCGGGTCTGCGGTTTCCTCTCCGTCGTCGGCGGCGCCTTACAGTTAGTCACATGTAAGACTGGTTTCATTATGTTTGTTTGTTTACATTTATATGTTAATGAGGTTGTTTAATTGAATAAATACATTTGTATATAAATTTTATTTTATGTCTCCGTTTAATATTCATCGCTACACAAGTATTTGTTAATAGTTTTATGAACTGAAAATACTACTAATAGGTTCCTAAAGAGTAACATGTCGTCATTGATTCATCAGTAAAATGGTTTTCATTATTATCCCTCCTCTGTTGTGAAAGTTTGTGCGCATAAACTCATGCGCCTATTCATAGCAACCTTTTGAGCGATGTAGTGGCATTCACAGCACCACAAACTAATGAATAGCCAACACAATAGACAATTACTAAGTATTACTAATAGCACAATAGCAACCGGTGACATCCGTCTCACTCCGACCAGCACGCGGCTACCTCCTTCACGAAACTCGAATACGATTTTAAACGAAGGTGTAAAGACAACAGTTATGTAAAACAAATATATGTAGTAAGATTTCCGTAAGCGTGAGAATGGTCTCAGTGTCGGATAGCAACTACCCACATAGCTACCTAGCATACACTTAGCGCTGTGTTTACAAAGGCTCGCCGTATCGCAGACTGTCATTTATCTCTCTCACAAAAATTCTTGCCACTGGAAATCTTCACAACTTCACCACTAGAACATGCACTGCAGTGTCCCATGACGTCATCTTCATAGAACAATTGTTTAATACTTTCAGTGAACACCTTCAGTTAAGCCGCGCCCGTATAACCTCTCAGTGCTTCTGTCACAACATCAAATGTTTGACGTTTAGGTACGAAACTGCGACGAAAAACAACGGATTCCACGGCAAACGATAGCAAGCCCGGCCATCAGAAGCAGAGGCATCTAACGCGATTACATTATCCGAGCTGATACACTAATGCCGCCAAATTTGCTTTAGGATGATGCGTCCTTGCCGAGTTGGTGCGTTTCCAGTGACTCACATGTATGCTTAAGAACAAATCCAATTTTCCCCAAATATTGTAAAGCGAGAGAGCGGTCACGACGAGTTATATTCTACTTATAAACAATAAAACGGAACACCATTTCGTTAAGTCTAGTTTAATTAGATGTTGTGTTGTCGAAGTGCCGCGGGGCAGTGAGCCGAGCTGTGTGGGGGTTAGACACTTACGAGTACTGCGTGGGTACGGGAGCGGGCGGAGCGGGGATGCGCGGCGGTTCAACGTGCGCTTGAGACAAGCGTGGGCGCGCGACTGGTCGCGGTCGGCCTGAGCACGAGGTGCGAGGCTCGCGGGGTGATAACCGCTGATAAGCGTCGCGTCATCGCTTACGCAGCGTGCCGTTAAGGTGACGCTCCGCGGCGCACCGGCAGAATCATGGTTAGCTAATGACAGGTAAGAATATATCGTCCGCGAGCCATTTTATTTATTAGGTGCCTTCACCTTCGCGCGTTTTATTTCTATTTTTATCTCTTCTAATCATTATTTTGATACGGCAGCGATATACGTGTTGTAAGGTCGTGGGTTCGAACCCAAATAGCCTATTGTTTTTTAATTAATTTTTTTTTTCGTGTGTCTGCCTCGTTGGTCTCGTGGGAGCAGGAGCTGAGTATGAGGTCCTGGGTTCGATTCTCAGGTCGGGCAAAGTGTTTTTGGGTTTTCCATGTGGAATTTCTCAGTAGCAGCCCGGAGTCTGGATTTGTGTCCGGTTGATGGCAGTAGGCTCGCCCACTATTACACGGGACTTAAACATAACAGGTGAAATATAGGTGTAGGTACACCGTACACCTCTGCCCAACACTTCGGGAAACAAGGCGTGTTATGTGTCTGTGTGTACATTTTTTTTAATACTTTGTGTTGGTTATCACATGAGTAGACAACTGGCATGTCTAAGAACCAAAAATTCGAAGACATCTACCAATCGGCACTGGGTCCGCGTGGTGGGCTACAGCCCACTCCATCTCACCGAGGGGAGCCTGTGTCCCAGCAGTGGGAAAATAATAGGCTGCTGATGATATATCATTGTTGTACATTCTAATTAGCGATTCTCACTGCCCTTTTAGTCTACTGGGTTGGATTCCCAGGTCACGCAAAATGATATTGGGTTATTCCATATAAAGGCATTTCTTAGTAAAAGCCCGGAGTTCGTAAGTGGGCGGAGTAATACGACAGTGCTTCGCCGTTGGTACTCGCCTGATCTCTCTCCGCTCGTGTCGGATTGCCGTCCCATGGGACTATGAGAGTGAGGGAACACTGAGTGCCCCTGTGTCTGCGCACATACGCCTGCACTATAATATCTAGCAAAATACAGCTGAAGCTCTTTTGGCATTATTATCATCGTTTTGTTTTATGCTATTTCATACTTTTCAAATTTTGTTTTAATGATGATGATACACACATTTTTATTTCTTTTCTTTCTTATGTCTTGCAAATCTGGTAGCGTCTTGTGACAGGTCGTTGAGCTCCCTTAAATAGGCTTGAGCTACACAATGATTGATGCTGTTGGGACGGGTCAGCTCAAAACTGCAATGGTTCTTTCTTCAAAAGGCTTTTCATGATATGGCCCTGCATTGTTGATGATGTGACCTCTGAGTTTCTCTCGGAATTTCTTCTCAGGGATCAGTCAGCTAGGAACTGCTTTGTCATCGAATTTTATAATATCGACCAACTAAATATTGACGTGTAAAAGTGTTTTAAAAGATCTAGGTTCGTACTAACATAAATAAATTTAATTTAAATTTAATCATTGTATTTCAGTGGAAACTTTATAGGCTCATTATTCTATTAGCCTTCGTAGATGCCTGGTAAGGATAGCTTCTAATAGATTAAGTGAGTAAAATACTGACTGGAGTATTGTTGCCGGACATACATATGCATCAGACATCGTGTAGCTCACCTTTTTGCAGAGTAGTTGATATGTAGCAGTTGTACCTCACGCTTGACCCGCATGACACGTCACTTTTCGTGCTAATATCACCGTGAGGTAAGCCCCCACCGCAGTACCTCATCTCCTCCGCTGGTACACCGCCGTCGAACTCGGCGTCCCGTCAATTAGCATACATACGACGAAACTTGGAAAAATGTCTCGTGACTCGCATGCCGCTTGCACAATAACCGACAATGTGCCGGAGACCTTAGATTGCCTTTGGATAGTGCTCCGTAGTGATCGTTTTGAATACGGATATTTGGTGTCAAGATTCGAAGAAGAAGCTCACTACCTGAATAAAAATCATATTATGTCTTAACCCAAGTAACCTACCTACTTAAATTGTTGTGGTTTAATTATTAAAATCAAATTGCATCGATTGAAATGTTGGCCTCGACCTGTCATGTCATATATTTTGGCCAGCCCGCGCTAACACATGGTTTCACTTAGCGATGTAACCTACTTTTTTCAATTTGCACAGCTTCTAAGGGTCGTAGCATGATGTGAAATAGCGTATAACCTTCCTCAAGAATTAGGCTGCTAAATGCAAAAAGAATTTCTCAAATCCCACGGGGAGTTCCAGAGGTAACGTCCCACAAACAAACTTGCAAACTGTACCTGTTCTTAATATTGGTGTAAATAGGGGAAGGGAAGGCAGAACGGACCACTCAAGGGAGGAGTGGCAGAGTACCCTGCGAAATTCAAAAAATACTTTTTCATGAAATATTATACAGCGTAGTACTGATGTTACGGGCGCGAATTGTAGGTACCTATTTTGTTCAACCATCAACCTCATAACCAGCCTATATTGTTCCCACTGCTGGGACACAGGCCTCCTCGCGATGAGAGTCAGTGCGGGTAGGTGGATGTCACATATGTTCGAATTTGTGGAGCTAAGACATGCCGGTTTCCCTACGATGTTTTAGCCGGTTTAATAATATCTTAGGACAACCAACACAACGTTATCTGATCCCAAACTAGGCAGAGCCTGTACTATGGATTTTATTTCTGTAAGTAGGTTTGTACAAACACTTTTACATGTCATTGATATTTTATTTAAACTAGATGAGTTTGGCGTTTCCTAATTGACTACTCTGAGAAGAAAGGCCGAAACAAACTTAGAGGTCACAGTCTCTTTTAAAGTTCTCGTTAACGTAAATAATTACTGTCAGTCCATAGTTGATAAAATAACGCCTTGTTTCTCTGAAAGATTAGGAACTGAGCTGTAGAGGTAGGATAAGCAGTCGCTCCATGTAAAATACTGGTATTCATGGTACATCAGGTGAGATTGGAAGTCGACCCCAACAAAGTTGGGAAAAGGCAGGCAGATAATAAAATAATGACTTAATAACAATCGTTTTTTAGGGTTCCGTTGCCAAATGGCAAAAAACGGAACCCTTATAGATTCGTCATGTCTGTCTGTCCGTCTGTCTGTCTGTTTGTCTGTCCGTCCGTATGTCACAGCCACTTTTCTCCGAAACTATAAGAGCTACGCTGTTGAAACTTGGTAAGTAGATGTATTCTGTGAACCGCATCAAGATTTTTTTATATTATAGTTCGCAGAAGGGCTTGTGGCTTAGTAATAACAGCCGCACGGGTTGATCGTTCAGGTGAAGCTACGCTTGCCGCGGTTGGCCCGTGGATGGGTGACCATCTTACCAAGACCCTTCCACGCTTCGGAAAGCACGTTAAGCCGTTTGTCCAGGTTGTGTTTCGTATATCTTAGACAGTCGTTACGGGTCGTCAGAAGTCCGAAAGTCTGACGACCAGTCTTACCAAGGGGTTTCGTATTACCCAGTAACTGGGTTGTGGAGGTCAGATAGGCAGTCGCTCCGTGTAAAATGCTGGTACTCAGCTGCATCCGGTTAGACTGGAAGCTGACCCCAATATAGTCAGAAAAAGGCTAGGGAGATGATGATGTTCGCAAAAGGTATTAAAAAAAGAAACGTAACATTACTCCTGCATTCCTTAAGGAATTAGGTGTTAGGCTGAAGGACCTTTATTTTGTCAATTATGTTTAAATCACATGAATAAAGGTGGCACGCCTATAGCCATCAACCGGGCATCAATCCAGACTCCGAGCTGACAGATTCCAGATAGAATAACTCCAAAACACTTTGTTCGACCTGGGAATCGAACCCAACTTGACTCTATAATATACGGTACTTAAACATTATTGCTGATGTGTCTTTGGGTAAAAAGTGTTATGTATTTTAAGATTCGCCTGTCAAAAATATAAGAGCAACAAAACGATACAATACACATTGCTGTGAATTATTTGTGAGGCATAATTCATCAAGACGAGAATCTTGTGTGCAAAGGAATGGACTTTACGTTCATAATCCCCAGTCAGCGGCTAAAACTTTGATCTTTTAACCTCTAAAGCTCGAAAATCTCTATGTACTTCATACGACAATAAAATATGGGAAAAGTACGTACTTTTATATTTATATTACGCCTAACGTTGCCGTTATTAGGAAATGAATCAACACGCGTAGTACTATTTTGGTAGAAAATAGTTACCTGTTTATTTGTAAGACAAAATTCTCTTATTTGGCTATATACCGTAGCTTAATCAGCCTATAATATACCTGGTACACAGGTGTCCTCTCTGTGAGAAGAAGTGGACTATAATCTATCTCGTGGGCTCAGTGCGGGTTGTTCAATGTCAGATTTGGTTTCTTCACAATGTTTCCCTTTACCGTTATAAAGCAGAGGTGTTGAAATAATTACACAAAGTAAACCGCCTTCTAAGTTCGAACCTACGACCTACTACTCGTATGTCGCGGCCCATAATAATACACGGGACTTATACAATTCCGGTGAAAAAAAGGAAAATAGGCGTTGTTTTTATAAGGCGCCTATCAAAAATATAAGAGCAACATAACAATACATCATGCGTTGCTCTGAAACATTTCTTAGGTATTAACTAATCAGAACAAGGCTCTAGGGTGCAAAGGAATGGACTTTATACTCATAATCCACTCAAACTTTGTTGTTTCTACCTACAAAGCTCGGAAATCTCTCTACATCATATTTCACTAAGATCTGGGAAAAATACCTGGCTTGATATTTATATTTCGCCTAACGTTGTTGTGTAACAAGGAAATTAATCAATGTGGATAGGATTTTGAGCATGATATAATTTTGGCAGAATTTACCTATTTTTAGGGTTCCGTTGCCAAATGGCAAAAAACGGAACCCTTATAGATTCGTCATGTCTGTCTGTCTGTCTGTCTGTCTGTCTGTCTGTCCGTGTATGTCACAGCCATTTTTTTCCGAAACTATAAGAGCTATGTTGTTGAAACTTGGTAAGTAGATGTATTCTGTAACCCGCGCTAAGATTTTCACACAAAAATAGAAAAAAAACAATAAATTTTGGGGTTCCCCATACATAGAACTGAAACTCAAAAAAATCTTTTTCATCGTACCCATACGTGTGGGGTATCTATGGATAGGTCTTTAAAAATGATATTGAGGTTTCTAATATCATTTTTTTCTAAACTGTATAGTTTGCGCGAGAGACACTCCCAAAGTGGTAAAACGTGTGTCCCCCCCCCCCCCCTGTAACTTCTAAAATAAGAGAATGATAAAACTAAAAAAAATATATGATGTACATTGCTATATAAACTTCCAACGAAAATTGGTTTGAACAAGATCTAGTTAGTAGTTTTTTTTTTATACGTCATAAATCGTAAACCGCAATTTACCTTTCATTCAATCAACTCAAATATAAAAATTAAAAAAATAGGATTTAATTTCATAAACACAAGCCTTATGCATAAACCGTGAATACCTACAGGGGGGCGATTCCACTAATTTGCAAAGTTACACGTTCAATTGTGTTTTCACAACGGTTGGATTTCGATCGCAGGTCGGTAATGTCCTGTAAAGTCATTCTACTATTTGTTAAGCACAAGGGAAACTAAACTTACGCCGTATCGCAACCGAATCGTTACGGGAACATACGAGTGGGCTTCCTGTGTTACCAACATGCCAAATAGTATGTTTTATTGTTACCACAAAGAAAAAAGTTGAATCTAAAAATGTCACTAAACACGAATAAGTGGCAATAAAGGATTTTCTAATATAAAAAGATATCTTGACCATAATTATAGTTTTGTACTGATATTTTATTGTTACAAAAACACAACATTTTAACTTATTATTTAGCAAAAACTCAGAAGAACGTTTCGTTCTACGTCCCTAACTAGCTAAAGCTGTGAAATTAAACCTTTCGGTTATGTTATAGACTCGAAGGGAATATTGAACCGTTTTTAACGATGTTATGATGTTTTTTACTAAATATGTACCTAATTACAGTTCGTGGTAGTAACCAAATCTATTTAGATTTAAAAAAAAATACTATTGACGGTGCAGGTGTTTAATCCCGTTTTTAAGTCCGCTTACTCTCGCTTAAAGTGGTTTAAAAATCATCGTGAAACGGATTGAAGTTTTTGGTGGCTTGTCAGTTTAGCTAGTGATGTTGCTATTACTAGTATTCGTCAGGCACTGATTTTCTCAATTTAATTCAACTTGAATCGAGAGTAGGTACCTCCCTTTAGAGAGGTTTCTAGCAGCTTTGTTAGTTAAAAACGAGACATTAAATAATAACTTAAAAGAAAATAATCATAGCAAAATTCAAAATGTGGCATCCGATCGATATTGGGGCTACAATCGACTCTTGCTGTGCGGGGAGCATTTTCTCTTTCTCACATTCCACTGTCAATCTGATAAATAATGACGATACGATGACAAATTACACGTTATTAACTGACTAATACTTACAGAATAATGCAAAACATAATCACTCTTATTTATAACATCCCTGATTCAGTACATCACATTATTTTGACAGTTACACGATATTAGTAATATTGAATGATGAATTGATGTAGTTGAAGACTCCGTGATACTTATCTAAACAAGACTACATTGACTGACAACGCGTGAGAAAATAAATAAATAAAATGATTTCGAGCCTTTAGAAACTTGAGTAACGAGTTAAACAAAATCGAATCGCATCACTATCTGACATAGCTGATTGACAAGTGTCAACTTGACCTAAAGGTCCAGTTACCAGGTCATAAAATTCCAAAAAAAAAAAAACAAGTGTCAACTGTCAACTGACAGCAACACTATTTACTTTAGTTCAAGAGTTTTAATTGCTTTAGTTAATACTCATTCCTCTTAACATACATATATAAGCAGCTTATAATGTTTCCACTGCTGCAGGCCTCCTCTCTGTGAGAGGGAGTAGTTAATCCGTTTCTTTCTAATTGCACGAAATTGATATTTGTTTTCATGCGTGTACTTGTAGGATTATAATGAAAATAGAATCTTCAAGATGGTACAGCATTTAATGCAAAATAATGTGCTGTTAACTGTTCAGTAAGATTTCAACACAATGTGTGAAGATGTTGCCCGAGACTGTTCCACATTTGAAATAACTTATGAATGTTTCCCTGTCTTCAGTAAAACCATTTAGATGCAGTTTGAGGAAAGTGTGTATTGATGATGCAAGAAAGAATTTAAACTGTTTATTCAATATGGAAATCTGGATACAGGAATATTTACATTTCATGGCAATCTGCAAAACAAACACATACTACTTATTCTTGTTGACTCAGTGGGGAAAAAACATTATTTTGCAGTAGGTACCAGCACACCGATGAGAAGAATAATAATATTAGTTAGCCACTTCTAACATAAATATATATTTTTTTCAGGAACATTACTTAGGTACACCCAAAAATCAATTTCTGACTTAAGAGTTGCTCGTGGTCGGTCAATTTTTTGGTAGACAGACATTCTGTTGACTGTTGTGCACTTATAATGTTGAGCATGCAATATTAATATATTATGTATTTCTATCTGGCACACGGTATCAACATGAGTGGTGAAACGACCCTACAATTTTGATGAAATACTAAGTATCTACTTCTCAAGTGGTCTGACGTTAAAATTGATATACTTATAGTAATAAAAATGCTAAGTTCCATTATTTGTTTTTTGATTTCATGAACCATTCCAATACTTTACTACTTTATTGCATTTCACAATGTATATGCTTAGGTGGTAAACATTGGATTTAGTTACAATTGTGGGACCCTGTCGGGCAAATCAAAAGAAATATAGTAGTAGGAGTAGGACTTATAATCTAACTTATTCTAAAATCAAAATAAATAAAAAACATGCTTTGGGTATTCTAACTGCATTTCAGGGATTTATCACTTAAATGTTTGCTAATACTGATATAACATTTACTTATTAATAGATTTTTTAATTTGTTAGTGAATAGATGGAGTTTATTTTCATTACTAATTGATCCGGGTAAATTATTGTATACATTTATTGACATTACCAGAGGGCTTGTTAAATATTTTTTTAGATGGGATGTAGGTAGCTTTAGTTGTGTTTTGTATCAGATTGTGTATCTTTTTTTTATGTCTTGTTTATTGTAAAATTCTTGATGTTTATGTGCAAAATTGCATATTTCAAGTATAGTGACAGAGTTAATATATTTAGCTTTATAAAGTGCGGTTTGCAACTATCTATCTGTTGTATATTTACTATGATATGGACAAATTTCTTTTGAACAGTAAACATTGTTGGTGCATCTGTACTGTTTCCCCACATTATTATGCCGTAACTAAGCCATGCATAGACATAGGCGTAATATGTTACAAGGGCAGTCTGTAAATTTGTGTTTTTTTTAACTACCAAATACCTGATATTCCATTATATCTATACTAATATTATAAAGCTGTAGAGTTGGTTTATTTGGTTGAACGCAGTAATCTCAGGAACGACTGGTCCGAATCGAACAATTCTTTTTGTATTGGTATTATTGGGTAGCCTATTTATTGAGGAAGGCTATAGGCTATATAACATTACGCTACAATCAAAAGGGGCGGAGCAGCAACAAAAAATGGACGACAACTGACAGGCAATGCGGTGCGACGGGAAGGTTCAGAGGAGCAAAATTAGACGCTGATGAAGTTGTGGACAGTAGCTAGTTTATTACTAAAACAAAAGAAATTAGAAGTTTTGACACTGCATATACATTGCGGCTGGCCTATCAGTGTTTGGTACGAACCAGGTACATAAAAATCCGGTGCAAGTTGCGGTCCAAGATTGAGTCAATAGAGTTTCACGTAGTAACACACTGTAACTATGTTACCTTTTCCGTCATCAATACCGTAAAAACGAAGATTGAAGGGCATGTGTGGTCACTGATCTCGTCAATCAAAGCTCTTATGAGGTCTCTGGAGAATTGGTATGTCGTAACGCACTGACGATCCGTATGGGCCAAAGCATTACTGCATACTCTTGACGCAAAATTTCTTCCTCTTACCTTTCCAACGTCACCCACATGGGCAAGTTCAACGAAATCTGTATAAACATTATATTTTTAGGAAAAAAAACGAAAGCAATCCTAGATCCATGCGATAAAAGTTGCATTTTACTGACTTATGTTCAACCGCTAATTTTGAGAGATGAACTGCCGAAATTCAGCTTTGATTCGATTTTAACAAGTGTCAAAATAATAGCAGAATGTGACTAAACGTCACGCTCATGTACGATTTTGTTAGCAGAATAGATTTTTACATTGTTTCGATCGATCGTTGGCGTCCACTAAAACGTAGCAGCAGTTGGATTGTTGTTCATTAGCAGAATGAGAAAACCCTTAAAAGTCGTGAAACAGTCGCGGTGCTATTGCGATTTTTGCACAAATTTGTTAGTAGAATCGGCCCCCAGGTTTGTACGGAACCCTCGGTGCGCGAGTCCGACTCGCACTTGGCCGGTTTTTTTTCCTTACGGAATATTATTTTATTTTGACTATTCAGTTGCTCACAAGGGCGCATTAACTAATTTGATTAACATTCGGAAATATTGTTGAAACTGCTGAAGATTGTAAAAACTAGTTATCTTTGTATTAAATAAATCCAGTATCTTAGTATTGTATGTTTTCATAGCACATGTGTAAGCACTATGAAGCTACTTTTTACTGGTTATGTTTTTCATTGACTTGAATGCCGTGGCAGCTGAGAGCACGTCATGCTCACTCAAATGTCTCGCTGGTGGTGACGTGTCTGTTGGATCACATTTTGAATGGAACTCTCCCTTCAAAATGGTTGAGCTGAATGATGCTGAACCATATGTCATGTTCGTGAACGGGCGCCATCAGTAGGGAGTGGTCATTACTTAGGTACCTTATTTTAATTTCTGAATTGTTGAATTTTTATTTTGTTCTATCATTCCCGCATGTTTATTTCCGACACGAATATATAATGTAACCACTTTGGATTTAGAAGAGTGTTCAGAAAGTTTCTTGCCCGTTCTTGGTATCTACTACGCTTTGGAATGAACAGCTTCATCTTTCTGACCCACCTACCCTTTTACAATTCAAAGGTATCTGTAATTGGTTTATTTGAATTAAATACTTTGAGTTGAGTGTATTTCTAACACATACTTTCCAATGATTTTCTTTGCTAAACACAAGAACATACGGGTCCATACATATACTTTTAAACACATAACCCTCCTTTGTGTCGTGTAATATTAAATACAGTAGTAATCGGGTAAAATTACGTCATCTCTAGCAACAGTACCTGCCCATATCCACCTATTTTATAAAAGTGTCTTTACCCTCAGATAGTCATTTGTCATTGTCTAATGTCTTAGACGTCACAGGGCACTTTCATCACTTAGCACAATATGCTATTAAGGCTAACTTGAAACCTACCTAAGTTATATCTAAGTTTTATTAAGAGACCGCTCATGAAATGTTGCCCATTTCGTAGAATTACTGGATTTTACAAACGCACGGCTACATATCAAGCTAAACATTTTGACTTTTAGCTAACCTCGCATTGTGTATACATTTAAAACAGAATGAATGACATGTCAACTTAACAAACTCATCTCAACTTAACTTACTCAAAAAGATGCTAGCTTTATACTAGAAATTATAGCTTGATTTGTGGCCGAGCGTACCTACTTTTGCAGTTACTACTGCTATAACTATTCCCATAATTAATTAGATAATTTGAAAGATTATTTACTACCAAATCTTTTATTTCTTTTTATTTATTTTCGGAATATGAATAGATCTTCAATCGCAGCTTATTTTATTTGCTTTAATTTAATGAACGAGAGTTCTGAGTAGCCGCAATCAAAAACAATTAATTCTCCATTTTCTCTAAAATGTCATTGTCTATGTAAAATAATTTTTTGTTATGTTTTTTTTTTAATGTGAAATTGGTAAAAGTGATCCATACATTGTATTGATAACTTTCACAAAATACATTGTAATTTTTACATTCCGTGTAGACGTTAAAACGTTTCGTATAGGTCCCGGCAAACGCTCTTGTGTATTCTCCCACCAATGCGGAAGAGCAAGAAGGGTATATCAATCGGTGTTTTATTGAACACCGATTGATATACCACGTGTGCCACGAGGTATAAATATGGTGTAAATTCTAAACCTCTCACCGCATAATTTACAAAACAGTCGTCGGTTTTAGGTCGATTAATCAAAATCAAATGGAAAAAAATAGCTCATTAATTTGATCAAAATTGAAATGATCTTTAATATGGTGCATTAAAACGTATAGAAATACAGTCTTTTAACTGTAAAAACACATCTATAAATTGACGTATATCAGCAAAATCCGATAAAATCGTCTACGGCCTCTTAAGACAAATCGTGTAATAAAATGACATAAAGTGAAGTTGGAGATCTCTAGACAATTTTATCCATTACCAAGTCCTGGTGCATTTTCTAGATTCTGTAAACTTTACACAAGTAATAAAATATGTGTCTTCGTTAGATTCCCTTTTATGTAAAAGTTTATTTCAATGTTCCTCTTTTGACATATCCATTTGGAAAATACACTCAATGTGGGAATAAAAATTCGTTCTTACAAGTTTCATAATATTAGCTTGCTTCTTTTGAACCCTTAAAAGAATCAGAGGGGCATTATAAGTTTAAAGTGTATATCTGTGTACCTATCTATCAGTAACTCTGGGGCAAATTAGCTCTTAAAACGACTGAACCTATATATTTTTCATTTTACAGCCGTTAGACTTCTACTGGACTCTTTGAATAAAGATTGGTCCTTGGCAGCTCTGGTCAGGGAGACCTGGAAAGAGAGTAGGGAGCCCTTCGCCCAACAGTGGGACAGCAACGGCTCATAAAAAAATAAAAAAGACGTCCACGGCTGGGTATAGGCCTCCCACAATTTGGGCTCCCACAATCATATTCACGCTTGGCAGGCCGGTTGGCGATCGCAATATAGTGGTAAAATGCATAGAGAACGCTGCTGTCCATTCTCTAGTAAGTCCCTTAGTCGCCTGTTACGACACCCACGGGAAGAAACGGAGTGGTGCTATTCTATCGGCACCATATGGATTACTGATGGAGTTCAATTTTTTTATCTGAATGGTGACTTAATCGAAAGTGTTGTCAGCTTTGATTCAAGAACATTTGTTCGGACTATGTCTGGACTTTAAAAGAGACTATCACCTCTGAGTTTGTTTCGGCCTATCTTTTTAGAGTAGTCGGTAAGGAAACGCCGTCCTCAACTAAATTTAAACAATATGAGTGACGTGTAACCTTGAACTGTGCTGCAGCAACACCTGGGATTTCCAGGACAGCCAACTACCCTCCCAACAAACAGAAGAACCGTGTTTGGGCTCATTGGAAAGGTCTCAATGAGTAGATTACAGATAGAAGATAATAAGGGTCTGATGATGGAGTAGTAAAGGGAAATCAGGATAATTTAGTCACTCGCTACACTGAGGGAAACATACGTAAAGTTGCGCAGATTTAAGTGGGGCATGCGTCAACCGTAGCGTATTTACAGTTTACATAAATTAATCTGTATGTATTCAGTTACAAAAACAGGAAATGAAAGATAATTTGTTAAGAACATGACCAGTTCTAGCGTTTACATTAGGGTCCATGTGCAACATTACAGTTTTTACAATAAGATAGAAAGTAAGATCTTTATCATGGTTATGGGTATTATTCAGACTTTTTTTTTACATTTGCTGCGCTTTCCGCGTCCAGCTTGCTTATTTTTTATTTGCTAGTTAAATATCAGTAAATTTCAGTTCTTTTTAAAAGTATTGAACTACCATTCGTTTTTATTAAAACCGTCGATAAATATTAATATTGTGGCCGAAATAATTTCATACAGAAAAACGGATAGTGTTTTCTGTTTTTCGCTTTACTTTAAGTAACATTAAAAATAGATTTTTCGAAGTACAATTGTATCGGTATGTAATTTTATGTTTTTGTAGCATTGGTGTGCAAAAGTTACGTTATTATATAATCAAATTCCAATGCATATGATTAATTGTAATCATAACTTTAATCAGTCAATTTTTATTAAAAATGTCAACTAATAATGGAGTTTTTTTAACCTTCTGAATTGAAACACACATTAATAATTTGGGCACACTGCTCGCAGAACAGTCGGCTTATGGGGCCGAAAGGTTCTGGAGTGGCGACCGCGTACCGGAAGACGTAGAGTCGGAAGGCCTCCCACAAGGTGGACCGATGACCTTGTGAACGCTGTAAGAATCCGCTGGATGCGGGAAGCACAAAATCGGTTGAATGGCAGAGCTTGGGGGAGGCCTATGTCCAGCAGTGGACATAGGCCTCCATAGACAATAGGGAAATGATGATGATGAATTGATGATATATGTATACACTAGCTTCTACCCGCGACTTCGTACGCGGATCCTGTTGCTTATGCCAGCGACAGCGGGTTCGTCAAAATAGAAGATCTGACACGTCTGATGTAGAATTCTAAGGCCCGGGGACGGGAAAACAACGGGATGAGCGAGACGATTAGAGTCGTTCCAGATCTTTCATTTTTGTATGTCAATAGGTTGTCCAAGAAATGTTTTGACTGTGGATGGTCACCGATTAGCAGTGATCTTAATATTTCTGGAGGATTTTGTAATATTTCAATATGTACTTTCCCACCTGAGCAACACATACCGTTTGTTTCTTTTTGCCATTTAACAGCTTCACAAAATGTACAATTTTGAACCACAACCATAGTAGTCAATCATAGGAGTATACGTAAATGCACTCCGTTCCTTATCAACCCAAGGAAGGTCGCCATGCCCTACGGCGATATCTTGAGACACATCCGATTCTTCAGATGATATCGACATTCTGCTCAGAGAATGTCGAAGGCGATCAGAATTCAAACGTTCATTGCACTCTTCTTTTGTCTCTTCATGCCGTACTCCACCAATTCTTTCTCTCACTTTCTAACTGATTATGAATATTTTGTTGTGTGCGTGTTCGGGACAATGTATGATAATCTCGATCAGCAGTTAGTCGCGCATCACGTTCATCACTCGTTTCGAAAGACTTGTTAGTAGATGTGTGAATTCGCTGAAAACTCAAGCGTGATTCTCTTATCGGTAAACGTCTCCGACTCGCGAGACAATGCATGACGTTCACGATCAGCAGACAGTCGCGCATCATGTTCCGCACTTGTCTCTAGAGACCGAGCAGCAGATGCGTATATACGCTGAAAACTCAAGCGCAATTCTCTATCAGTGAACGTCTCCAACTCGCGAGACAATGCGTGACGTTCACGATCAGCAGACAGTCGCGCATCATGTTCCGCACTTGTCTCTAGAGACCTAGCAGCAGATGCGTAGATACGCTGAGAACTCAAGCGCAATTCTCTATCAGTGAACGTCTCCAACTCGCGAGACAATGCGTGACGTTCACGATCAGCAGACAGTCGCGCATCATGTTCCGCACTTGTCTCTAGAGACCTAGTAGCAGATGCGTAGATACGCTGAGAACTCAAGCGCAATTCTCTATCAGTGAACGTCTCCGACTCGCGAGACAATTCATGACGTTCACGATCAGCGGACAGTCGCACATCATGTTCCGCATTTGTCTCTAGAGACCTAGCAGCAGATGCGTAGATACGCTGAGAACTCAAGCGCAATTCTTTATCAGTGAACGCCTCCAACTCGAGAGACAATGCATAACGTTCACGATCAGCGGACAGTCGCGCATCATATTCTTCACTGGTCTCTAGAGACCTGGATGTAGATGCATAAATACGCTGAGAACGCAAGCGAGCTTCGCGATCCGAAGATGTTTCTACGGAGCGAGTTGCAGCCTGATGTTCTCGAACAGCATCAACTCTATCCTAACGCTCTTCGGTAGATTCTTGGGATCTTATGATCCTTAATCTTTTAGCTCCTTTGGAACGTTGGGAATGATTTGACCTCTTTCTAGGCATGGTTATAGTTTTATTCTGAAGATACCTGATCAATTAAAATCTAAGTGACTGCTCCCCTGCGTTACCGGGTAGGCTACCGTGTCACGAAGATAAATGGAAAAGGAAATTAAATACTCAAATAACATAAGCCCGAAGGAGTATTTCTTCGATAAAATAAAGTAATAAATGGGAGTTTTAGCCAGTAGAGTCAAATTTTCAATGATTCATAGAATTTTCATCGAAAATCAGTCCTAAACGTAAACTGTTACCGCGTTTACCGCGTGGAGGTACTCCCAGCTTATGTTATTTTATAATTATACAGTGAAATTAGTGATAGCTTTGATTTCCACATCAGTACCTCTAGCACGAACATTCGTAGGTTTCGTATCGTAAACGTATCGAGTTGTCGACACGATAACGGAATACAGGTGTTCCAGATCTACAATCTTTATACGTCAACAGAGAGTGCTCATCAGGCTGAACAACTCTTGCTAAGACGTCATTCCTATATATGTTATAGTGTAGCTGGGCTCTTGGAGTTCCACATCAGCTGTTCCAGATCTTCAAATTTTATACGACAACCGAGAGTGCTCATCAAGCTGAACAACTCTTGCTAAGACGTCATTCCTATATATGTTATAGTGTAGCTAGGCTGTTGGAGTTTCACATCAGGTGTTCCAGATCTTCAAATTTATTCTCTTAGCAGAAAATACTCATCACGTGAAACAATTTTTGCTATGGTACCATTTTCGTATCTCTTATAGTTTAGCTGGTCTGTTGCGGTTCTGCATCAGGTGTTCAAGTTTCCAAGATAAATTATAGCCTATGTGTTGCCCAGACTTAATACCTATACAAGAAAAAAAAATCATTCAAATCCGTCCAATAGCTCCGAAGATTACCGTGTACAAACAAACAGACAGATTTTTTTTTTGGTTTCGTGCTCTATTACTGTTTCTAAACCCCCCTCAACTATTTTTTTTTTTAATATATTCCATGTACAGACACAGTTTTTTTACTGTTTTATTATATGTAATACATATACATTTTTGAAGCACTGTGCACTAAACCTTAGAATTCATATCTATTACATTCACCTTATTTTCATATCTTTTTCATATCCGTTACGTATAATTTTTGTGCATAACACCCTTTATATTTTTCCGACTAAAGCCACGATTAAACTGTCTGAAAAACAGTACGTTCATTGTTTCTGCTTTTCTCTCTGACGCTCTATTGTATCCATAATCTCTTAATCTCCCGGTAACCATAAAATAAGTATTTCTATCAAGTGAATTTTAATGACGAGGAATATGTTTATTTATAATATGTATGTTTATTTATAATTATCTAGATTTTGCCCGCAGCTTCGCTCGCGTTAAAAATAACAATAAATATTTTTTTTTTTTTTTCATTAAAGTATCGAATGTTACTTCTAATACCTCCAAGAATATGTGTACAAAGTTACATGATGATCGGTTCAGCAGTTTTCGCGTGAATGCGTAACAAACAAACTTACATTCACATTTATATTATTACTAGCTGACCAAGCGAACTTCGTATCGCCCTACCAAGCTCCTACTAAGCTATGCTAACCTGGTACTTCGAAGACATAAAGCGTTTTCTAGCTACCACACACCCATGTTAGGTGAGCTCCTACCAAGTTATGCCAACCTGGTACTGCGCAGACATAAAGCATTTTCTAGCTATCACACACCCATGTTAGGTGAGCTCCTACAAAGTTATGACAACCTGGTACTTCGAAGACATATTAATAAGGAACTTTTTTGGATTATTTTGACACCTTGGGTCCGAAAAACCCACAAATTTTACGGACCCCTATTTTTTCTAAAATAAAATATAGCCTATGTTACTTGCAGATAATGTAGTAGCTTTCTAATGGTGAAAGAATTTTTTAAAATCGGTTCCGTAGTTTTTGAGTTTATCCATTACAAACAAACAAACTAACAAAAATACAAATTTTTGCTCTTTATAATAATTAGTATAGATTATTACTAGCTTTTGCCCGCGGCTTCGCCCGCGTGGATGTCGGAAATTAACCCAGGAGGACGTACTACCGCGGTAAGAATGTGTTAATCCAGGTTCTGCGTGCTATTTTCGATCCAGAGCCATTCAGCCATTTTTGCGTGATTGACAAACAAACACCCAATCATACATATTTTCACATTTATAATATTAGTAACTAGTAGGATTATAATTCATAAGCTGTTACCCGCGACTTCGTCCGTGTGGTATTGAACAAAAAAGTTTTTCATTAGTTTTATTTTTTTCGTGAGATCGTTCTTTTTTGTTCGAAAATAAAAGTAACCAAGTTATTCCTTGTTACGTCAGCTATTTGCCAGTGAAAGTCCCGTCAAAATCGATCCAGCCATTTCAGAGATTAGCCGGAACAAACAGACAGACAGACAGACAAAAATGGTTAAAAATGTTGTTTTGGTATATGTACCGTGTATACATCCATATACACTTTGTAAAAAGTGGTTATCATAATATTACAAACAGACACTTCAATTTATTATTTGTATGTATAGATAGATGATGATTTGGTTACAGGTTGGGTTAGTTTATTATTGACACGTATGTGTCGTAATTCTCAGAACGAACACCTCTTTTATAGTTACTGCTAATAGTGTTATTTCTTTGACAATGCATGTAACAATAGTGGCGGACACCTATGTAGGGACCAAAGAGGCAGTAATCTTTTCTTAAAATCTATTTTTCATGTGATTTTGGTCAAAATATGAAAAACCGGCTACCTATAGTACTGAACCGTGTTCGCTCACAAAGGACCTTATTTGAAACCTGAAAGTCATCCAAAGGGCAATAGAGAGGGGCTATGCTTAGAGTTTCCCTAAATGATCGATTCAGAAATGAAGAGATCCACAGGAGAACGAAGGTAACCGACATAGCCCCTAAGAATAGCTAAAATTAAGTGGTCGTGGGGCAGGGCACATTGCTAGCAGAACAGATGGTCGGTGGCGCCGAAAAGTTCTGGAGTACCGACCGCGAGTCAGGAGACTTAGAGGTCGAAAGCCTCCCACAAGATGGACCGATGACCTTGTGAAGGCCGCAGGAATCCGCTGGAGGCGGGAAGCACAAAACCGGTCGAAGTGGCGGAGCTTGGGGGAGGCCTATGTATGTCCTGTAATGAACGTAAAAATTACCAATATGAATTGGCCAATAGAGTTTAAAAAGAAGTTTTAGGTTATATGTAGTATAATTAAAGTATCGTTGCGTCGGGGGACGGTCAATGAAAACGCCAAAATAATCCGGCCCATCGAAATGAATGTCATTATTATCATTGAAATAGGCCTTCCCCGACTTGTGGGGGCTTTGCCATAATCTCCACGCTTGGCAATCGCAGTAGGGTGACAAAAGGCATAGAGAACGCTGTTGCCAATTCTCTAGTAAGTCCCTTAGTCGCCTCTTATGACACGCTCGAGAAGAAATGGGATGATGCTATTCTTTTCGTACGGCACCACACGTAACGAAAAAAAAATTAAAAAGAGAAATTTAAATTGTTTTGTGTATGTTACAAGTGAGTTGAGTATGTGTGATATGTGTGTGTGGGGTGTATGTGTGGTGTGTAAGTGTACATGTGGTAGGTACATAGGAGTTAGTGTATGCATAAATGAGTGAGTTATGATGTGTGCTGCAATAGGGCCTCGGTGTCCTCGTAGGTGAGTTGTTTTATCCATTTAGTTATAAGTTTTTTACATTCATAATATTGCTTAGTATATACATATATCTCTTTATTATTTTATTGTAAAGTTGAGATGACCGTTTCTCGTATTGTCTATCACAAAACCTAGTGTTTGTTTGTGGAATCGGTGCTATAATATCTCTCCTTAGTTGCACCTCCCCAAGTAGGAATGCAGTAAACCAAGACTGATTGTACCATAGCGATATAGATATCATTTAATAGGTTCCTAGATGGGCCTCCGACATAATCATGAGGCTTCAGGGGCTAGTGCAAATCTCGGGGTTCATTCGATTAATCGAGTCTGGTCAAACCCGCTGGGATCGGTGCAATTCATTTCATTTCATTTGTATTAAGAATATGTAATCAACCAAAACCGACTATTACAAGAACCGATATAAAAGTAATAAAAACAAAGACGAAACGCTTTCAATCACGGATTTTAACGATCGAATTAGTCTAAAGTTTACGGCGCTGTTCCTGGATCCCGCGCTAGGTGGCGCTAGCTGGCGACTCATTCGAAAATAGAACTATAGACTGGAACACTCGATAGTGTTTCACGCACATGTAATTTTAGATACGTTTCGCGCGCATCGGTACGGCGCGTGCGCGTCGCTCGCTATTACAGCCAGTAAACAAAATAAGGTAAAAAAATATTAAATATATTTTTCTGTTCTTTTTTTAAACGGTGATTTTAAAGTTTTCATCGTGGCGAATTTATGTGTTTTTCTTTTTATTTGTGAATGTTCGGAAGAAAATGCATAAATGCGAATGTTTTATTTTTATGATAAGTACCTATTTGAATAACTTGAGTGATTGTTGTCTTGTGAAATTGGATTCCGTTAATAGAAACTGTTTTATTGTTGGTTCGACATTCAGATATATGTGCCTTCGTACTTAGAAGGCCGTAATTTGAAACGATACACCATAACATTCGCAATGTAGTTTTCTAATAAAGATTTCATAACATTAATGATTTTAATAATCTATACAAGGTGTATCTAATGGAATAGACGTAAATGCTGAAACATTTTTATTTTTTCATAATACACAACTGAATCGATTTCTGTAACTTTTATTATAGGTTTTTATTTCAAAACTTATGTATTTTGCCAAAGAAAATTCAATCTTATTTCAAGGTGATAAGATTCAATTTCAAACGCATAAAAGTTAGCTTTAAATGTTTTGGTCTATTATGCTTCTAACTCGATACTCTAATTGGGATGTGTGAGGTCTTGCGTTAATTATGTTACACGTAAATTTTAATATATTGGGCACTGCCTTGCGATGCAATTAAATTTGCACTGACATTTTCAGAACAATCGAATGTAAATGTTAAATACGTATTGCGCCTCGGAATCTTTAACGAGTATGTATTATTCTGATCTATTTGCATTGGCAACCAGAGACACGGCTGGTGGGCATCGCGAACCAATCTGCCCCATTTATTTAGCTGCAGTAGGTACCTAGTATCGTACGCACTTGACGAGCGTCCATCATGAAACTATTTCAGTTACCGTTTGTTCCGCACTCACCTAATGCTATACGTCAAAGTCAAAGTATTTATTTCAAACTGTGCCCGCGGCTTCGTCCACGTGGATGTGACAATGGACGTGGTACCGGGACAAAAAGTAGCATATGTTACTCCTTATAACATTAGCTATTTGCGAGTGAAAGTCCTGTTGAAGTTGGTCCAGCCGTTGCAGAGATTAGCCGGAACAAACAGACAGAAAGACAGTCAAAAAAATAAAATGGTGTTTTTTGTTGTTAGTTCCATATATCTATACTAATATTATAAAGCTGTATCTATACTATAATATTATAAAGCTGAAGAGTTTGTTTGTTTGATTGAACGCGCTAATCTCAGGAACTACTGGTCCGAATTGAAAAATTCTTTCCGTGTTGGGTAGCCTATTTATCAAGAAAGGCTATACTTGGCTATAACATCACGCTACAACAAAAGGAGCGCAGCAGTAATGAAAAATGTTGCAAAAACGGGGAAAATCTCACGGGTAGACGATTCGACGCGACGGAAAGGGTCGGGGGAACAAGAAATTTAACGCGGACGAAGTCGCGGGCAGAAGCTAGTACTTTCATATGCATCTAAGCTGTTAATGTGAAATTATGTACAGATACATCACTTTAATTTATTTGTATAGATAGGTAGTCACATAAAAGGCACTTTTGAACGTCAACATTTACATTAATATAGAATTGATTCTAGTTGCTCCTTCCAAAAGGTAGATTCTTATGGAGAAGAATGGGCAAGAAACTCCACCGTTACTCTTTTAAAATGTTTTCAATATTTACATACATTGGTTCTTAATATAAGTCTATACGTGAGAATTTCTATTTGGCTTTCTTAATGACGATGGTTTCCTTTTTTTGCCTGTATATTTTGGCTGTAAATCTTCCATCTACTAAAACAAATTAATAAAAATAATTTAATGTATGTGGAACCGTTGCACGTAAATTAACAATATCTGGATGACCGAGCTGTGCTCGGTATTTTTTGGCAAATTGTGTTTAAAATAATAAGTTTATGTTCAAGTTGATTATCGATAAAGTTGGTCATTGAAAACACGAATAAAACGACATTTTATAAAAATGAATCCTAGCTAGATCGATTTATCGCCCCCAAAACCCCCTGTAGGTATACTAAATTTCATGAAAATCGTTGGAGCCGTTTCCGAGATTCAGATTATATATATATATATATACAAGAATTGCTCGCTTAAAGATATAAGATTTTCGTACTAGCATACGTAAAAAGAATTAAAAATGAAGCAAAATACACATAAGGTGCTCACATATTGACAATTATGACAATTACCTTTGACAACTTACTTTACGATGTGTATCATATTGACATAATTATGATACACATTGTAAAAGTAAGTAGATACTTGTACGATTTTCCCATTAAAACAAGTAATAAATCAGTGTGTGAGTTTAAGTTATCAAAGATTGTAAATCATTGTCATAAAAATAATAAATTATATAATTTAATTAGCTACCAGTTTGATTTTGTCTACAAATATATAATGATGATGATGATGGTGTCGTGTGGTGCCGGACGTAAAGAGTAGCGCTATCTCATTTCTTCCCGTGGGTGTCGTAAGAGGCGACTAAGGGACTTAACTAGAGAATGGGCAACAGCTTTTTCTATGCATTTTATCACCATACTGCGATCGCCATCCCCTTGGACGAGGGGTGTGACGATTATGGAAAAGCCCTCCAAATTGGGGAGTCCTGTGATGCCAGAGAACGTATTTAAGCTTAAAAAGAGTAAGCAATAGATAGATGTATTGATGCTGAAACATCGTTCTCTTTAAAAAGTATTATTTTACTTTTATTACTGTTTTAGGGTTCCGCAATCAAAGAGCCGTCATAGTTTCGCCATGTCTGTCCGCACGCAGTTTAGCCCAGAGGCTATTAATACTAGAAAGCTGTGAACCTGTATTTATCAAAGTTCACATTGTTAATCAGAACTTGAATTATTTTGAAGGATAATGCTATTCCACTGCATCATAATTATGTTCGAGAAAGGCTGCTTATCAACGTGATCTCAATGAATGTTTTTGGACTGTCAAAATGAAAGCCATTCCTGGTCGTAGTGACTATTATATATATCTATATTATTGTGTACCTACCTATTGGCTTATTGAACTTGTAAGGGGACGCACATAGCATTGTAATAGTTCGACGCGAGGCTTGTCGTGTCGACGTAGCCAGTTACAGTTAGTCTCACGCCTCGGACTAAGTAGGACGCTGAACCGAATTGGTTAATAAACGTTATAACGTGGTTTTGTGAAGTAACCTGACTTATCATTTATCTCCACCACCTGTAGGGGGCGTAGGCTAAACTCACACTGGTGAACCCTGTGTAAGAAATTGGTGGTGTGGAGAAATTAAATAGTGACGGACAGTATAACAGTATAACTAGTTAGTGCAACAAAATGGCTCAAGCTGCGGGTTCCAGCCAGGCGAAAAGCGATAGCACGGAGGTAGCGGCGATATCTCTTGCGTCGAAGATTCCTACTTTCTGGAACGATCAACCCAGGTTGTGGTTTGTACAGTTTGAGGCTGTCGTTGCGAATCAAAAGATGTCAGACGAAAACAAATATAACCTGTTGGTTACGAAACTCGTCAAGGACAACGCGGAGCAGGCAAGTGACGTGTTACAGTTACCTCCGGAAACAAAAAAGTATGAATTATTGAAGAATCGACTCATGACAGTATACGAAGAATCAGAGAACAAGCAATTCCAGAGATTACTATCTGAAATGGAACTAGGTGACCAAAAGCCGTCGAAACTACTCAGGAAAATGAAGGATTTGGCGCGGAAGAAATTACTAGACGAGACACTACGAATGATGTGGACGGGACATTTACCGGCATCCATCAGAGCGGTATTAGCAGTTACTGAAATTCAGGAGCTAGAAAAACAGGCAGAGTTGGCGGACACGACCCATAAAGGTTGCGGAAGTAACATCTCAAAAACTGAAGCCACATGTAATGGTGTAATTACCATTTTAGATACGGACACCGGGCTAACAGCTGTTTGGAGCCGTGTGCGTGGAACAAGACACAGGGAACGTCGGGAAACTAACAGCGGTGCAGCCAGCGGCGGACACCTGCACCGTGTCACCCTCGCACCGCCTGAGTATATCAGATGAGGCCAGCGGATTCAGGTACCTAATAGATACAGGAGCGAATATTTCAGTGATCCCAAATAATAAGATTACGCACGTATTCAAAATCTAGTGATTATAAGCTGTATGCAACTAATGGTAACCTCATAGTAACGAATGGCACTATTAAGACTTTGACCTTAAGCTTAGGATTAAGAAGGGCATTTATGTGGACTTTTGTGGTTGCGAATGTAAGGCAACCAATACTAGGGGCAGATTTCTTAAGTCATCATGGGCTTTTGGTTGATGTAAAAGCTAGAAGATGAATAGATAAAGATTATTAAACGCAATAGCTTCCGTGGTGTATTGTGAGGATCAATCAGTTAAAACCGTCGAGGGCGGTCATGTTTTTGCAGAATTGTTAGCAAAATATCCAGAAATAACAAAACGGTTATCTTTTAGAGAAACGCCTAGTCACTCTGTGTTACACCACATAGAAACAACAGGCCCACCAATACATGCCAGGGCGCGCCCTTTGCCGCCAGATAAATATACGAAAATTAAAGAAGAATTTCGTATTATGCAAGAAATGGGTATATGTAGGCCCTCCCAAAAGTCCGTGGATTAGCCCGCTTCATGTGGTTCCAAAGAAAAATGGAAAGTTACGACCTTGCGGGGATTACAGGAAGTTAAACGCGGTTACTAAGACAGATCGGTACCCGATATCCAGATTTATGATTTTACATAGGTATTTGCTAGCCAACAAAAAGATATGTTCTAAACTAGATGTAAATAGGGCGTATCATTGCATAGCAATTAATCCGGAAGACATAGAAAAATCCGCGATAATTACGCCATTCGGACTATATGAATTTCCCCGCATGACCTTCGGTCTGTGTAACGCGGCACAATCATTTCAGGTTTATGGATCAGACGGTTTTAAAAGATTTGATAATGTTCTTGGGTACATTGATGACGTCATAATAGCCAGCGCCACGAGGGCGGAACACGAAGCGGATTTGGAGAAAGTATTCAATCGTTTTAATGACTATGGGGTGACTATTAACATAGCTAAAAGTAGTTTCGGACAGGAGAGCGTCGAATTTCTGGGCTTTGAGGTAACCTCGCAAGGCATCAGGCCACTAAAAGAGAAAGTAGAGGCAATTTCGAAATATCTCAAGCCAAAAATAGTAGAACAATTGAGACGTTTCTCGAAATTTTTATAGGACGCTTATCCCAAGGGCAGTTAAATCACACTTAATTTTAAATCAATATTTAAAAGGTGCAAAAAAGGGACAAATCACTCATACAATGGTCAACGGAAGCTGACGAAGCTTTCTCGCAATATAAAATATGCTTGCAGAATGCAGTCACATTATCGCACCCATTGACAAATACAACGCTAGCACTCAAGACTGACGCGTCGGATACATGACGTGTGGACGCAGTCTTGCAACAAAGTAGCTACGGTAAATGGATACCTATAGGTTATTTTTCTAAGGCAATGAGTAAGACGGAACAAAAATACTCAGCGTATGATAGGGAATTATTAGCGATATACTTAGCGATCCAATATTTCCAGAACTAAGACTATTACAGAAGAAGGGCTTAGGCGCACGCTATGGCCAGAGGCATTTCCAATCAAGGATATCACGGGAGATACGGTTGCAAAAATAATTTACGAAGGGTGAATTGCACGTTTTGGTTGCCCACTGAAAATAACTTGTGATCAAGGGAGACAGTTTGAGAGCGCATTGTTCATGTCGCTATTAAAAGTATTAGGTATACAAAAATATAGAACTACCCCGTATCATCCACAATCCAATGAGGCAGTATAAAGGTGGCATAGATCGCTAAAATGCGATAGCATCATCATGGGTGACCCATAGAGCAACACGGACCACCGGCGGTCCGTGTTGCTCTATGTGGGTGACCATTTGACCAAGTTACCAACAGTCATGCTAGGCCTTAGGTCAGCAATACGCACGGACAATGGTATAAGCGCGGCGGAAATGGTGTATGATCAAACGATAAGGATGCCAGCGGGTTTCTATGCAAAGGATAATAAAGGTAGTCATACATCCGATTACGAATGCGTCAACAGGATACGTCACGCGATAGGGTTTAAAGCCAATTCCGATAGGGTATGAGAATACGAAAAGTTTGTTTTTGCACCTTCACCTATCCACAGCGGAGTTTGTTTTTATCAGAAACTAGCGACCCGCCCCGGCTTCGCACGGGTGGACATTTATTTTTTAAGCTCTCTGAAAAAAAAAAATTGTTTTGAAAAGAACTTTTGATAATGAGTATCTAAATATTCCGTAAGTTCCGAAATCAATTTTAATAAGTACATTAATTCAGTAAAACTCGATTTGGCCGCGTCCGCTGCGTAGAGAGCCGACCCACAGTGGAACGAATGTATGGGAGCGGTTGGACGTAGACATGTCCGAAAAAAAAGAGTAAAATTATGCCAAACTAATGATGCCATCTTATTCGATTACTTAATGCCTTCATAACTTGTGGTGATGAATTTCTTCATAACTCCCATATTTCGGGAGTAATTTGAGAAAATGTGAAATTTTACTATGAAAATGAGTGTATCGAGCTCTCTCCCTCCTGATTCCGGGCTTGTTTCAAGTAGCGGTCTCTAATATCATAATGCTAATACTAAGAGCTATATTTAATACTAAGACACATAGTGCGCCAAATGTGCACTTTCTGGGATAAAGAGTGATGTTTATTTTATAACACAATTTTTTTATTTTTTGTTTATTTTGTTGATTAAAACCGTTTTTCTAAAGGTTTACCTTATTACAATAACATTTCTGAGCAGCCAATTAGAGAAGATATAAGCTAATTAGGATATATAATTAGGGACTTAAGGTTTACATATAAAACTGATGCACTAATGATTACTGATAAGAACATTGCTATTATTTAATTACTAAATGGCTCTTAATACACTAATTTAGCATGCATCATTTACTAATTATCACAATAACTAATTACCTTGCAATATTTAACAAAGGATACCTGGGATACCTGGATTTTATATAAATAGGTCACTATTAGTAACTTTAAAATCAGTGTTGATTTACACCTCGTTGTATCCAAGCTAATCTCGCAATGTATTTTCCAAATTTTAATACAAATCTTGATATTCACGTTGCTTTATGCGCACGCGCACATAAAGATTTACGCGACTTTAACTATTTGTTCAGTGTTTTAAAAGATAACAGTTGTGTTCAGTTATGTGAAAGTGCTGAAACAAGTTTAAAAGACTGGTGTCGTCGATTTTGCTACCGCATTTATGCAAAATGGACACAGTCTGGAAGAAGCACAGATAAGTTTCGGAAGAAACATGAGATTTGGCTACAGGCTGCAATTCAATGGCCGGAATTACAGAATGAAAATATGGAACCTTCTACAGAAAATATAAGTGACGTCATCGAGCCCATAATTTCTCCTGCTAAATCTGATGCTTCAACTTGTACACATCCTAGTCCTCGTAAATCTTTTGAGGACCTTAGTAACCGGCAAAAAAGAAGACGCACTGAAGATAGTCTTTCATGCAGCAGTAGCAGCGCTGAAATTATGTTTTCGGCCGAAAGGGCGCTTCAAAAGGCAGGACAAAGCGATACAGCTTATGTTATGAAATACTTGACGGAGAATCCAGAAGAGGCCTCAAAAATCAAAGCCTTCATTGAAGGTAAATCAATTCAGGTACGGGAAATATCCCCTTTGAAGGCATTGGCTCTTTATGTATCGATGAACTTATCGAAATGGCGCTATAACACTCTTCGGGATTTCAACACTCAAGAAGGAGCTCTTCAATACCCGAGTTACTACATGTTGGTTAAAGAAAAAATTAAGTGCTATCCGGCCAAAGAAGATCTCACAGTTACAGAGAGCTCTGCAAAAATCAAATTACAAGCCTTGATGGATTTAACCTCAAGAAGACTTATTAGGTCGTTAGAAACCCCTGTTGATCCCAATCAACAGCTCGTATTGACCAGCAAATGGGGTTTTGACGGATCATCTAGCCAAAGCATTTATCATCAAAGGACGAGTGAAGATGAGCAAATCGATCTTGCTAGTAATTTTATGATTAGTCTTGTACCACTGCGGCTCGTCTCAAAAGGTGTAACAATTTGGGAAAACGAGCGACCATCTTCCACTTCATTTTGCCGGCCAATATTGTTTAAGTTTATAAAGGAAACCAAAGAAAATGTGCAGAGAGAGATGGCTGAAATCGAAGCAGAGATTGAAGCCTTAACTCCATCCACCATCACTGATGGAATTAGTGTCAAACACCAACTGCTGTTGACAATGATTGATGGTAAAATTCATTCCATTATATCCAATACAGCAGCTTCAGTGTGTGACATATGCAAGGCTTGTCCTAAAGAAATGAATAATTTAGAGTTAATCAAAGATAAACACGCAAACGAGGACATGTATAAATATAGCTTAAGCACCCTTCACGCTTGGATTCGCTCAATGGAATGCTTATTACACATTTCCTACAAATTAGACATAAAATCATGGCAAGTAAGGGGTGATATAGCAAAAAGGCAAGTTGATGACAGGAAGAAAAGAGTTCAAGAGGCTGTAAGAAGAGAAACGGGCTTACTTCTCGATGTTGTGAAACAAGGCAGTGGATCCACCAACAATGGCAACTCGGCAAGGAGATTTTTTGAAAACTACACTAAATCTGCTGAACTGACCGGAATAGATGCTATGCTTTTAAGAAAAATCTGTGTGATCTTGCAGTGTATTTCATCAGGAGAGAAGATCAACGTAACTAAATTCCGAGAGTTCTGCTTTGATACTGCTAAGCTTTACGTGGAGTTATACCCATGGTATTATATGCCTTCTTCACTTCATAAAATTTTAATGCATGGGCCAGACATAGTTCAGAACATGTCAATTGTGCCCATTGGTTTTCTATCCGAAGAGGCATCTGAGGCTAGAAATAAAGATTTTAGAAAATATAGAGAGGGGCATTCTCGAAAGCATAGCAGTATCTCATGCAATGAAGATATTATGCACAATCTTTTACTGTCTTCTGATCCACTTGTTACAAGTATCCGTCCAAAAGGAAATAAGTTTGTAAAAAAATCTTCTTTTAAGGAATTTTATGAGCTTACGGATTCTGAGAAAAGTGATATCGAATTTGTTAACATAAATGATTTAGCGGACATCGATTCTGAATTTGAATTAATTGATGATGATGATGATGACGAAGATAATTAAATGATGTTATTGTTTTAAAATGTGTAACTTAGTAAATTAGAGCTTACATCTTAATTATTTATTGTACTTTTAATGAAACTAGGTAATTTATTATCAACTTACTTAAAAGTCATACTCTCATCAGTTCTTGTGAATATTTTTGTTAATATATATTTCTGTATATATATAATATATTTATAGACCTCTTAATAAGTCTGTCTGCGGTTTAAAGTAAATACAAATGGGGAAAAAACGTTTTTTTTTTTAAATTTTCATTTCCTTTTATCCCAGAAAGTGCACATTTGGCGCACTATGTGTCTTAGTATTAAATATAGCTCTTAGTAATAGCATTACGATATTAGAGACCGCTACTTGAAACAAGCCCGGAATCAGGAGGGAGAGAGCTCGATACACTCATTTTCATAGTAAAATTTCACATTTTCTCAAATTACTCCCGAAATATGGGAGTTATGAAGAAATTCATCACCACAATTTATGAAGGCATTAAGTAATCGAATAAGATGGCATCATTAGTTTGTCATAATTTTACTCTTATTTTTCGGACATGTCTACGTCCAACCGCTCCCATACATTCGTTCCACTCGACCGCGCGAGTGAGCTTCGCGGCAACCTGCTTCATAGATGTGCACCCCCCTCCCCTGCAGTTTCGCCGTGCGAGTCGTGCGACACCATCATTCATTTGCTCGCCCGTTTTGCGTTTTGCGTCTTTACGATCGTGAACGCTCGGGAATTGTGGGGACTTCGTATACGCGCCTTCGCCTTCGACACCCGGGCGGTGTCCGTTGCGCGGGGCGCGTGTCGATCTCTTACAAACGAAGAAGCCTGCCGGGGGGTCGCGTGATTGTTCGAAAGAGATACCGTGACCCTGGCACATGGGCAATTGAAGGAACACGGGTGGGTTTTAGTCAGTAAAAGTCTGACATGCCCTTCCGCTCCGCCCAGAGCGGGAGAAGTCAATTGATGATTTCCCATCCAGAAAAAAAAAAAAACATTCATTTTAATACCAATTACAATTTTAAATTCGTAATATCTTTTGAATGGATTGTCCGATTGGAATAAAATAAAAAGTTATTTATAGCTATTGAAATAATCTTGCTCAATAAATAGTTTATTTGGATAAGGATTAGTATTTGACGATAATATGATCAATTAATAAAATACAATACATTTAATTACTTTTATTCTATGGAAAAGTGGTTATAATGGCTAAAATATAAATGTTTGGTTTATACTATCGCGGACTTTTTTGTAGGCATTATTGAGTTCTACAACTTTTCTATAAAAGTCAACCATACATCTCTAACCATTTAGGCAACGTTCGCGAGAATCGTTAACGTACGGCTGTTTTTTCGACGCCTTACTCCACAATTTTCACTACCACGAAAAATCCTATCTATTTTCCGGGATAAAATATAGCCTATACGGATTCGGAAGAATCCCTCTAAGTAATGGTAAAAGAAATTTTGAAATCGGTCCAGTAGTTTTTGAGCCTATTCAATACAAACATACAAAAATACAAAGGTTTCCTCTTTATAATATTAGTATAGATAAATACATAGCTGTTTTTGTAATAATAGTCCTACATGTTCTGCCATCAATATAAATTAAACAAAAAAACAAAGATAAAAAAATAATAATTAGGAAATAATTTAAATTACAGTAATAATGACATTATTACGTAGACTTAGGTGCACCGATGACCTGGTGAAGGCCGCAGGAAGCCGCTGGATGTGAGAAACACAAAATCGGTCGAAGTGGCGGTGCTTGGGGAAGTGCTATTTATTTATTTATAATAAGCACACCAACAGCACAATCACTTACAATTGAAATAAAATAAAATTTTAAATTGGCACTTCAGTAACCATGCATATAACAGGTATGCATGACATTAGCATAATTATGAATATTAGAGACAAAAGAGAAACTTAAAAATAATAAATAATAGTTTAAAAAAAAAAACTAAAAATCACGCTTCCATAGAAAACCAAACTAAAAAAGTTGAAAATAATGGAAAAAAGCGTGGGGTGCTTTTTAAGGTATTTTTTTATTGATATCAGGCACACCACGCCTTTTTCCATTATTTTCAAATGTTTTAGTTTAGTTTTCTATGGAAGCGTGCTTTTTAGTTTTTTTTAGTATTATTTATTTTCTATTTTTTAGGGTGTTTCGAATTTTGAGAAGTATGTCAGCGTAGTTTGAGACGTTTGTCAGCGTAGTTTTCGAAGACAGTTTTTTTGCTGTCCTGCCCCCCTAGCCAAGTTACAAGCGTTTCGTGTCGAATTCCGTTCTCCAATCGGTAACGCCTTGGTGTCAGCAATTGTAGAAAACGATAAGTTGGTAGCCATGTTGACGCGCCTGAGTTGGCCGCTCATTCTACAATGTCTTTAGAAAAACGATATTATAACAAAGGATGTAGCGTTGAACATTGTAGAGACGATAAAAAATCATTCTATCATTTTGAACGATGTGAACTTGGCTAAGAATTTTCTATTAGTTTGTTCTAACCACGTGACTTAACGTTAAGCGACTAGCGTTAACGATTGCAGATTATCAACTTGGCTAGGGGTGCTGGTAACCCTGGCAAGGATAATGGCATAAATTTATGAAATTACTAGCTTTGCCAGCGGCTTCGCCCGCGTGGAGGTCGGAAATTATCCCGCGGGAACATACTACCGGGATAAAAAGTAGCCTATGTCCTTTCTCAGGTTCTAAACTATCCGTGTACCAAATTTCATTTAAATCGGTTCAGTAGTTTTAGCAGGAAAGCGAGACAGACAGACAGACAGACAGAGTTACTTTTGCATTTATAATATTAGTATGGATTACTAGCTTCTGCCCTCGACTTCGTCCGCGTCAAATTTTTGCTCTCCTGACCTTTCCCGTCGCATCGATTTGCCTAGTTTTCATCCACTTTTCGTTGCTGCTCGCTCCTTTTGAGTTATAGTGAGTCAACCTTAAAAGATAGACATATGCTGTCGCTTTTTTTAGAACTTTTTAAAAGGAACAATTCCGTCATACATGATTTTTGCGTTACTTTAACCGTTTACGCAGCGCACGCAACGGAAACTCTCAAAAGGAATAAATTTCCCCCGTTTTTGCAACATTTTTCATTACTGCTCCGCTCCTCTTAGTTGTAGCGTGATGTTACATCGATAAATAGGCTACCCAACACAAAAATAATTTTTCAATTCGGACCAGTAGTTCTTGAGATTAGCGCGTTCAATCAAACAAACAAACAAACTCTTCTGCTTTATAATATTAGTATAGATATATATTATATATATATAATATATGTATATATATATAGTAAAGTAATATATAGTAATATAGTATATATAGTATATAGTATGGATTGCATTGTTATCGGTTTTTGACAGGTGTGCAAAGTTTGAATGAAATCTGGTCGTTTAAAGTGGGTCAAAATCGCGCTATAAGAAGTCGGTTACAAACAAACATACAAACATACAAGTGAAGCTAATATAAAGCTTGTAAAAACTGTATCCATAAACCCACACCTAGAGCACTACAAAATACTTATTTTACACGCTACACAGACGTGCAGTCGTCACAACGTTTAAATAGGGAACGCCTGTATGAAGCGAAAGTCATGGAGAATATATCAATGGGGTAATCTGTCAAGTTGGACCTTTCATTATATTGCCTGGCCATAAGTGTTAAGGAGCTATTAAATGTGGTATTTATGGATGTAGGCAATTCAAAAATACGATGATGACACTTACTATGTCCAGCAATGGACTTCTTGTACACACTGGTTATTTCACAAATGTCATCAAGGGTACTATATAGAAAAAAATATTTCAAAAACAGCATGAGAACGACTCGCTCATTCCGGCTTCGGACAGACGTGTAGCCTAGGCTTACTAAAACCGTTCTGTCGTAAACTTTGCTTACAAAAAACTAACAAAGCCCGATTGATACCAATATCTTTTGCATTATTCGCTATCAATTACTCGCCGCATACAATCATTGTAATGTGCTTAAATGATTCTGCATCTTCAATTACTTGGTGTCGATGTGAACAGAATCATTAGGGTACAGTCAACCTCACGTAGATGTAAATAGCTTCACTTTGACGGCGTATTTATTTCATAACATTTAGGGTGATTTTGTAGATCAAGTTCCGAGTGGCATGCAGTCGAGTGATAGTGGTTTCCAATAGCGACCGACCGAAGTATCGTTTTCGTTTTCGGCCATTTTCGGTTCTGTCAAGCTGAAAATCAAAAGATCGTGAATTGTTGCCCTCCATTCAGCTTTCTGCGTATAGCTCGGCAATATTAGGTGACGTTAGGCTAACTTCGTGGCGAATCGAGTCCACTCGTGGTGTCACTTAGCTGACTTAAGGTCGCTCCAAGGCAGTACGCGAAATGCAAATTATCTTAAGTTTTTTGCTGATTAAGCAAATACATATGTACATGTGGCAGTCGCAAATGATATTTTAATCAGCATACAACCTGGCACTGACATCATAATTATTCTCCTGCCCTTATTCCAATTTATTTTGGGTCAGGGCTACACGTCTTCTTTCTTCCACACTTCTCTATAATCTCGGTAGATAGAATGGGGGTCCGTTCTATACATATCATCATTCACACAGTTCATCCATCGTTTCTTTGGTGTCTCACTCTTATAGCCATCAACATTCATACTCAAAAGTATCCTCATAACATTATCGTCATTTTTCCTTGTCACATACCCTCTGACAAATTGGAATATTCATAATAAAAATTAAATTTAGGGGCGGACACGTTTTTGTTTGAGGGACTTGTGGCTAAGTAATAAGATCAGCACGGATCAATCGATCAGGTTAAGCTACGCTTGACGTGGTTGGCCCGTGGATGGGTGGCCATCTTTACATACCAAGACCTCTCCTTGCCTCGGAAAGCCTGTGGTCCCGGCTGTCATTTATGAATCTTTGACAGCCGTTACAGGTTGTCAGAAGCCCGAAAGTTTGACTACCAGCCTTACAAAGGGGTATCGTATTACCCAGTAACTGGGTTGTGGAGGTCAGATAGACAGTCACTCCATGTAAAATAATGGTATTCACGCTAAATCCAGTTAGAATGGAAGCCGACCTGTAGTTGGGAAAAGGCTAGGCAAATGATGAGATGATGAATCAGCAATAGCTTATTTTATCATTGATTGAATTGTTATCCTCACAAAACATTCCTCGAAGGATGAGGCAGAGGTGTACCTATAGTACACCCACATTTCGCCTGTTATGTTTCAAGTCCGCAATCAACCGGGCACAAATCCAGACTTCGGGCTGCTACTGAGCATAATCCTTATGGAAAACCCAATTCCTTATTTAAATCTTCAGTGAATGAAAATAACATAAAAACTTTTTTACAAAAAAAAACCGACTTCCTCAAAAACACTAGAAAGTGAAAAATAACTTTAATTTCGGAAGTCGGTGACAAAAAACTCAAATACAGTTCCTAAGACACCGACTTCCGAAATTAAAGTTATTTTTCACTTTCTAGTGTTTTTGAGGAAGTCGGTTTTTTTTTTTTGTAAAAAAGTTATTATTTTTTACTTTTTAGTTATGGTATCTACCCGTACTAATTCCTATACCACTTATCGGCAGGTGAAATTTAATACTTTACTACTGCTGTAAATCGTTGAGGAATTCCCTTGACTGTCTGTCTATGGTCTCCATCATCAGACCTATAATGGTACTTATAAGCCTTATTGGAGCTTTCTCATCAATAGAAATGAATTAAGTTCAAACACCAGGTAATTGCTATAAATCGTTGAGGAGTTCCCTCGATTGTCTTTCGGCTCCATCATCAGATCAACTCCGGACCTTAATTAAATAGTAGTGATAAAATTGGCACTTTGAACCGTATAAAGTAAGCCCAACTGCGGACTGGGAACTGCTGTAAATCGTTGAGGAATTCCCTCAACTGTCTATGGTCTCCATCATCAGACCTGTAATGGCACTTATAGCCCATATGGGTGCAAAGTTCTCATCAATAGAACTGAATTAAGTCCAAACACCAGGTAATTGCTGTAAGTCGTTGAAGAGTTCCCTCGACAGTCTTTCGGCTTCATCATCAGAGCAACTTCAGAACTTCATGAAATAGTAGTGCTTTAAGATTATTAATGATAGAAATAAAAAACGCACTAGTCGCCACTACGATTTTCGAAGGTTCCCTTCGACTTCTCTGGGATGCCATCATCAGATCCTGGTTTCCTTATCATGGGACCACCCTTGGAATATCTCCTTTCCAACAACAAAAGAATCATCAAAATTGGTCCATAAACGACGAAGTTATCGGTGAACACACATTAAAAAAAAAAAACCGACTTCAAAAAAGGAGGAGGTTTCTCAATTCGACCGTATATATTGGTCGAATTGAGAAACCTCCTCCTTTTTTTGAAGTCGGTTAAAAATATATAATACTGAACGTTTAAGAAAAAAATCTAACATTTTGCTAATTTTTACTGTCATTAAAAACTATCAAAAGAAAGTGTCAATAAAGAGCAATTTGGAACGAATCCAAAATAATAACAATTTGTTACGGAATGTACAGTTCGCTCACAGTTATTTCACCTTATCTTAACGAGAATAAAGATCCCTATGATTTTGACAGACTTGTTAATGCTAAAAACCCAACAGTAACCTTATTGAAAGGAGTATAAAGATCACTATGACTTTGGTAGTGCCGCTAAATCGGAGGTAAAAAAAATATAGGTTAAAAAACTAAAAACACGCTTTCATAGCGTAAAACCAAATCTTTACTCTTTATCTAAAATATTCCTCATCATCATCATCATCACCATTTCAGCCGAAAGACGTCCACTGCTATGGCCTTTCCCAATTTGGGGGTTATCCATAATCGCCACGCTTGGCAGGCGGGTTGGCAATCGCAGTATAGTGGTAAAATGCTTAGAGAATGCCGCTGCCCATTCTCTAATAAATCCCTTAGTCGCCTCTTACGACACCCACGGGGGGAAATGGGATTTATAACAATAGTTTAGACTTTTTGACTAAGCGAAGATCGGAAATTATCCAACAGGAACGCACTATTGGGTAAACAGTACCTACTCCTATGTCCTTTTTAATCTCGGGGTGGAAATGCTCATGGATATCGTCCGCCCTGGGGTGAGCGGAGGGGTCTGCCAGACGATTACTGACAAATTCCACCCCGGTGTTCCATCCCACACCTACGTCGGGATCACGGGATCTAGTGCGACTTACGCAATCCCCGGTTGACCTATTCCTGTGTCCTGCCTCAAGTTATTAGTCTATGACCGTGCCAATATTTTCATGTTTAATTATCGTACATAAGCAGTCTATAATGTTCCCACTGCTGAAACACAGGTAACCTCTCTGTGAGAGGGTCGTAATAGTAATATAAGAACCACGCGAGCTCAGTGCGGGTTGGTAGATGTCACATGTCTTCGAATTTTTGATTCTAAGACATGCCGGTTTCCTCACCATGTTTTCCTTCACCGTTTTGAGAGGAGTGGTGATGAAATTATTTATACATTCATGGTATGGTCACGTGATACGGAGGAATGAGGAAGTTGTCGTGAGGAGAGTATTGAGTATGAATGTCGAAGGCTATAAGGGAGACCAAAGAAACGATGGATGCACTGTGTGAATTATGATGTGGATAGAAAGGGGGTGACTACTGAGATGACGACTAATAGAGAAGTGTGGAAGAAAAAGATATGTTGCGCCGACCACAAATAAATTGGGATAAGGGCAGAAGAATTGTGAGGTCTGTACAAACACTTTTACACGTCAATCATATTTCTTAAACCTAGATGAGGTCAGCGTTTTCTATCTGACTACTCTGAGAAGAAAGGCCGAGACTCAGAGGTCACAGTCTCTTTAAAGTCCAGGCATAATCTTGGTCATTGTGTGTGTATGTTGTTATATATGTATTTGTGAGTACCGCATCGTGCTGCAGTCTTCAACGTCTAATATTAGATGCTCTCTATAGAATGTTCATTTTATTTTGTCTATTTGACCAATGCATTAATTGCGTAACAATAGCATATTGCTAATTAATTGCTTGGTATTTTCCAAAAAATGTCTTCTCAACAACGTAAATTACGTAATGAATGATGTTTAACTATCAATGGTAGTTATTCCTGTTTCGCAATTATCTACGCCTGCCAAGCGTGGCAATTGTGGTAAGCCCCACCAAATAAGTAGAGGCCTTCTTTCGGCTGAAATGATAATGATGATGTTCTTTAATAATTCAAACTCAAAGCAAATATTTCAAAAATGAACCAATTACTGGCACTTTTGAATTGTCAACTCACCGTGAGTTAGAAAAATGAAGCTAGTTGCCCTTTCAAAAGGCTTAGTACGTACATAGGTATGGAGAAGTACGTACAAGAACGAATAAAAATAAAATGACAATTCAGAAATTAAAATAAACCGTGACAGCTAAGAGATGACGGCGCCCATTCACGAACATGGCGTATAGGTCAGCACCATTCAGCTCAATTAGCAATTAGATAGAGCAGTGGTGGCCTAGTGGTTTCGGCTCGACTTATCAAGTTATAGATCGTAGGTTCGACCTCAGGCCGGCGCTATACTTTGTGCAAATAATTTTGTCAACACTGCTCTGACAAAATTGTGACGGAAAACATCTTGAGGAAACACGTGTCCTAGAAAAAAAAAATGCGACAACATGTGACATCTTACCTGCTCTTTCTCACAGAGAAGAGGCCTGCACCCCAGCAGTGGGAACATAATACACACATACACATACTCTCACAACACACAAGTACACACACACAGTCTAATACATATTTACACTCATATCAGCACCCCTTATTCTTAATCAATTTTTATTTTATCTTGCATTTATTGTAATTTTGTTTTAGCTCTAATTTCATTTTCTTGTGTCGTGATTTTAATATTAATATTGTTTCCAATTTTCAATTGTAATAAATTTTTAATTAAACTTTGTCATACAATTCTGATTATATTCTAATAGATAGATTTTATTTTATTTATTGAGATTGTTAAATTTTTTCTAATTCTAATTTGATCTAATAATTCTATTTTAGTGCTTAATTTAAATGAGTAGAATTGAAAATAATTTAAGTAATGTAAAGGACATGACCAGAAATAGCCTTCAAGAACGGGGACTTGTGCAGGATAACAGTTTATACACAAAAAAATAAAAAATAACGTTTTATTTATCATGGTTATATTAATGATAAAATACCTGAATAAACAGTATGTTAATTGCTTCTGCTATTCTCATAAATGCATTTCCTGATTTTGGCGTTCCGTTGTATCTATAGTCATCTCGTTACCATAGCAACCTACCTATATTATTATTATTATTAATCATTTATTTCAGAATATACATTCCATATAATTGTTAGTAAAACATACTTAAAACTATGTTAGTTAGATTATACACAAAATTGGGCTACTTATCATTATACCGGGCACACCCGGAGCCGTGAACGGCATTCCAGTGCCTCACAACTGGGCAATCCACCCTTTCCAGTACAGTATTCAGTAGACCGTTGGTGCTGCCTCGCACGCGGCGCATCAGGAAGGCCACTCTTTTGCGCACTATCACTACTATATTATGGAAACAATAAATTAAGAACTAGTTATTTTGTCGATCACGTGAATTTTATTGCCTAGGAATACATATGTTTTGTATACCTATAATTAATTTTATTTGACATGGCACACGTAAGGTTAGGATTTTATAGACACAAGACTGTGTATAATTCTAAGATCAAACACCAGTGGCGTAGGGTGATTTTATTAGAGAGGTAAGCCGGAGCTAAAAAAAAAAAATGCTTACCTAGGCCGGACATGGCGCACGTAGTCCAGTTACTTAAAATCTGTGACTGACTTCCTGGTTTCAGTCTTCTTTAATTAGGTAGTGTAATTGAACAGTCTAACCAAGGGGTATGGTATAACCCAATATAATTGAGTTGTGAATGTCAGATATGCAGTCGCTACATGTAAAATACTCGTATTTAGCTGCATTTGTTTAAACTGGAAGACAATCCCAGTATTATAGTTGACAAATGAAGACGAATTCGCCTAAATAACACCAATGATTAAACGTTATGTCTTATGATTCCAGGGTCCAAAATGCCTCACATCTACGAGGAGACTGACCCAGGGTTCGCAGCTACCTGCAGCAACATCACACTGTGCTCCAACTCCAAGGGTTTCTTCAAGGACATGGGGGAGCAGTTGGTGACCATGGCTGAGAGTGATGGCTGGCTGGAGAAGTTCGAGGCCATCGAGGACGGGAAGAAGGTGGCTGCTGTGCTGGAGAACGAGACGGTGAGAAGAATAATATAGCTTTCATTCAGTATAAATCAAATCAAAATATTTTAATTTCACATAAACCTACATGGGATAAACCTACATAAGTGTATGTAACGTCAGTGCGAACAGCCGGCAAGAAACTCCATGATTTTATTTCTGTAAGTAGGGTTGTACAAACACTTCTACACGTCAATCATATTTCAAAAACTTGATGTGCTCGGCGTTACCTAACTGATTATTCTGAGAAGAAAGGCCGAAACTCACTCAGAGACAGTGGCGTACATTGCTTTGCTGTATAGATAGGTCACTTGCTCTTGTCTAGGCAGAAAAACTACTAAATATATTTTTTAATATTTGTTTTCGATATCGATACCCAACACGTGGGTAAAGTTTTGCCAGCTAATTTCATTTAAACCTGTATAACAAGTTATAGATTATATATATTATATTATATTATATTATTCGAAGGGAGCTTGGTTACAAAACGGCGCCACTTACACTCTACGTTGCGAACGGTCGCTCCGCGTACTTGACTCAAGCGTACTCCATTTTTATTTAGACTGGCGGACGTAGAGGTTTTGTGTGTGTTTACTTTGGAAAAGTATATTTTTATTTTGCAACAGAGAGTAACTTTTTACAAGCGACGACTCGTCCACCTGTGACTTGAATGTAAACATGCTCTCACAATACTCGCATCGAGCGACTCGGATGGTTGCATTGGCTACTGTAACGCGTTACAAAAACTCGGTACATTATATACAAACAACGGTCATAAAATAAAAGAAGACGTAGAGTTGAAAGGCCTCCCACGATCCTTATGAAGTTCTTAAAAGACACGCTTGCTTTTTATACTCGATTATTATGCTGCACTTCAAGTACACAACCAGTAAGGAATGTACCAACCACATGCATTCATCATTTGCATTCAACGCATACAGACGTGTTCATCAGTGCACAATATCAATAAAAATAAATTAACAATTGCATAAACAGAGACCCAGTTTTAGTGTATCATAGCGTGTAATACCTATAAACGTTCTATTGATGAGTTAATATAATGGACTGACGAAATATATTATTGTAAACTGATATATGGAAAGCAGCCCCTTTAATCGCAGCGCGATGATAAGACGTAGCCCTCCACCTACTCCGACCCCGGTACCAATACCGGCAAGGACACCGCCCAAACAACAAGCACAGGACCAAGATGAGGGAGTTGAAGTGGTGTCTACTCCGGAAATTCAGAACTGGATGGGGTCTATAGAGCAGTGTCTAAATGAGGTTGTTGTTATTGGTTCTGAGGGAAAGCTAAATGCTGATCAGAAGCTGAAAATTAGCAATCTCTGCCGGAAAGTTGGACATGGAGTTTCGCAAATGGCCGTTCAGTACCAATCGCTGAAACAAAAAGCAATTCAAAACCATAACTCCCTTAAAACCATGACCGAAGCCCGAAACCTATCAGATTGTTTAATGGAGATGAACCGGACGATTCAAGAGTCCTGTACGAAGCGGGTAGAAACCTCAACATCTTTTGCATATATGGTCAAGAAGGCGTCCAACACCTTTGTTCGTCCTAACACTTATAGTTCCGTGGCCATTTATCCCAGTGACAACTCTAAGACCAGTGACGAAACCAAGAACATGGTCCAACAAATAATATGCCCTGGAGAAATGAAGCTGAAAGTGCGAGGCGTGCGCAAAATTGGAAAATAAGGCCTTATAATTAGCACGGAGACTAAAGATGACCTAGATAGGCTCAAGGAAACAGTCCAACTTGCTTCGTCAGGGCTTACCGTCGACGAACTTAAAAAGCGCAAACCTCGAATTATAGTTATCGGAGTTTCCACAGCGATGGCTGAAAATGAGGTTTATAAATGTATTTATGAACAAAACTTGGCCGACAAACTCCCTATTTTATCCCTAGATACATTTTTGACCTCAATAAAGCTAAGCCACAAATCTTGCAGGAAAGATGCTGAGAACTGTAACTACATTCTAGAAGTTCCAGCCGTCGTACGCAAGGCCCTCATTACTCAAGACCGTGTATTCATCAATTGGACGTCCTGCCCGGTACGAGATTTCACACTGGTAACGAGATTTTACAAGTGCCAGCAGTACGGTCATGCAGCCAAAACATGCAAAATTGCTGTTTCTACGTGTAGACATTGTGGTGAAGAAGGACACGCAATACAAGACTGTACTAAAAAATCCGAAGCACCTAAATGTGCAACATGTTTGCGCTTTAAAAAACAAGCTAACCACAAGACGGGAGACGTAGATTGTCCGGCCAAAAAAGCAGCCGAAAACAGGTACACCAACTCAATTGATTATGTAGGCGCCTAAGAGCGCCACATTTTTTTTATATTTTAGACGTAATTTTCACTGTTATTTCCTTTAGTTTTAGTATGGATAATAACTTATTTACCGAAATAGATAACTCATTTGTAACAGTGTCAAAAACATGTGATGTTGAGGATTGCAGACAATATCTTTCCGATCATCAAAAGTCACTAACTATACTAACCCAAAACATTCGTAGTATTTTTAAGAACATAGATAGCTTTAAAATTTTCCTGCATAGACTTAATTTTGATTGTGATATAATTGTACTAACTGAGTGTTGGCTAGCTAACCGCTTAGATAACCTCCCAGTAATACCTGGGTATAACTTATTGCATACCACAATAAACCGCAATCAAAATGATGGTGTGGTCGTTTTTGCTAAAGAATGTTTAAAGGTCACAGTCGAGGAACCTACTCTACCAGACTGTATGAGTAATTACTTACTCATCAAAATTGGTGCAATTACAGCGATAATCGCTATGTATAGGTCTCCTTCCGCTAGAAATATTAATATCTTTCTCAACTCCTTAAACCAGATTTTTAAAACGCTAAGCTCGTTTAAGAATGTGATATTAACAGGCGATTTAAATATAAATATTGGCGCCGAAAACTGCGATGCAGGGACCCAAAATTACCTTAATATCTGCTCATACCATGGTTTTCTTCCTGCTCACACATTGCCTACTCATCAAAGCGGTTCCTGTCTCGATCACATGATGATCAAAACCAGTTTATCATATATTACGCTTGTTACTAACGCAACAATTACTGACCATCACGCTGTCCTACTTTCGATAAATTTAACGCTGCCTAAGCTAAATCGTCCCCTGACCAAAAGCAAATTAAACACAAATAAACTCGAATATGACTTATCCAACCTCGATTTTTGCTGTGTTTACAATACTGCCGACGCTAATTTAGCTTCATCGTACTTAATAAAACATGTCCAACAAGCAATATTACGTAACACCACTGTTTCTATAGTGGATAAGAAACGATATAATATTAAACCTTGGATTACGCCTGGACTAATTCGATGTATAAGACACAGAGATAAACTCCATCAGAGAACAAAAAGATACCCTGATAATCTTATAATTGGAGTTCCGCCGACGGTAGTTGAAAGAACCTACGTACGTTTGTTGCTCTCTGCAATTTTAATTATAAATACTAGTAAAAAGTTATAGTGTGCGAACTTTATTCCGTGTAAATCAATGTCCATAACTCAGTGATCAATCTGTGTTAAATCTATGAGGAATTTCTAATTTTATAACTTCTAAATTCAGTTTTGTAAACTATAAGCGAAGATTCACTTTTTGCAATTTGTGTTGGTGACAAACAAAACAAGTGAACTTTGGACTCATTAGTTAATCACACGCACCAGCAGACGCACAGTGCTGTACTAATTACACTAGTTTTTTAACAGAATTAGTTAACGTGTATTTGGTCCCGAGGTCTAAGCACTCTAATCTGAGAAAGAGAACGCACGCAAGACAGAGTCGGTTCGAATCCAAGTCACGCAAAACAACTTTCTGCTTTTCTTTTTTTAAATTGTTTTATTTATTTTTTACTTTATTATTATTATTACTTTTTATTTTTTTGGGTGTTATTCAGTCGGTTCAAAATGCCTAAAATCGTGCGCACGCCACCGAACCCAAGTACCCCAAAACCCACTGTTATCGAACCGGATTTAGACATGGTTGAAAGCTCGCTGTCCCAGGACCAAGATTCGGAGAAAATTATTTCTTCAAGGTTCAAACGACCTCGTCTAACTGACTCACCCCAAGAACAACAACCTATGGAGCAATTCATCCACTCCGATACCTCCTTTACTGCGGAAATTATTGAAACGATCCGTGTCGAGATTCACAAAGCTTTATCTGACGAGATAGCCACCACCATCAAAAATTGCGTTACCTTAGAGCTATCCAAAATTAATGAACATCTATCTTCACTGCCAGGACTGGCTAAATCAGTTCAATTTATGAGCGATGAGTTCGATCGTATTAGCGCTGAGTTTACCGTCAACAAAGATAAAGTTAAGGGTTTGGAAAGAGAAAACGATAACTTGCGGAAATCTGTCCAGGAATTATCGTCTAGACTAAATGCACTAGAGCAGTTTACCCGACAGGAGAATGTTGAGATTAATGGAATTCCCGAAAATAGTAGCGAAAACCTAATTAAGACAGTCGTGCAACTATCGAATGTCGTCTCTAATACCATGCAAGAACAGGATGTGCTTTCTGCAAACAGAGTTAGGAAAATGGATACGACAAATAATCGACCTAGATCGATCATTGTCCGGCTTAAGAATACAGGCATTCGTGACGGTTTCTTGACTTCAGCTACGAAGTTCAACAAAGCCCACAGCGATAACAAGTTGAACTCTCATCATCTTGGTTATGGGGGTGAAAAATGTCCAGTATTTGTATCGGAGCATCTATCTCCCTCTAATAAGGAAATTCATGCTGCAGTTCGGAAGGTCGCCAAAGAAAAAGCCTACAAATTTGTTTGGATTCGAGATGGGCGTATCCTGGTCCGGAAGGAAGAAAAAATGCCGGCAAAGCATATTAAGTGCCTCGAGGCTGTAGCGCTTCTTTAATAAGCTTTTATGATTCCCCTGACATGGTTTTTGCTTGTAATAACTCCTCCCAAATTCAAGTTGTTAATGATTGTAAACAATATTTTCCTTTTCCTAACACACTTACATGCAAAGTTTTTCCTAGATTTGTTATGTTCCAAGTTGTCAACTTCCATAATTACCAGAATGTTTTATAAATTTATTTACTTTTTACCACGTACCCCCCCTAACTCTGTTCCTTCCAATGACGTTGTGCTATTCTATTGTAGATACTTTGAAATTCTTAGAGCGCTATGCCTTTTTGTTTATCCCCCCTCTCACCTTCAGATCAACCTACCAGAACACCATTGTTTATATTCGATTGTGTAGACGAAGTAACCTCCATTTTGGATGCGGTTTCAGTTACACAATCTCATCTATGTGACGCTGAAGACATCTCTACCCATATTCCTAATCCAAAACAGTATGTCTCATTCATTCACCAAAACATTAGAAGCATAAGACGCAACCTACCCGCGTTCCAAACTTTGCTCAGTAGGAGTAATATAGATTGGGACCTCATTATCTTGACAGAATGTTGGCTACCATGCACCCAGGTCATTCCGTCTCTTCACAACTATACGTCACACTCTACCTCTAACAACTCTACCCAAAACGAAGGAGTGGTGATTTATCATAATTCTAGGATGAAATTATCTGTTGAAGAACCTTTGCTGCTTGATGCAAACTGTCTCTTAGTGAAAATAAATAATGACACTGTTATAATAGCAGTTTACCGTCCTCCTGCGCAAAAAAATATCACTGGTTTTTTGAACTCCTTAAATGATCTCCTCTTAACATACTCGTCTACTAAAAATATCGTGTTGGTTGGTGACATCAATATTGATATTACGGAAACGAATGCCGACTCTCGATCTCACAGTTACCTTAATTTGACGGCGTCTCATGGCCTACTACCAGCCCACAACTTTCCCACCCATGGACGTACCTGTCTTGACCATATAATCTTAAAAACCAAAAGAAACGCGCTTTGTTTCGTTACGCATTCTTCAGTGACAGACCATGATAGTGCCTCCCTTTTTCTGAATTTGTCAACTCGGTCTATGCACCCAAAGAAATTCACAAAAGTAATCGACTATTGTGGCTTAGATGAAACTATGAAAGCATTGGACGTTTCCCCTATGTACGCTATGAGTGACGCCAATCTAGCAGCTAGTTATCTGATAGATACTTTAACCAATGTTATTTCTCTTCACACTAAGGTTATCCCTGTTAGTAATCGTCGCCGTATTATCAAGCCCTGGATCACTCCAGGACTACTGAGATGTTCAATAAATAGAGACAACCTTCACAAAAAACTGAAAAAGTATCCAAATGATGAATCATTACAAATCACATACAAAAAATACCGTAATTTTTGTAATGACTTATTGAAAAAAATTAGACAGGAATACGAGAAAGAGGAAATCAAAAGCGCGAAACATAATAGCAAAAAGCTTTGGAAAGTTATTAGAAGAATCACCGACACTGATAAACCTAAGCCTTCTGCCCATGAACTCATACAAGTTGAAAACCCCCAGAAGTCTGTAAATGAAGTAAACTACTTTTTTTCCAATATTGGTAAATCACTCGCGGAGAAAATATTAAATAGTCAAGAACCTACTCCTACCAGTATTACAGTCCCTCATCCGCGTTCAATAGTACTTCTGCCTACAGAAGAAAAGGAGGTAGATTCGCTTATTTGTAACCTTAAAAACACCTGCTCTGAAAGTGTCGACCCCATTTCTGCTCGATTCCTTAAGCATTTCAAGAACTACTTGGTCCCCCCACTTACCCATCTATTTAATCTAGCATTTTACACAGGCATATTTCCTTTACCCTTAAAAAGATCACTCGTACATCCTATCCACAAGGCTGGGGACAGAGGCTGCGTCAACAACTACCGACCAATCTCCATTCTACCCACTATTTCAAAATTATTGGAACGCCTCATGAACGGCAGACTTACCGGATACCTTGAACGCAATAAACTCATTTCACAGTGTCAATTTGGCTTCAGGGCTGGAAAATCTTGTGCTGACGCTGTTCATGAGCTGACAGATCATCTCGTTCACGGTCTTGACGGTAAAAAGAAGGCAATTGTCATTTTTCTTGACCTGGCCAAAGCGTTTGACACAGTCTCTGTACCCAACCTGCTAAACAAACTGGAAAACATGGGAATCAGGGGTCTACCATTAAAACTCTTCAGAGACTATTTGTCTGACAGATTCCAGAGGGTTAAAATAGGAAACTATATTAGTGATGATCTACCTGTTACTTTTGGTGTGCCTCAGGGAAGTGTGATCGGGCCCTCCCTGTTCCTTGCCTACATTAATGATCTCTGTAGCTTACAACTACACCATGGTAAAATCATTTCTTTTGCCGATGACACGGCACTACTTTTCACAGCGGACTCATGGGCTGATGTCTACAATTATGCACAAAAAGGTTTTGATATGGTCCTGGCATGGCTAAAAAATAATGTCCTTACTCTTAATGTCGATAAAACTAAGTATTTAGCTTTCTCCCTCACTAACAAATCCAATGAATTGCTATCCCATTTCCATATTAAAGCGCACTCTTGCATTGACACAAATTCTAACACCTGCTCCTGTCCCTTTCTCCAAAAGTCTACCTCGATTAAATATCTTGGAATTGTAATAGATAGCAATTTAACTTTCCAGCCACAAATAGACAGCCTCACGTCGCGAATTCGAAAACTAATCTTTCTTTTTAAAAGTCTACGGCACGTAGCTGACGTAGAAGTTATTAGGTGGGTATATTATGCAATGTGTGAGTCTCTTCTGACATACTGCATAACTTCATGGGGTGGTGCTCCAAAATCGAACATGCTAAAATTGGAAAGAGCCCAACGGGTGGTACTTAAGGTGGCTTGTTTTCTGCCATATTTATTTCCTACCGCAGATCTTTACAAACACTTCAAAGTCTTATCGGTAAGGCAACTTTTTATTTTATACACTGTTCTCAAGAAGCACTCCTCCTTAATATTTGACCCCCTCTCTATATCAGGAAAACGCAGAAAATACTCCGTATGCATTACTACTAAAGGTCTAAGGACGAGCTTCTCTCAAAGATTTTTTACTTTCTTAGGTTCCCACTTATATAATAAAATAAATCGCATTACAAAAATTTATCACTTAACTAAAAAGGCATGTAAGAGTACTCTAGTTGAATGGCTCCAAAATTTAGATTATAAAGCAACTGAGGAATTACTAACCCATCCTAAATAGTGAATCTCGCTAGTTTTTACGACTTATTTTTTATTTTTTTACTTATTGTTTTTAATTTGTTCATTGTTCACTGATATACACTATCCCTTCAAATTTTAGCAAATAACTGTAAATGTTAATATACCGTGTGGTGGGACCCTGGTGATCTGCTATACAGGTTTTCCTAGTGCAGACACCAGTCTCTCACAAACTAGTGTCATATAGTTCTTAAGCTTCTATGTCATTGTTTGTGAAGAGAAAATAAAATTATTTGAATTGATTGAATTTGAATTGAAATTCAAACCACCTATAAAAGATACAGGAATCTTTGCAACAATCTGCTAAAGAATTTAAAAAATAATTACGATAAAAACGAATTAAACAAAGCAGGTAACAATAGTAAGCAACTTTGGAAACATTAAAAACATCACCTATATGTCTAAGCGATGTGAATCAAATTCGAGTTTACTGCTCACTAATCCTTCACCACTCTTGTCAGCTAACAATGTTAATAACTTTTTTGTCAATGTTGGGAAAACTCTTGCTGAACAGATTCCGAAACATTATTGTGACCAACCTTTCCAAAAATCAAGCAAAATGTGTAGCCTGAAATCTTTTGCTATGCTCGATACCGACGAAGATGAAATAACCCGAATTATTTCTGGCCTAAAAGATGACTGTGCTGTTGGATGGGATAATATAAGCAACAAGATTCTTAAACTTTATAAACATATTTTGGTACCTCCATTAACGCACATATTTCGAATCTGTCTTTCCAATGGAATTTTCCCTAGATGTCTAAAGAAGGCAGTTGTAATCCCTGTGTTTAAATCTGGAAGTAAGGATGTAGTTAATAATTACAGGCCAATATCATTACTCCCTTCAATTTCAAAAATATTAGAGAAAATTATAAACAGTAGATTTGTGAAATATCTCGAACACAATAACTTCTTATCCCCTGCGCAATTTGGTTTTAGAGCCAAATTATCCACAGCTGATGCGGTACATAGCTTGACCGATTACATTTCAAAAGAACTTGACAAAGGGAACCAGACCCTGGGAGTCTTCCTTGATTTAGCCAAGGCCTTTGACACGGTGTCTGTTTCTGTCCTTCTGAATAAATTACAGACTATAGGAATAAGGGGAACGCCATTGAAACTACTTGCTGACTACTTACATGACCGATACCAATGCGTTAGAATAGATACAACCTTGAGCGATAAGCAAAAATGTACGGGTTTTGGTGTTCCTCAGGGAAGTATCCTGGCCTCAACGCTCTTCCTGATTTATATTAACGACCTGTGTAACCTTAATATTAAAGGCGGCAAAATTATATCATATGCCGACGACACGGCGCTAATATTTAGCGCTAAAACTAGTACCGAACTTTTCGATATTGCACAACTAGGTTTTAATACTGTGACTAATTGGCTTCAAAGAAATTTACTAACATTAAATGCTGACAAAACAAAATATATTCACTTCTCCATGTGCAAGTCCCAACTTAAGTTTGCTAACCCTCATCTATATGCCCATCAATGTGGTAACCGTTCAGTTAACATGTGTAATTGTCCTTTTATCCTCAAAACGAGCTAATAAAATACCTTGGCGTAATAATAGACGACACACTGTCTTTCAGAATACATATCGAAAGTCTAGTTAAAAGAGTGCGCAAATTAATATATGTTTTTAAAAAATTACGTACATTCGTCGATTCAAAACTAATCACACAAGTTTATTTGGCCCTATGTCAATCAATAATTCAATACTGCATCACATCATGGGGTGGCGCACCAAAAACTAATCTGCTTCCTCTTGAAAGAGCTCAGAGAGCAATTTTAAAGGTAGCAAACTTCCATCCCTTTTTCTTTCCCACAGCCCTGCTATATAAATCCTACAACGTGCTGACTGTGCGCTAACTTTTCATAATGCACTTAGTATTAAAACAGCACACCATGCTTACCTACACTGCTGACAATACTAACAAAAGGCGGAATGATATAGTATGCACATCTAATGCAACCTTTTTTTTTTTTTTTTTTTTTTTTTTTTTCAGGATGGGAAATCATCAAATGACTTTTCCCGCTCTGGGCGGAGCGGGAGGGCGTGTCAGACTTTTACTGACTAAAACCCACCCGTGTTCCATCAGTTGCCCATGTGCCAGGGTCACGGTATCTCTTTCGAACAATCACGCGACCCTGGCAGGATCTAATGCAACCTCAAAACATGTTTTTGTAGAAAGATTTTTTACATTCTTAGGCCCATTTCTGTATAATAGGTTAAATAGAAAACTGAGTATCTTTAAATTAAATTACTTTAGCTGTAAACAAATTATACTTAAATATTTACTAACCATCGATTATGCACAGACAGAAGATCTACTTGTTGTCTGCAAATAGAACGACTAACATAATATGCTATTTTACTTTTACTTTCCTAATTTTAATTTAGTTTTTACTTTATACTCATTGTTAATTTATTATATTAAGTATTTATGCACCTACTAGCCTGAAGCACAGGTTCAACCTAGTTCAGGCGAATGAGCAACTGTGCTCTATTTTAATTATTAAGTGACTTTGTAAATGTGCCCCTTTTTATAAATAAACGATATTATAAATAAAAATAAAAAATAATATAAAACTGACCAATTTCGTGTCAGACCACACACGATGAAGGGTTCTGTAGTTGGGATGAGTTTATCTCAAAAACAAACATATAATATTTTAGTTGAAAAACATGTTTTCGCATACATCGATATAGGCACGTTACGCTCAATTATATAACAGCGATTGTAAGACAAATAATAAATAAATAATTTGATAAAACTTCAATATTAACAATATTCATAACTTTTCCTCGACTTGTGCTGTGAGACCTTGTTTCTTGCCAAACATAATACTAGTTCAACGGTGAGTATGCCGGCGACAAAATAAACGTATACATTTCCAAAATAAGCTGACGTGTAGACATGCGCAAAACAGTGCCTTTCAAAGTAATGTCATATGGCATGACATTTCGTCCCGAGTAATGTTTCATTACACCATGACTCCAAACATGACGCGAGATGACGCACCACGCGCGATGGTTTTTGTAATGAAATGCCGCGTTGTAAAAGATATACATCATTACATGAGATATCGCATTACCTATATTGTGATGTGATGTGACATGGGTCAAACGCAATGCGCCCTCGCTTCGCCGGAACGTATATTTGATTTTGTTTCATATTCAAATAGTCGATTTTCTTTCATATTTAACCCCCAATATAAGGAATAATTGAATTAAAACGATAGACATGGTTTGCAATAGTGATTATAGACCATGACTCGAACTGTCATAGTGTCATACAGTTCGAGTCATGATTTGAAACATCACGTAGGCAGTCCGCGGTTTCAATAAAACGTAAACCTTATTTGAATAACAATACGGTTCTAAATAATAGTTCACTTATCTCGCAGCCAACCGACTGGAGCATGTTCCTTCTCGATTGCACACACAGCAAAGATTACCGAGATATTACGAAGCTTACGAACACCGAACAGCGCGCCGCGGCCCGCGCGCCATGTTTTAGTGTCATGTGCCATGGTTGATTGAATCGAGTCATGTGTAATGCTACAGTACGCGGCCGAGATATATGACGCGCAATGCATCACTTGCATTACTTACACAAGTCTACTGACGTGTCATTGTATGAAGTCTGCTAACACTGGAAATGTTTTGCTTGATATGTAGCTGTGTGTATCTTACAGGAAGCTGGATTTAAAAAAAAATGCCACCTATTCGTATTTTTTCAAAGCGTTTACTTAGAAGCTGGAATTTTAGAGCTACAAGGGACCGAAACTTGCTTATCTCTACATAATATAAGGTCACTTTTAGTCGCTAAGTCGCATCGAATTTGAATGCGGTTTTCATCAATAGACAGATTGATTCAAGAGAAAGGTTTACATGTATAATACGCGAACGAAACCGCTGGCAAAAGCTAGTTTGAAATTTATTCCAAATTTATTCCTCCATACTGCCTCGTTGGTCTAGTGGTAGCAAGCGCTACTGCTGAGCATGAGGTCCTGGGTTCGATTCCCAGGTCGGGCAAAGTGTTATTGGGTTTTTCCATCTGGAATTTCTCTGTAACAGCCCGGAGTCTGGATTGGTGCCCGGTTGATGGCAATAGGCTCGCCCCCTATTACATGGGACTTAAACATAACAGGCGAAATGTGGGTGTACTAAAAAAAAAAGCACCTCTGCCTAACCCTTCGGGGAAACAAGGCGTGATGTTATTATGTTATGTTATTCCTCCATGCATTCCTGAGAAAATAGGTATTAACAGAGAGACTGACAACGAAATTAATCTATACAGGTTCCGTATATTCCTTTTGAGGTGCGAAACCCTAAGAAGCAACCCGATAAAATAACAAAATTATTTTTAAAAGAAAACTGTAACAAAACCAACAGTTGCTTCAGGTTGCACAAATGGAGCCACTCGGCGTCCGCAGTCGATGCAGCTCACGTCCCCAATAATGGTCCCCAATGCCCCGCGACTGAATAGAAACATAACATAAATGTCTTGAGTTACACTCGCGAAAGATTTCTACTTCGTTCCGACTTTCAGTTGGAAAAGCTCTGCTTCGTTATTGTGTTGCTTTCTCCGAAGGCGACCGGGGAAACTTGAGTGGTCCATTTTCAATTCATGTTTGTTGAAGTTATCCTGGATATTATTTCTACATGAGGTATTAGTTTTGCTATTTCCGTTGGGGAATTCAAGACTATGGTTTTTGCAATGTCTACGAATGTTGTGCTGATCTGGTAGTGCCTTGTGACGGGTCGTTGAGCTCCCAAATTGATCGTGGATTGAGCTACATTATGACTGTTGCATGGATGCCACCTTTGTGGTCAGCTCAAGGCTGCAATGGCTCTTTCTTCAAATGGCCCTGTAATCTTAGACTCACATCCTAATAATAAAATATGTTTGAACTTTAAAAGAGAACTCTGAGTTTGTTTCTACATTTCTTCTCAGGGAACAGTCATCTAGGAAATGCCGGCAACATTTCGTTTTAAAATATTGATGTATCTTAAAAGATCTACATAAATATGAACATTTCATTTAAAAAAATATAATATTCAAACACGCAGTAAACTCTTATTAAAAAGCACCCCACGCTTTTTTTTCCATTATTTTCTATTTTTTGTTTGGTTTTCTATGGAAGCGTGTTTTAAAACTATTATTTATTTTCTATTTTTTAGGGTGTTTCGAATTTTGAGACGTATGTCAGCGTAGTTTGTAACGTATGTCAGCATAGTTTTCGAAGAGAGTTTTATGCTGTCCTGGTAACCCTGGTAAGGATAATGGCACAAATTTATGAAATTATTGCATTGTCATCGGTCTTTGACAGGTGTGCAAAGTTTGAATGAAATCTGGTCGTTTAAAGTTGGTCAAAATAGCGCTATAAGGAGTCAGTTATAAACAAACATACAAATGAAGCTAATATAAAGCGTGTAAAAATCAAAATCAAAAGATATTTATTCAAATTAGCTGAGAATCAGCACTTTACGAACATCAAAATTACATAAGACAGTCCCCAACACGCGCGCCCTTCACCACTTTCTAGTGCTTCAGCTGGAAAGAAGAAGTGGCGCCACAAACTATCCAGCAGCACAGCTGTCTGTCCAATCATATAATAAGTTCCAATAGGTTTAGCTAGTTGTGATTTTTTTTTGTGTTTCATAAGTGCGCATGTAGGTATTATGTGAAATGAAATATTTTGCTTTTTAACCGACTTCAAAAAAGGAGGAGGTTATCAATTCGACTGTATTTAAAAAAAATATTTGTTATCTCATAACTTTTGATTGGGTGAACTGATTTTGATGTGAAAACCATATAAGTCTTTTTGCATTAAGTATTTGCGCGACAAATGAACGAATAGTGCGATTAGATTAGTGCGTGGTATTTACCGTAATTAAAAAGTTAAAAATAAAAACTTTTTACAAAAAAAAACAACCGACTTCCTTAAAAAAAAACACTACAAAGTCTAAAATAACTTTAATTTCGGAAGTCGGTGGCAAAAAACCTTAAATAAGATCCTAAGACACCGAATTCCGAAATTAATATTATTTTTGACTTTGTAGTGTTTTCTTAAGGAAGTCGGTTGTATTGTTTTCATTTTTTTTGTAAATATGTTACTTAGAAAATAAGTGATTGACATCTAAACAGCAGACACCATGGACAACAAAGACGAGCCATTAGGCGTCTTTAGAAATCCAGAATAAAGGACACCTGACATTGCTTGTGTTTCGATAACAACCCTTATTAGTGACACTAATGGGGGGATTAAAAGAATCATTATGAAAGACAGGTTCTTGTATCATCGTAGGAGACACTACTTCGTCTGCGCTGTATATGTATACAGGCTGTCTGGAGTCTTCGAGTCGCTGACCTCGTTGTCGCTTTGACGCTGTCTTTTACTGCCGGGGTCGCGTGATTGTTCGAAAGAGATACCGTGACCCTGGCACATGGGCAACTGATGGAACACGGGTGGGTTTTAGTCAGTAAAAGTCTGACACGCCCTCCCGCTCCGCCCAGAGCGGGAGAAGTCATTTAATGATTTCCCATCCTGAAAAAAAAAAAAAAAAAAAAAAAAAAAAAACGCTGTCTTTTAAACACCCAGCAAATGGAGCTGAAACTGAAAATCCTAACCGACTGAACCAAACATTGAATCTTAAACCTTACGTACATATTCTCAAGGATGTGTTTCGTGTATTGCGTTAGTGTCTTGCATCGTGTCGTTAGGGAAGTTCAATTAAGATGATTCATAAATATGGACCACTGGTAAAGTATGAAATAATAATTAACGGAAGAATTTGTCGAACATCGTAGATTTTAAAAGTTAAGACATACCTACTAAATTCTTTAAAAAAAAATACTTTCTGTTGCGCAGAGCAGAGACTTATGAGTTGTCTGTAGGTCGTAGGTTCATACCCAGACAGGCGTTACTTTGTGTGAATTAATTAATCACCACTGCTCTCGAAACGGTGAAGGAAAACATCGTGAGGAAACCGGCATGTCTTAGAACCAAAAATTCGAACACATGTGACATCGACGAAGCCGCACTGGGCCCGCGTGGTGGGTTACAGACCAGTTCCTCTTATCACACAGAACTTTACTGGCTGAAAGTAGTATAAATGATAACAGGGTCAAATTGTAATAGCGGGCATTACTTTAGCTATGTGTATAGTATCGATATTGAAAACTACCATCGTTTCAGTCGAATGCCGTCCTCTGCTACACATACACCTCCCTCAAATTTGAGGGTTAGACATAATCGCCACGCTTGGCAAGCAAGTTGACGAGCGCAGTATGGTTATAAAATGCATAGAGAATACTGCTGCCCATTCTCTAGTAAGTCTCTTAGTCGCCCCGTCGTAGTGACCCCGCACAATGCTTTTGCAGGTGATGGAAGCTCTCAACGAGGTGCTATCCAGGATACAGCCCCTCCACCGAGGCAAGGACGCGCAGGTGTCTCGCGACCGCCGCCTGGCAGCACAGAAGGCGCTGGAAGACGGAGACCTGGACAAGGCGCTGGCACTCGCCAGCCAGGCTGTGCTGAGAGCTCCTATGACTGGTACGTGACCAAATAATGCACTCATCCAAAAGATGTTCAGTTGTCCACTGCTGGACATAAGCCTGCCCTTAGCGTGTATCACAATGACTGGTCCTGTATTGTCGTATATCTATCGTATAGGATCAAATTAAATTAGCTGGCCACACTCTACCCATGTGTTGGGTATTATCAGATTAGGTTAGAGTTTTTTGGTGATGACTCCAACTTTGTTCAAAACTTTAAACGAACTTTAAATGACACTGGCATGTACATTAAGGCAACCAAATGACTGTTAATATTAGGCACCTATTTGGAAATTTGTAAAAAAATATCTATGATCCACGAAAAATTATAAAACCGATCGATTACGGGCATTGACTTTCGGCCATAGAATTATCAAAAAATGTTTTCTATTTGTCATAAAGTTTACGATATTGACACCCAACACGTGTAAATAATACAAAGAATATTGTTGGAACTGTCAAAATGAAAAATATTCCCACTGTTTAAGAGTTACGCAATTACCCCCCCCCCCCCCCCCCTGAATCCCAGCAATAAAATAAACTAAAAACATTTTAAAGAATCGTTTTCAAATAACGAACAAAAAACAGAACGAACAATGTACGTCACCACAGCAACGTCCCGAAACTGTTCCAAACCGTTACATTCAAATGCTGCGCTCTGAATGGCTATCAGAAACACAGCGTTCTATTATAGTTCTGCATTCAAAAGAATTCTCTACTGGAATAAAATATGCTTTGCATGCTGCTACAGTTAGAGATTTGGTATTGTTATCGTGATATATTCTTCAAATCACAGCATCTGCTGTAGATACAGTCTCAGATTTCATGTATACAATGTGTAATATTATTAACGCAAGACCTCATATACCCCAATTAGAGTATTGAGTTAAAAGCATAATACAATGACTAAAACTTTTTTTTGATCGTGCTGACCCTAGCATTTATTTGTACATTTAAAATTGAGTCTTGAGCTTCTGTGTTAAGATTGAATTTAATATTGATTGATTGTAATAACAATAAATATTTCTTGAAAAAACGACCTATACCTATTAAAATTACTGAAATCGATTCAGTAGTCAATTATGATCAAACGACTTTCAGGACTTGCGTCCATTTTGTTACACCTTGTCTAAGTTAAATGCACGGGTACATCGATCAGCTACCGAGATCCCTCCGTACCTCGGCGAGCACGTAAAGCCGTTACTCCCGGCTGTCATAGCATGTTTGACAATCGTTGCAGGTCGTCAGAAGCCCGAAAGTCACACAGTATTTAAAAGTTATCGTATCACCCAGTAGCTGGATGGTAGAGGTCAGATAGACAGTCGCTCCAAGGAAAATACTGGCATTCAGCTGCATCCGGTTAGATTCAAGGCCAACCCAAAAATAGCTGGGAAAAGACTATGCAGATGATGCTACAAAGAAAACATACCTTATTTTTCTCTCAGTTGCCAGTAGTCTTTTACTATGGTAGAATGCGCGGTGATCTATGGTAATATCGAAATGGATTTGTCACGTGTTAAACTCAAAAAAGTCTCCAAAACTCAACAGCAACACACAGTTTTTATATATTTACCTGACACATGCTGAGCTGGACTCCCATTTGGTGCAACTTTGAGACGCACACCGCACTTTTTACTCCACCGCACATTATTTTACTTTTGAATTTTAATCTGTGTCACAAAGTGTTAACATTACCATATCATGTCTTCCTTTCTTCTTTTATCTTTGTATATTGGCATTTTGTATCTAGTTCGTTAATTTGTTATACCAATCAATTATTGTTTCGTCGTGCTTTGTATGTTGTGTTGCGTCTTTTGTGTGCATCAAATAAACGTTTTATCTATCTATCTATCTATCTTTTTTTTATGAAAGAGTGTTCTTTTAGTTTATTAAACTACTACTTTTGGCTCGCGGCTCGCTCGCGTTAAAAAGTGGAGGGTTAGAAAGAGACAAATGTAGCCTATGTCACTCTCCGTCCCTCCAACTCTCTCCACTTAAAAAATCACGTCAATTCGTCGCTCTGTTTTGCCGTGAAAGACGGACAAACAGACACACACACTTTCCCATTTATAATATTAAGTATGGATTATTTATATGAAGAGTAGTTTTCACATTTTATATTTTTAATTTTTTTTGAAAGATGTTGTTGTCGACTAAACTGAAAAGAGTGTGCTTAGATGATTTTGGCCAAACCATCCAAGCACACTCTTTTTAATTTGTTGAGAGGATGAGTGACGGGCGGCTAACAAAAGGCCTAACAAAAAGCTAACAAGGCAGGTGTGACTGGACACGCCGAAAGGGGACGCCCTAGGAGAACATATAGTGACCTTATTGGTGATGTTCTTCAGAAGAGTCAGGTTCATAGTACGGGCGTGCATGTATGACCAGATGTAGGTATGGATTTAAACGAGGCAAAAACAGTATGTAAGGATAGTAGAAGGTGGCGTTTTGTAGTTTCTGCCTACCCCCATAGAAAAAAGGCGTGAGTTTATGTATGTTCATAGTAGTTTTCATTCAGCAAACAGCTCGAAGTGTCTCGAATCTAATAAACAAAACCAAAACAACTGCAGGCTCTGCATAAACATGATGGTCGCTGGTAATAACTGGCCCCTCATGACTGTGTAATGTGTCGACATCTACAAGTCGATGTCGCGCGATGTGCGGCGATGTGACACGTGACAGGCGCGTCGCTGCCTCAATGGGTAGGCAGTAACTACAAAACGCTACCTACTACTATCCCTACTTACTCCTTTTGGTGACTAAACAAAAAGTTAAAAGGAAACCTATCACAACTAAGTAGGTTTCATACTAGTTCAGCCGAAAGAACTCTACTGCTTGACATAGGTCTCCTCCAATTTCAGGGGGTATACCCTAATGGCAAGCGGGTTCACGATCGCAGTATGGTGGTAAAATGCATAGAGAACGCTGCTGCCCATTCTCTAGTAAGTTCTTTAATCGCCTCTTACGACACCCACAGGAAGGAATGGGATGGTGCTATTGCACACGGAAGAGGCTTTACAAGTTAACAAATAATAGTCGACCAACTTGCATTTGCAGTTGGCATGTTTTGTTAGAACATCTTTTTCAACCAAAGTGTTCAGTTTGTTTTTGAGAAAAAATCGTCCCAATTACAGCACACTTCATTGTGCATGGTCCGACACACACTTGGCAGGTTTTTCTCCTTATTATACTCGCGACGCCAAACGACACAAACCTTGGAATTTAATTTATAAGAAGGAGAAACAAAAAGTTAATTTGATTGATTTCCTTGCTCGGCCATCCAGAAAGAAACATTCACGGTTCCGTTATAAATCAAAATGTTTACCTCTCCCACAACATCGGAGGGAGCGGCAACTTCGAGAGAAGTTCAAAGTTTTCAGGAAAAACAACGTAGGTGGTACCTACACAATTGTTTGTTGTTCTTTTCTTTATCGATATTATAAAAGCGAAAGGTCACTCATTCATACATTCTTTCACTCAATGATTGAAAACTCACACGAAATCTCAAAAACTTCTGGAAAAACGAAAATGAAATTCGGCACAGAGGAAGATTTTATACTTCAGCTAAGAAAAGATTTTCGTAATTTCTCCCCGGTTGAAATAAGGGGTGGAAATTTGTATGAAAATCAGTCAGTTTTGAAGCTAGGTTATTCCAGTTTTGCGCTTAGGCTGACGATTAAAAAATATAGCTTCATCTTTCTAATTTACCGCCCTTTCACAATCCAAAAGTGCGTATAATTTGTTTATCTATACTTATAATAAAACTGTAGAGACGTCAATTCTGTACATTGAAAATATATTCAAAATTAATATTGGAGGATGAA